>JAFMOC010000013.1:1520000-1815000 GCA_019802505.1 Corydoras sp. C115
TTTAGACCCAAAAGCCGACTGTGTATTAATGAATAGACGGTCCCACGGCGGCGGCCTTGCTCTGGCGTTCAGTGTAAACAAATCCTCGAGTTCTCTCGGCTTTTTTTTTTTTTTTTTTTTTTTTGGGTCTGATTCAAATTAAACCTGCTGGGAGAAACCGGGAATGCACGGTTTTCGCTCTTACGCACACACATTTGGGCACTTTCTCCAAATCTGAAGGATCTGTGTTTAATCTGGGCTTGATGTAGCCCATAATAGCTTTTAGTTGTAGATATTAACTATTAATTGATATTTTGGTTCTGTCAGCATGAGCGTGTTATTCCTCGTGCATGCCATGAGCTGGAGAACATCATCTCTGTCGATCAGCTTTGTTTGGTTTGGCTTTGCCAAGTAAGCGTGCCAGCTCTCATTTATTATTTGATATCCATTTATATCCCTGGATGTAGTGCGCATGGACTTGACGCTCATTTGTAAAGGTATCAAACTACGTTTTAATTCCTATATGTGGCCTCTTGTCACTTGTTTGTTCTGTTAGTGAAATTGCAAGACACCAAGTCTATGTTTTTCAAATCCTCAAAGGACTGTTCGATTTTGCCCTCGACTTGGTTGCCACTTTCCCTCGTGCGCTCTTCCTTTGGGGTTGCGCCTGTGCGCCCTGTTTCCGCTTGGAAGCACCTCGCTTGGCGTGTTGAGTTAACTCTTAAACAGCCAAAAATGTAAGCCTTCTATATACCTGGATTCTTGTTTAATGCCCCAAACGACTAATGTGTGTACAAACTGGCCAAATACCACAAACCCGTATTTTACACCTAATGTAACTCTTAAATGCGCAATAATGAAATGTGGCCACAAAACAGTCGAATTGCGTAATTTCAATATTTTCTCTGTTCTGCATTTATATAGCATTCTCTCTCTCCCTCCCTCTCTCTCTCTTTCTCTCTTTATTCATATCCCCCCTCTCTCTCTCCACATAAATGAATCAAGTTGCGCTCATTTATAAAACTGTAGAGTAATGTTTTGCACTCCTGTTACCTTTTATTGACATATAAAACAACGCCGATTTTATTGATCCTTTGAATAAAGTCTATTTATATGTCTTTTAGAGGATGCGTCAAAATTACAGCCAAAATGAGCTTATCTGCTTGAACGTACACTAGCGTTCCTTTTTATTTTATAGCACTCACTTTGTGCGTCTTGATTTATTTGTTTGAATTCGAAAGCAGCCAATTGCAATCGCCGGAAGATGGATCTGCGCGCTGGAAACAGCCTGTCAATCATATGGCTGCTGCCCAATCCCGAGGAGGCTTGCGCTCGACTTCCTCGTATTTTGGAGGGGGAGACGCGGAGGACGCGCACGGCACAGGGTAAACAGTCGCGTGTCCTCGAGCGCTGAGGGAGGGACAGAGCAGACTGGCAGAGAGAGAGAGAGAGAGAGAGAGAGAGAGAGGGAGAGAGAGAGAGACAGAGCAAGCGAATGAGGAGGAAGGCTTGCGACGTCGCCTTGCACTGTAATAGTGGATTGTACTTCAGCTGGAGCGGCTTGGCAGGTTTAAACACATCAAAACAGAACAAAGAGGCGAGACGCTGCAGCACCATAAAAGAATCTGCAAAAGAAAAGAGAAAAAAGCGGCCGGAGCAAGAAATCTCGGCGATCAAACGAGAAAACGAGAAAGGAAGAAATATAAAGCTCCATCTTTTTTTCCACGCGGTGACGGTGCGCGCGTTTGGACGGGTTTTATGGACAAAACATCAGCAGAAGTTTACTAAGGGGGCAAAGTTTTTTCCTTCTTCAGCTATGGTTCTCTTGCGTTTTTTTCTTTTTAAATGAACGCGCAAAAGACTGCCTAGGACTTCACAGGACTTCTGGAGCCGTCCAACCAGGAATTATCGTTTCTATTCATCTATTATGATCGCAACATATGAATATTCAAAGTGCACCCTATAACCAGCGGATGTTTTTTCTACTACGTTCTTTTGCACAATCAATTTCCCCCCCTGTGTTTTTCTTTCTTTCTTTCTATCTTTTTTTTTTTTTTTTTTTTTTTTTTGCTGATTCGTACTTCGATGGTGTTCAAGCCCAAACTGAAGACTTTTAAAGTTTGAATAATTCATGAGATACAGTTCGGCTGCGTTGAAGAATCGAGGGAGAGAGTGACTAAAAGTTTCAGGGGGGGAAAAAAAAGAAAAGGGAGGGGGGTTTAATCATCAGCCGTTCATAAGATTGGCGGAATGGCCACGGCGGCTTCCAATCCGTATCTGCCCAGCAGTAGTATCTTATCGTCGGGTACGATCGTGCACTCGGATTCGGGAGGCGCGGGCATGCAGCCGGGTGGTGGTGCTGCGACCTCGGTGTCCTCCGGTGGCTTCCGAGGCGAGTCGGCTGTGAAAATGGTGCAGAGTGACTTCATGCAAGGTGCCATGGCCGCGGCGAGCAACGGCGGTCACATGCTGAGCCACGCGCACCAGTGGGTGACGTCGCTGCCGCACGCGGCCGCCGCTGCCGCGGCTGCGGCCGTGGCCGCCGCCGAGGCCGCCTCACCTTGGTCCACGAGTCCGGTGGGCATGGCGGCCAGCCCGCAGCAGCAGCAGCCTCAGCAGCAGCAACAGGACGTAAAGAGCAACGCGGCTCGGGAGGATTTGCACACGTCGAGCGCGCTCCACCACCGGCATCTGGGTCCTCACCAGGCGCACACCGCTCCATGGGGCGGCGCCGCGGCTGCTGCGCACATCTCCGCCATTACCGCCAGCCAGCAGCAGCAGCAGCAACAACAGCAGTCGCTCATCTACTCGCAGCCGGGTGGCTTCACGGTGAACGGGATGCTGAGTGGCGGCCAGAGCCTGGTGCACCCCGGGCTTGTGCGGGGCGGCACGCCGGAGCTGGAGCACGGTGCGCACCAGCACCCCCACCATCACCACCATCAACATCACCATCACCACCACCACCAGCAGCATCAGCATCAGCACCACCATCAGCAGCAGAGCCACCACAGCGCCAACAGCCACGAGGCGCATTCGGACGAGGACACGCCGACCTCAGACGACCTGGAGCACTTCGCCAAGCAGTTCAAGCAGCGGCGCATCAAGCTCGGCTTCACCCAAGCCGACGTAGGCCTGGCCCTCGGTACTCTCTACGGCAACGTGTTCTCCCAGACCACTATCTGCCGCTTCGAGGCGCTGCAGCTCAGCTTCAAGAACATGTGCAAGCTCAAACCGCTGCTAAACAAGTGGCTCGAAGAGGCCGACTCCAGCACGGGCAGCCCGACGAGCATCGACAAGATCGCCGCGCAGGGCCGCAAGCGCAAGAAGCGCACCAGCATCGAGGTGAGCGTCAAGGGCGCTCTGGAGAGCCATTTCCTCAAGTGCCCCAAGCCTTCGGCGCAGGAGATCACCTCGCTGGCCGACACACTGCAGCTGGAGAAGGAGGTGGTTCGTGTCTGGTTCTGCAACCGCAGGCAGAAGGAGAAGCGCATGACGCCGCCGGGGGTGCCGCCGACGCCGGACGATATGTACTCGCAGGTCGGCAACGTGAGTGCAGACACACCGCCCCCCTCCCTGGACTGCAAACGAATGTTCAGTGAAACGTAGAGCAAACATTAGGAGAACAAAAAAAAAAGACTTAAAACATATTTTATAGGCTATATACCTAATCTGTCAGACTATCATGAAGATAGCCAACACATTTTGATACTGTGATTGTGAGGGAACTAGAATTGAGACTGCAGATGTGTTATATTTTTCACCAGAAAGAGAGGAAAAAAACAAAAACAAATCACCCTTCTTGTTTCCCTAAATATCGCCCCGCTTTAACCTTTTTCCAAGCCCGTATATGTCTTTAACCTAAAAGGTTGTCTGCTTTTGTTTCTTTCAGGGACATTTTTTAGTAGATTACATAAAAGACGCAAGTTTAAACGGGCCGAGCGAGCCGGGCGACCAGAGGGTGACAACAACCACACGTTCGTACCAGCAGGTAATTTTGGCGCATTGACATCAACTTGGAAAATTTCGAAATCAAATGAACATGAATTTGCCCCCCTGTTCTTCCCTACCCCACACACACCTTTGTTTCTGAGATGGAACCAAAAGCAGGCAATTGCATGCGTTAAGATGGGACTTCAAAAATCTTGTGGGTGAAAATGGCCAGCGAGGAAGAAAAAAAAATCATCCACGATGCTTCCGACTTCTTTTTTGCAGAGAAGACTGCACGGTTGAATTTTCCCCCCTACAGAAATACGGAATGGGTTTTTTTAGCCCTTGCCTTCCAGTCCTCATAAAGACAAACACCACCCCCGCCCCAAAGACTAATTTTGGGATCTTTAAGATCCAGTATTTTGTGAACGCTTTTTAAAGGACTAAACGTCACGGATTTTTTGGGAGAGAAAAAAAAAATCAAAATCAAAGAGACGTTTGAAAAGACTTTCCTCACCTGCACTTATTTGAAATCCTCTGCGGGAGCTGTGGATGTTCTCCATGCTGCCATTTCCAAGCAGTATTCTTTGGTAGGTTTTAATAAACGAGACTATGTAAAGCCGGCAATATATTCCTTAGATCAGATGTTGATCGGAATTATTTTACTTTATATTTTCATTCAAATGTTTTCTTTTAATATTTTATTCGGGATACATATGAATTATTCCACACAGTAATTTATTTCTCCCCTTCCACACTTGTGTACAAAACAATGTTCTCTGCCCTGATTTTCATTTTGTTGTCTTTTCGTTTCGTTTTGTATTTTTTGAAGGAGCACAAATCAACACGAGCTGACTTTGACAGTAGGCAACAAAGGGTATTTTGATGTGATTATTTGATTGTAATTTAATTTCCGTAGTGCTAAGAGATGATTGAGAACAATAAATTTGTTAGAATGAACCAACCTGATGTGTCTTTTGCCTAATGTTGTAGATGTTCTCGTCTTTTTCCATCTGATCGTTTAAGCGTTTCTTTGTTTGCCTAAAAATGCGAATATGCAGCCGAGTGGAAACCGCCGCTATTATGCATTTATTTCCACAACCTTGTCTCGATTTGAACTCAAATCCACCAGTTTAACCAAATGCATGTTATTAGGCAATTCCACACAGGCCTAAAAAATCTATATTTATTATGGCACAGTGCGTATTTGGGCTGCATATTCGTATCCTTTGTATTATTATTATTATTATGATTATTATTATTATTTTGCAAATGCACAAGCAAGTGTGCTCGTTTGTACCCAGATCCCGGTTTTGCATCTGGGTGATGCTTTCTGACTTGGTTCTCAAAAGTCTGTTTTGCTCATGTTGTGAGGTAGCAGTAGGCTAGTGGCTATTCCCTGGGCCTGAATCCCATGGGGCAGAAGTTAAAAGCTTGTCCGAGGCGGAGTGTTTACAGCTGCTCAGCTTGTAGCACCGCTCTTTTGTTTTGCAACCTGAGTTATAATTTCTGGTTTCCTGTGACAGCTGTCAGGGCGCAGATGCATGCATTGGGATCCTTTACAGCGAAGATGGATATTTAGCCATTACCTATATTTGATTGATTTTTAATCCTGCCTTAAAGCTTATAGGTGCACGATTCAGAGAGCACTGAACAAGATAGTGCAGCATTGAGTGCAATGGTGTAGATGATGCTTATGATGGAACCAAATACCCTGTTTTATATAAATACCAGCATATTATTGGCGCGCAGATGACCTAGATATTATAAAAAATTAATAATAAGAGGAAAATTTGCTTAAAATTAGTATTTTTTATGTGTAAGGGATTTTATAAGATTTTTTTTAATGCACATTAAGTTTCATAACAAAATAGTGTATATAAATACATCTATATAGATATATGGCATTAAAATATTTTTATTGCATAGTATAAAAGTTCACACACTTTAGGCAACGAACGCATAAATTAGACATTTGTCCTAAATACATTTCATGCCTGAGTTTTAAATGTTTCCTGAATCGTTATGGAGTAAGATTTGTAAGAGTTAGTTCGTCCTAATTATCTTTGGATTTCAAAACTGTTGACTGCTTGGTTGCATGAAGTTTGTTATTGTGTCAGAAAGTTACAAAGCGCAGCATGTAAGGATAACAGCGAGTGGTTTGAGATCCATCCAGTTGTTTTAGATTCCTTTAAACTGGAACATACACCAGGCCTGGTCTAATATCAAACAGATAAGATTTTTAAATAAACTAACAACATACAATTACACTAGACATATAGGGAATTTCACATGTAGGCTTTTTGATAAAGTCCTGCTGAAAACATAAACATGCTTTATGAGTTGATGGAAACTAAGAAAAAACTGGACAAGTTCTGAATTCTTTAAGTATTTTTTTTTTCTTCTGAAGTTGGCCAAAAAAAACGCACCCTGTTCTAAGCTTTCAAAGTACTGCCGTTAACGGACGATTTCCCATACAACGGTTGCTAAGCAACTGCGTTCAATCAACATTATGGAAGTATGTATTTCCACCCGTTTTGTTGCGTAAAATAGAATGTAATATTTAAACTCGTTATAATATAAAGGACGACAAAACTTCGGACTTGGCAAAAACAAAAGTTCAGCTACAGCAATTGAGCGTGACGTCATAATTGTTCATTTCTCTATATCGACCTCTTCTGAAATAAGTTGATTTGTAAAGTCGTGTAGAATTATTTTAGGGGTCTTTAGGGGTCATTTGTGGGCAAAAGTCGTGTCAGAAATTACAAATAGCGTTATTGCGGATAAGGGCGAATGGTGGAAACGTTTGGAGCTTAAACTGTTGCTGATGTTTACGTGATCCATGAAGAAGTTGATTTTTTAAATTGATAAACTCTTGGATTTCGATTTACAACTATCAAACTCGAAAATAAAACGGCTAAGGCCACGTGCACATCCGAAGTAAACGAAACACGTCATCGACACATCCATGTATTCACCCGTTCACGACGTCAGTTGGGTATAACCCATTGCAGTTGGGTTATTCGCCTAGAGAAAATAAAATAACATTCGGGCTTCAGATATGCAAATCGCAGTCTAATCGTAAGATTAAAGCTTGGCGTCGTAACAAAGTAAACACGCGTGGTTCACAAAGTCAACTTTGCCTGGTGCTTTTTTTTTAAATAATTTGATCATTTCTTCGATATTATTTCGATTATAATGTGGATAAACATTAGAGGGGTTGCTTGTGTATTTATTAGCCTACGTTGTCTTTATACTATGAGATATAGTATGTGCTTTATGGTTCTAAATAATTCATCTACGTTAGCCATATAATCCAGTGATGGTTCTATCAGGTTCCAACCTGAAGCAAAAGCAGCCAAATTAAATTATACCAGTTTAAAACACCACAGGATGCAAACCACAGGATGTCAACTGACAACGAATAGATGTGAATAACACGATTAAATGCGTCTGGACGATACAGTCTTGTTTAATGTGTAGGTATTGAATGTATTTATTATTCAAGAAAAATGAAAAACACGTTATTTTAAACTATATATGGAAAAGGAACAACCCCCAGCAAATGATAAGCAGGATTAGACTATTATTATTATTATTATTATTATTATTATTATTATTATTATTATTATTATTATTATTGCTGTTGTTATTAGCAGCAGCACGTGTAGCCTAGTAAATAATATGCTAATTCCCTTTTTGTGCTCAATAGAAAACACCACATTGCAAATGCTTTTTGAACACTTTGCAATACGTCTCATGCCATCCGACAAAAAAGAGAAAAAAAAACACTATTAAATAATATTCTACACATGGAAACTGTGTTAATTATATTTTGCAAATCTGGGCGCCTCTGTTCTTTATATTCTGTGAAACATCAAGGGCCTCAGCCCATGATGAGGCCGCTGTGTTGTTCCTTGGAGCTTCTTAATCAGTCTTCTCTGAGCTCTCGTCGGGACCGAGGCCTGTTTGAATGGAGAGCTCTGGATGCTCAGCTGTCACTCAGAGCCCTCACGGTGTCTAATGATCTGTCGCGCCGCGTCGACTCCATTTGATAACGAAAACGCGCACAGGCGCACTGTAGCGATGGCGCTGGATTATACATCGCCCTTAACCCCGTCTCAATCAAAAACCCCCCGTTTGCCACGGGACAGGCATGAAGAGAGGGTGAATCTGCACGCTTCGGATCATATGCCCCCCTCGGTGGGGCATCTACTCCCGGGGTCTGGCTGCCGCGTGCCCTGCGCTCTGCTAATAAAATATTCAAATATGCGGCGGAGTGACGCGCAACGCCGACTTTCCATTCTATAGAATAGCTCAGGTGAAGGGGGGGGGGGGCAGTGATCCAGAGCTCAGCAGCATTTAATGTGGTGAGGTCTGTTTAGAGATGATTTAAAGGAACTTAAGAAGAACTTAGATCAAATAAAGCATTGTCTGATTTTTAATTGTACGAGGTGTTTATAGCAGGGTATTTCTTATATGGATACAGAGTTGGTATATCATAATAATAATTATATCAGTAATCACATAGGCCTGTAGCCGACATTGTGACGATTACTTTTAAAAGCAGGCTTCAATGACATCTTTATGCAAATGCAACGTCTACAATAATGTCTAATTCTGATCCATTAATAGTGACTGCGCTCCTATGAAGACCAAAGCATCGGCGCCGTTAAGCTATATAATTATTATTAAACCCCATTATCGATTATCAGCTTGATGAAACAATTTAATCTGCCTGCGACGCAGTGAAGGATCCAACTGAAACAGATCGCTCATCATTTTGTCGACTTCACCGAGGAAGCTGCTAGGTTTATTTTGTTTGTTTGTGTTTTGCACCACAGCGAAGTCTGAACTTCTTTTTTGCTTAGTCTGCAGCTCTGTAACGTGGGTTTGGAGTATTGGAAACTGTTTGGGAGCTCTTGAAAATCCAAACATCCTGGAAAGGCTACAAAAAAGGCTTAACAGCTTGTAAAATATTTGCATTTCAAAATAGACCAAAGAAATTCACGAAAAACACGTGAGGCTGAGGTTTAACGAGCCCTGGTACCAATTTTAGCAAGTCGTGGACTAAGTCGCGTTCACTTTATATTATATTATATATTATAAAATTATATATTTAAGGGAATTCAACAATAAAATTGTAATACAATGACAACAATAAAAATAAAGCAAATAATAACAACAACAATAATAATAGTAATTTAAAAAAAGAATGTAATTATAACTATACTATAAAAATAATAATTTAATAATAATTATTAGTATTATTTTTATTATTATTAGGCATTAGGCAATTATTTAGTCAGACAGTGATTTTTTAACTGACTGCGTTGTTTCAAAAGTTTCAACCGAAAACCTCACATTTTTCCAACAGTCGAAATATGTTCATGCGTATTCGTATAATTCTGCTGAATAAGTAAAAAATATAATTTTACCGTTCAAAACATCATTTAATACTTTTTAATAAAACATTATCATATTTATTTTTCTTTAAAAATACACAAGTGGTTATTATTTTTTTTAAAAAGACGGCGTTGAAGTGAAAAAGTGCAGCTTTTGGATCGCTCTCGCGGATTGCAGAAAGTTTCTAGTCCCGTTATACAGTTTTAAAGCAGAATTTATTCACGTACAATAAATATTTGTAACCATTATATTTTAATCCATAGTCCAAAGAGGGTCGCCAGCTCTTATTCAGCATGAAGTCCCCAAAGCATCAACGAGTTTTTTGCACTTTCGCAGCCCAACAGCGCCACCTGCTGTTCAGATGTCGTCACCTTTAACCGATTACTCTTAAGCACTGTGAGAAAACCAACAGGTTCTGTCTGAATGACTTTAAACGTTCTCTTGTTCCATTAAAATAAAGAAAAAATATTCTTTATCTGTTTTAATATAAAGCACATTATATTATAACATTTGATCTTTCATACTTTACAATTAAAGTAAAATTCTAACCCATAACAAGAAATATACGTCAAGAATTGTATTTTCTTTGTTCAGTTGGTTTTGAACCTGGAACATGAATTAGAACTGTGATTGCGTGCCAGAATATCAGTGTATTACTTTTAAAAGTTGGGAAAATTTTTTTAAAGATACATTTCTTGTAAAAAGAATTTCCCTAAAAGGGAATGCTGTTAATAACTTATACTGGGATGTCTTAGAAGATCCTGTCAGTGTTCCAATAATTCAGTCCACATAGTGTAGGCTATATGAAATTTCTGATATTGGACTGTTTGCCTCTCTCTATATATATTTATAATTTTATGTCATCTTTTTTTTTTTTTTTTTTTTTAAATATAATTAAAAACCTATAGATAAACATATCTTCTTATTAGCGCACACATGTGGAACTCGTAAAGTTCTATGAACAGATACAGAGCCAAAGGTTCTTAGTAATACATCACCTATTAGGAACAGATGTGTTTTCTGCTTACATACTGTATATGTGTGTACAGCATGGTGGCTCAGACTGGTTTGAGGTTAAACACTTTTGACATTCTTTATGAATAAATAGTGCACGCAGCAAAGCTTCAAGAAAAAGTATTTCATAGTCGAGTGTAAACTATTGCTTGTGTTTAGTCATTCATATCTGAATAATTCCAGGGGCCATATGGAATCTGATTGGGGCGTAATTTGTGTATATAACCTCGTGTTGCCTCACGGCATGTGTTTTATGTTAATAAATGTTGCCTGGCATGATGCTGGTTTGCCAAAACATGCATGAGTATGCAGAAAACCGAAGAACAAATTTGTTGAGTTGTCCGAAAAAAGTTTTCAGGTACTGTAATTCCACTGGTGTCACGGAAGGGTGAGATATTTAAACTTTTCTTGGCCAATCAAATTCTCCTTATGGTTACACTGCTCCTTTGCATGAACTATCAGGTTGGATTGGATCCATCTCGAGATTTCATGTGACTTGTTTGCATCCTAGTGCTGAACAACAAAGAAGTCTTAAATATTAGAGGAATACATTTAGCACAGAGAGAGAAGGACGACCCGATGAATTGATGGCGGTGCGGCCTTGGCCTTCAGACTCCTCCTGCATCTCCAGACATATGAAAGTCTTTTCATGCGCTGGCGTTCAGCCATCTCTCCCTCTGATGGATTTGTCAATAGTGCTTAGTGCTGTGAAGGGAGGGGTCGGTCCCAGAACACAGGCAGAGCGCCTGTACAGAGCCATCCTGTACGGAGCTGAGCTCATCCCATTGCTCAGACAGGCACATGCTTCTGATACATGTGTGGATTAGGCGGGATGTTTGGGGAGGGTTCGAACAAGCTGGCTGATAGAATTACTCTATAGCACTGCAGCACAGGGAGTGTGTATGTGGGTATGCATGCAGGGAAGGAGGCGTCTGCTGGGATTAGTTTCTAATTAAACAGGCAGGGATTTCGTGGTGGAGAGAGGAGCCGAGCTCTATTTAGCTCCAAGGGTTGCATTGTTAACCATTTCAGGTTGCAGGGGTTTAATAGATTACTAATGATTGGGCACAGGTATTTCAGATTAGGTATTAATGCCATAAGCCCCAGACAAAACGCGCAGGTTTCTAGCTGGGCGTCTCAACTCAGCGACTCCATCGAGGCAATGTTTGTAATTTGGAGAGGACGACAGCAGGAGGGAGTCAGAAGGTTCGTCTGGGACATCGGTTAAGGGCCAGTGTTTTAACACACCACTGACCGCCCCGGGTGACTGACAATCCAACCAAGTGCGAGCAGGAACCGGAAACCCAGACAGTGTCGTTGGGCGAGCAGGTGTGTTGTCACTCACGAACCCAGCAACAATGGCGACTGACACAGGCCTAATCCAAACTGTTGGGATTCTGACAAATTTGTATGTTATGGCTGGCAGGACACTTTTCTCATGTTTATGCATCCGTACATGAAGTATTGAAGCAATTATGTTTGACTCGTCTAACTTTCCTGCAAGATCAAGTTTCCACAAAGGAATGCTGAAAAAAACGGCTCTGCTCCAACCGAAAGAAATGACAGACCCCAGAGTCGGAAGCCCTTCCTCTTGTAGACGTTTTCCTCGTGCACATAGGTGATGTGATCCTGTGTTGTCTTGTCTGTGTCACCGCGGTTCTGGAAGTATATCCTGGATGATGATGACTAGCTAGCAAGTGCCGAAACTTCTTCCGCGCTACATTGTGGAACCACACTGTATGCTCATTCCCAAGTCATTACAGGCTTTATTCCCTGAAATAATAGTAATTAATTGGTGTAATACACAAAGGACATAATTATCTTTTTTTCTGCACGGGTACATTTAATTACCGTAATTGTTTCCCAAGCCTTGTTCAAAAAGGGGCGTAGCCTTGGCAATCATAATGCATTATATGCTAATCCCATATTTGATTTTCAATCAAGAGGCTATGTGTCTCAAAGAGGGGGGAAAGGAAACAATGATAAGCAGGTTGAGAAGGTTTTTAAGCGTACATTGTGATGCAAAGGGGGAAAATAAAAGTGAGGGGGGAAAATCTTCGCGATCTATGAATAAACTTGTTTCCACCAGCTGCAGGTTTGTCTTATCTGTACGAGCATTAGACGTGTTAATAACTGCCAGATTTAGCTCTTTCCCCTTACAGGCCAAGAGCAAAACTACTGATTAACAGGAGTTCCTGTGAAGTGCGGCCATTCTCCGCATGGTTTCGTGAGTGCAGGATGAAGTTTAATAAGTAAACAGAGAGCGACAAGAACAGGGGGTCTGATCTGGAGCCCGTCGAGCCCCCTATGCCAGCTGATTAGCCCGGGCCGATTGGACCTGGTAATTGCGCTGCCTTGACCCCCTCCAGGCAAATATTAGATTTTAGTGGTTTAACCTTTCGCGACGAGCCTCGATTGCCTCCGCAGATGTTGAGCGGTAGCTGGAGTGCTCCTGTCCTCTCATCAGACACGGGATGGTCTTCAGACTCAGCCCTTATTACCCCTTCTCCTATCGAGGGGCCACTCTTCAGGCCTGATTGGTGATTTCTTCACTGATATCGTCATCACTATCTTCATCAGGATCATCAGCGGTTGCTTTGTTGTTGAAGACGTTTATAATTAGTCAGAGGCTCTTTTTAAATGTGTGTCCAGGTCCTATTCCTCAACATCTATGCGGTTTTGTCATGGGATTGTAATTTTTTCCCCCTCAAACATCAGGAGCCAATTATACTAGCTGAGGAAAACATGAGAATGTCAAATATGTAAGCGGTTTTGAGGGTAGGAAAAATGGCGGTGGACAGACCCAGGGGAGACCTCAATAGCCATTAGAGGCAAATGGGCAATGGGATGAGGTGGTAGGAAGTTTTCCTTGGGTCGCTTTCAGAGTCTAGGGTTACTCCGGTCCTGTCTGGGATCCCGGACCTCTTCCTCCCAAGTGGCCGGCAGCTGCATCCCACGGCCCCCGTTGCCACACTGCACAGTAATGGCTTCCTTCCTCCTCCTGCTGCCCCTCCTCCTCAGACACTCACCTGGGGAAAAAAAAGTCAGACACAAGACAGGCGAGAAGGAGGGGGGGAGACACTGGTCTTTTTATCCATGGGAAGTTGGGAAGGACCCCTTAACTCGTCTCAAGGTGGAAACCCAATACAACTGGTAAAAAGGGTGTACAGGGGGGGTGTTCGGAAGGACTGAAAAGTGGTTCCATCTGAGAGAGTGATGGAAACTTATAACAGGTATCTGACAGGCCTTTCTTTTTTTTATCTTGCGCTTTCTTTAATTTTTTTCCTTAAACAACCCAAAATAAGAAGTATGGAGAAACTTTAAATAAGTTTTCATGAAGTTCCTTCAACTTTATCCAAAGAGCCCTCAATCATACATGTAACCTACCATAAAACCATACACGTTCCTTGATGTCCCGGGGGAAAGAACGTCAAATGCATTAAATTCCTCATCAACAATTGAACGTAATGCATCTGCAACACATTGTAAAATGGTTTGAAAAATGCAAACTTCGCTCTGAGGCGGCCAAAGATCAAATATGCGGACACTGTGTCTGGGTTCCTGAAGAAAAGAGAGAAAGGAAACAGCAGCATGCAGTGTTCCTCTTGGCTGTAGCTACATGATCCCACGAGCTTCGACAGGATACAATAGCTGATCTGGCATAGGTTGAACATTCGTCTGATCTAAATCTCTTTATTCTTTCTTTATCAGCAGTGTGTGGAGAGTAATATCCAGGTACCCCCCTCCTCTGGCTCCATCCGATATCCCTAATATCTGTGGATGGCCATGGCCATGTCCCAGGCTGCTGCGCTGCTCGTTTCGCTTTCACACGCTGCCACAATTGCTTAGTAATTAGGCTGATATTGATGAGGCCCGAGTCCAGCAGGTAATCGCTTGGCGGTTCAACTTCTCTACACTTCTCAGCCAAATGTCTCTGTTTATTATGGTGCATTTGCTATCAATTAAATACCCACTCTGGAACTGCCCTTAGAACCTTGAATCTGAATATCAGATTTAGCGGATAAGGAATGGAAAACTGGGTTAAGAGACCTCTATGGACTAGAAGAGTCACATAATGATACCATTAAGTAGTAAAACTTAGTGCTGTATATAACAGTATAGTGATACATATTGTGAATTATTTAATTGTAGTGTTTTATTTGTCAATTTGCCTCGTGTGTATGAATTCAAGCACCTAGCCATGTACTTTAAATGGTAAACTGTATGCTTTTCACTTTGGATTAGATGCGGAAGACGCTTTCCTTTTTCACTGTCACTGTGAAACAGCGCACAATGAAACCTGATGCTGAAGGAGGAATTCGATCCTGAACCTCCATCGCATCCAATGTCTTTGGAATTAGCCAGAGTAAGGATTGTGAGCCATGTCATCTCATCCAACATTAGTGTCTGACCTAACAATGGAAGAATGAACTAATAATCCCATCAACATACTCCAGAATTTTGCAGAAAGCCAGGGACAGGGTGAGGACAGTGAAGACAGGGCTTTAGTCCATTGCTGGGAACACACACTATATAGCAATTTGTATAGGGGCAATTTTGAGCAGGTGCTTCACCTTGAATCATGATCTCTCTAACTAACCAGGAGATCCTGGAGGAAGCCCATGCAGACATGTGTAAACTATACATCATGCCAATAACTACATCCTTCGTAATAGGCATTAATTGAGTTAAATCATTCATTCATTCTCTTCTGCTTAATCCTTTACTAGGGACATGGGGGGGGTGTTCATATTTCAGGCGCTGGGCAAATACACTCAGTACAGTGTGCCAATCTATCACACAATCTGGGCACACAATGACTCACACACAGACTATAAGGGCAATTTAGAGAATTCAATTTACCTTGAACATGGAAACTCCACCAAGATTGGGCTTTAAACTTGGATCCCCACTAAACCACCGTGCTGCCTTATTTAAATCAAAAACATTGTAATATTTATTGTAATAACACAAGTTTCCTCTATTCTGGATACGAATGACTCTTTTTGTAAAATCATTTACAATTACAGAGTAAAAATTTTATTTAATGTAATCACTATATCTTATTTTTATGCTTTTAAGAATTACTCCCAGTTTTTGCTGCTGTTTAAAAAATGTCAGTGATTATAGTGGTCTTTTTTACAATATACTCAATGAATTTCATCTTATTATTTGCATTATAAAGTGTCCGTCTAATATTTATCATAAAATTAATATGTGTATTTCAAATGATGGATACCCAGTTGTTAGAATGTTTTTGCACTATAACGTTACATTTTAAAATAGTGGCACATCAAAGATTGAAATATTCTTGAGTTTCCTATCTCCATATGCCAATGATGTGGTTTATGATCACAGCCTCAGTCCGAACAATTTCTTCCTGGACTGTCCTTTTGTGTCTGCAGATACATATCATTTGTTTGTCCTTGCGTTTTCCCCTTCCGGGTTTGGTTGATGTGTGTATACAAGGAAAGTATTTATTCCGTGGCTGTCTCCTGGGCCGGGTAGGTCTTGCGTGAATTACCGTGCAGTCTCTGGGCGGCTCCATGCTGAGGCAAGGACACCATGTGGCCCTCGCACATGTCCCGCGGCAGCTTTTTTCCAATCACAGCTTTCCCTCTGCAGCGCTCCCTGCAGATAAGAAGCCAATCATCGCCGGCTTAGGCACATGTGCTGGTTCACGTAGAGCAAAGGCATCGAGGGGGCGCAGATGAGGTGGGGGGGGGAGGTTGCGAGCTGGCTGAATGGCCCTGGGGCAAAAACAGTTCACTGGCACCCATGACAAAGACACACACACACACACACACACATTTTAGTTTTTTTTTCATTTGTTGTTTTTTTTTCTTGCTTTTTTTAATGCTCTCTTACTCTTGTGTCTCTCTAACTTTCTTGCCCACGTCTTTTTTTTCTTACCCTTCCAGCAGTTGTGGGCGTGTTAGGGTGCCTGTGTGTCGATCAATACCTTCTCCCAGCATTTGATAAATTGGAATCTGGATTTGATTCATTGGGTGCCATATGACTTATAGGCACACATGCACTCTCTGTCCTCTGCTCTGCCTCTCAAATGACAGATTTTTACTGATGCATCTTAAACATGGCCGCATTACCTCACTTGCATTCTCCACTGAGCCAAAGCCCCGATATTAGGTCACTGAGATGGCTGTTAGGGGTGAATGGTGCATAAATAAGGGTGAAAATACCAGCGGAAAAGCAGATCCAAGCATGCTGCCCCACGATTGTGAATGTGTTGGCCATAACTCAGCAATGCTAAGTAGTATAACAGCTTTAAGGCGAGACGGTGAGATGCGCTTATCCTGGCACGAGCCAGTAAGGATATTAGGGAATCACTGTAAAGCACTGTGGAAATTGTGATTACAATAAGCCCTGAACCACAACCACTAAAGGCTCAGCCGAGCTCTCTTTCACCCTGTTTTCTCCGCTCTCTTGCACACATTTGTTGTTTATTTGTTCATTTTTGCAAAATATTCAAATGCTTCTTAAACGGCAGCACTACCTCAATTCATCCCATAGATTCTGGCATTCCACTCATGTTCTTCAAATAGACACGCTTCTTTGGCTTTTCAAGGATTAATGACTTTCTGGACTAAGCACACTTTGCCAAAATGCTTTGAGTGAAGGAGAATGCTGATTAATCCATAGAGAAGGAGACTAAACCACAGACAGTTATACCAATTCCTAATCCTAAAATCACGCTGGCAGGAAATATGGTGATATGAACCAACTGGGAAAACCCAAATGTTTTAGTAACTTTCAATTTAGTTCTGGAAATCAAAAAACATGAATGACAGTTCTTTATTATTAACCTGTCCCTGCACATTTTAAGCAAAAAAAAAAAAATTCTTTATACACATTTTAATAACCATATACATTTACTTTGCAGTTTTCAATTGCAGACTGAATGTATTTATTTGTCTCGCCATATACTTTGTAAGTCCTCTTGATCCTCATCTTATCTCATTATCTTGACTGCTTAATTTACTAATTTCGTGGGTCTTCATACTTTACTAAGGCCAGAGCATTTCTGGCGCTGGGCAGATACACCCAGGACACAGTGGACACACACACTATACACAGACAAACACATTGTATTGGAACAATTCAAATAGGAGCAATTTCAAGCAGCCAGTTTTGTCTTGAATGTTTGTCTTTTGGACTGTGGGAGGAAACCTGGAACCCAGAGAAAACCCACGTGGACACAAGGAGAACATGAAAACTCCAATTAGATTGGGATTTGAACCTAGATCCGCAGCGCTGAGAGAGAGATATTAAATATGTATTTAAATAATTAAGTATTATATATTTTCAAATAATTAAGTTGAGTCTCAGTGCATATTGGAGGTAATTAAAAATTGCTAGTTTTATCTCTCAGTATGTAACATAACAGTGGGATGAAACATTCTCATGTGTATACAGGAAAAACATGCAAGCTAAGGACCCAGAATAGAAATAGGACATAAAAAGAAACATACACACACCCTGTATTTAAAAAACAAACTTCATGTTTGAGAGGGGAGTATGTACTGCACTGCCACCATGCTGCTTTTACACCGTATTTATTTTTGATATTTAATATTATATTTTCTTATTCAGTAGAAAAGTAAATAATTACATTTATTCATTTTGTGTAATGTTATAGTTTTCTATAGATTTTTATTATGCAATTAAATTTACAATATGAAATTCATTACAGATCTAACAGAACACACACTAGTCCTGGTTTAGTGAGACTAGACTAACATATGATTAATATCAAGCCTCCTAAGGCCCTACAGTAAATTAAAGACCAGAGGTTGGGTCTATTTTTCTTAGAGAGCAGCAGCTCGCTTGTAGCTAAATCTGAGCCCAAACATAGTCCATCATAGCGCTGACGATCATAGCATATAGACTGGCATGAGCTAGAGGCTAGTGGCCCTTCAGTGTGATAAATGTCCCTGAGTACTTCCATCAGCTTCATCACCTCAGTATGAGTGAAGTCAAAGCATCGATCTGCAGCGCGGGCCAACGGAGCAACATATACTTGTGAAGCCTCTGCTAACAAATGGTTAATTGCTAATTATGTAGACAGCCATTAGTGATAAAGGAAGCTAGCAGTAATCATTAACACTTTAAGCTCAGACAGAATGACTTTCTGAAACTTTCTTTAACATGAACGGGCCATAAAGCATCGGGCTACGTTAAATCCGAGGTCAGATTCAGGCTTAGGGTCAAAGATCTAAGATCATGTGTGTTTAAGCCAGTCTGCGGGTTTCCCACAGTTTGTATAAAAATATAGTTTTATTACTAAATAAAAAAATGGTTGAATCTGTGCCATTAAGTGCTGTAAATTATTAGATTATTTTATTAGATTATTATTAATCTGAAGGTTGTAGGCTCAAATCTCACATCCACTGAAGTTACCAATGTGGACCTTTGAGCAGGACCCTTAACCCTCATTGGTCCAGGGCGGCTGTATTAACCCTGTGTTTTGACCCCAACCATCAAAATGTGATTCTAGTATGTTGTTTGGGATAAAAGCATCAGCTAAATGACCTCATATAATGTTTGTTAAAAAGAAAAATATTTGTTGACCCCACCCCTCTATGTCCCATCTGATAAATTTAATTGAGCTGATAAGAAATTAAGATTCTTATAAATCACTAATAAGTCTGTCTAAAAACTCTCCATAGACAACACTATCAATGCTTACACATGTTCATTTATTTTGTTGATGTTGGACGGCAAGGTGGTGTAATGGTTTGCATGTTCTCCCCGTGTCCATGTGGGTTCCTCCAGGTTCTCCAGTTTCCTCACAAAATCTAAAAACATGGATTCAAGGTGAATTGGCATCTTTAAGTTGCCACTGTACAGTCTGTGTGTGTATGTGTTTGTGTGTGTGTGTGTGTGTGTGTGTGTGTGTGCATCCAGCAATAGAATGGTGCATTGTCCTGGGTGTATCTGGCCAGCATCCAAAACATTCTCTCCTTGATGGGCATGGGACCACCACCCATCCCCCCACCCCTGACGATAGTATAGGATTAAGCGGAAGATAATGAGAGGCAATATGTTGATGATACAAATTTATCCCACGCAGTACTTTACTAACTTCACATATTTTAATACAGTTAATTGTGCTATTATTGTGTGCATCATTTTGTATTCATCATCCATGTTATACTTTTTTGCCAACAATGTTCTTCAGTACATGGATCACTCAGTGTTAAGTATACAGGACTTGTATACACTATATGTGAGTGAATTGAAATGTATGCTTTATATGACAGAAGCCATATAAGAATTATAATACTGGTGTGTTGCTCCACTCTAATGAAACTTGTATGACTGCTTTTTATTTTTATCTTTATGAATCAGTGTGTATATATAACACAACCTGTTATCATTATAAACTCAATGAGGTAAGCAGCTTTTAGCTTTTTTTCCCAATACGGGAGGATTCTGTGTAATGAAGCGTGGGTGACAACTCTAATTTCATTTAAAGATTTCTGACAAAGTCAATTATAATTGAACACACATTATTAATTATAATATACTGTAAATGAAGTAAATAATGAAATAAAATAAAATACAAAACTAAAAGATTTTGATCCATTCAGGATATTTAAACATACACCAAATATGTATTTATCTCTCATACAGCCCAGAATATCAGATTTTAACAACACTATAAAGGATTTACAAGGTTTTTTTTAAATAGTTGTAGTTCACAGACCAAAAGTATGTGGGCATCTGTGGATCATCACATTGTATTTCAAAACTGGTCATAAAGTCACCCCCTCCTCTTTGTGGTTTTAAGTTTTAAGAGCATCGGTTCTTGTGTTAAAATTTGTCACGAGATTTAGAAGTTTCATTTAAACCCAGTCAGCAAAAAGACCCTTAAGCAGGCGCTACAATTCATTATGTTTTTAGGGGGTTAGGTTTACATCTCTGCGGGAAACTGGTGTCCTTTACAAATGACTAAGATATATAGCAGTTAATATTAAAAATAGAATTAGCAACTTTATTGATTTTTCTAGTGTAAAACCTATATTAAATAAGCTTACAATATTTTTGTAAATAACACAAACGGTGGCACGGTGGCTTAGTGGTTAGCACGTTCGCCTCTCAGCACTAGGGATTCCCGGTTCGAATCCCCATCTGGGTGGAGTTTCCATGTTCTCCCCGTGTCTGCGTGGGTTTCCTCCGGGGTCTCCGGTTTCCTCCCACAGTCCAAAAACATGGATCAAGTCAATAGAATTCTCAAAAATTGCCCCATATAGAGTGTGTTTGAGTGAGTGAGTGAGTGTGTGCCCAGCGATGGATTGGTGCCCTGTCCTGGGTCTATCTGCCCAGCGCCCGAGACGTTCTACCCTGGATGGGCATGGGGAACCCCACCACGACCCTAATAGAGGATAAAGCGGAAGATAATGAATGAATGAACGAATGAATGACACAAATGGTTTTATTTATTAAAATTTTAAAGGTTCCATTATTTGAGTCTATTATATCTATTTTCAAATAGATTTAAATAGCATCTTTATTGAATTATTATTTTTTATTCCTGGTTATTTTAAGTTAAATAAATGCTGGAAATACTGTTTTAATTATGAATGTAGACGCGATCCACCCTTTTAAAAAAAAATAAAAATCTTCCGGACATTACGTCATAAACGCGCCGTCACTAAGCCCTCAGCCAACATGGCTGCCGCCAGTGGTAAAGTAATGCGGTCTATTTTGTCTAAATGTGACCGATGCAGTTGGAGTTTATTAAAACAGAACACGACACAACAGGTAGCTCGCTTTCTGACTCTTCTCTTTGGCTGCATTGCTTATTTTACGTGTTGTTTGTCGGTGTTTCTATCATTCCGGTTCACAGACGGCTTTGTGTGTCAATCCGGTACTGTTGTGTAAAGTAGTGTGCCTAAGTAGTGCGCTCTCGTCCTGACTTGCTCTTGTATTTGAGCTGAATATACAGTATGGAATTGGGGGTTTGGACGCGGCCCGTGTCCTTGCGCTGACAGGCTAGGTTCAGCTTTATTAAACACATTTTATTGTGTTTATATTTTTTTTAAAACATGTTTTCTTGTCTCCAGGGCGGCACGGTGGCATAGTGGTTAGCACGTTCGCCTCTCAGCATTAGGGATTCCCGGTTCGAATCCCCATCTGAGCGGAGTTTCCATGTTCTCCCCGTGTCCGTGTGGGTTTTCTCCGGGTTCTCCGGTTTCCTCCCACAGTCCAAAAACATGGATCAAGTTAATTGAGTTCTCCAAATTGCCCCATATAGAGTGTGTATGTGTGAGTGAGTGTGCCCAGCGATGGATTGGCGCCCTGTCCTGGGTGTATCTGCCCAGCGCCTGAGACGTTCTCCCCTGGATGGGCATGGGGAACCCCACCGCAACCCTAATAGAGGATAAAGCGGGAGATAATGAATGAATGTTTTCTTCTACATTATAATCACCAAATGGAGTTTGGCCGTTAAAATAGGAAGAAAATAATAATTATTTTTTAATTGCTGTATATATATAATCATTTAGGCGGCACGGTGGCTTAGTGGTTAGCACGTTCGCCTCTCAGCGCTAGGGATTCCCGGTTCGAATCCCCATCTGGGTGGAGTTTCCATGTTCTCCCTGTGTCTGCGTGGGTTTCCTCTTGCGATCTCCGGTTTCCTCCCACAGTCCAAAAACATGGATCAAGTCAATTGAATTCTCAAAAATTGCCCCATATAGAGTGTGTCTGTGTGTGAGTGTGTGCCCAGCGATGGATTGGCGCCCTGTCCTGGGTCTATCTGCCCAGCGCCCGAGACGTTCTCCCCTGGATGGGCATGGGGAACCCCACCTCGACCCTAATAGAGGATAAAGTGGAAGATAATGAATGAATGAATGAATATAATCATATAATTAACATTGTGTCCATTTGCACAGAGGAGCGTTTGTGAGGTCAGACACTGGTGTTAGGTGGAAGGGCCTTCACTCTGGTTCATCCAAAAGGTGTACATGAGTGTCCTGCACTGTTGATGCTGCATGGCGGCTCATGGATGATTAGTCCCCACTGAGCTTTGGTTCTCCCAAATAGTGTATTATTTGCCGTATGAATAACACAGTGAAATGTTTAATGATGGAGTTGAAATACTAAAGTGCTTTTTTTGCTGCTCAGTCAAGTCTGCTTCCTACATAATGTATGGTATAATCTTATATTTAATATTATAAAGGTCTTTCATTTCACATTATAGATCATGTTCCTTTATGTTTGTACCCAATGTAAATATGATTTATTGGTATTTAATATTTGTCTCTGCAGCTCCTCAGCAGGCAGATATGTGTTTCCTCTGCTCTGTGGAGGAAGAATCTGGCAGCTGCTGGTCCGAAGAAGTTCACTGAGGAGTATATTAAGAAACAGATTGAGGAATTCAATATTGGAAAACGCCACCTGGCGAACATGATGGGTGAAGATCCTGAGAATTTCAGCCAGGAGGACATTGATGTAAGATTACAACATCATCTTTGCTTTGTGTAATCTAGCTAGTTGTTGTGTATGAGCTGGGCAGAAACGCGTATGCATTCTGCGGCCAATTTATTACATACAATACCAGTCAGAAGTTTAGAAACACCCCTCTTTTTTTTTTTTTTTTTGCTCCACTTATTATCCATGTTCTCAGTTCCACTTACTGTAAAGATGGATTTTGTAGTTCTACAATTCCAGACTGTAGTCCATCTGTTTGTGGACTGCTGTACATACTGTGTACATTCTCTTTACTCTGTTCTCTAATGATCATGACCCCAATAATACCACCACAGAGCAGGTATTATTATTCCTATCCCAGCAGTGTCACTGAGGTGGAGAAATGAAACTACAGCAGCACTGCTGCACTAAAACCCCCTCACCACATCAGTGTCACTGCAGAACTGACAATACACAATCCACCACCCAAATGATACCTGTTCTGTTATGCTCCTGACCAATAGAGAATATAGAACCAACAGGGGACTAACAACAACAAGAACACAGATGGACTACAGTCTGTAAATGTAAAACTACAAAGTCCATCCATATGGTAAGTGGAGGAAATAAACATTGCAAAAAGTCTTATTGTATATTTTATATATATATTATATATTTTATATATATATTATTATATATATTCTGTTTACCAAAGAGATGCACATTGTGGTTCTACAATTACCCTGTCTCTACATTATATATTTTCAATACTTAGTTTTCTAAGGATTAGGGCTTTCACAAAGCAAGTGCTATTGGGATAGTGTATGTTGTTGTGTGTGTGTGTGTGGGGGGGGGGGGTACGTGGACAGGGTATGGTCTTCAGTGTTGCGCTGGTACATGTGAATCAGACACAATAGTGCTGCTACGTTTTAAACACCTCAGTGTCAATGCTGGACCAATTAAACTGTTTTTTGCTGGAATCACGATATATTTCTCCTGAACGGTCGTTATGCCCAAAGATTTGCTTGTGGAACTGAGCCAATCAAAATCTCTGTGAGATATCTCAGAGAGAGTTTCGTGCCTTGCTCTTTTTCTTTCCCAGCCTGTAATTGATTCATCACACAAAATGGGCCCAATTTCCATTTATCCCCAAACCTGCACCCTGGTAATGAATGGAGTCCTCAGTGCCAGCGTGGCTAAGAGGCACTGACACCCACCATGCCTTTGCCAGATGAGCGGGGAATGGCTCGGACTGCCGGGTGGCAAGGTGGGCAAATGATGGGCTGCCAGCTTTGGATGATGCCACGCTCCTGCGTACAAGGGGGTGCAAGACAGCTGTGGCAGCAGGACATAATTCACCTTCTCTTCACCTGCCTTCAATTCACTGTCACACGAAGAGAGTTTTGCCAAGGTTCGCTTACTGGCCTGTTAGAAAACTTTGAGATGCCGTGCCAGGGCTGGTGACAAATGGGATGAAAGCGGCACTGATGCTTATGAGTTCTTACTTGCATAGAACCACCTATGAACTTTATTTCACAGCCGTACTGGCTCGTTTGCATCTATTACGCAAAACAGAGCCATGAAAGCGAAACAATGAAAGCGGGAATGGCAGTGCCGCTATTCTCTATATAAAAATGTTCACAAAGTTAAGCCAGAATTATGCAGACACCCCTTTTAATTATTGAGCTCAGACTCTTTAGTTTTAATTTAATTTTTGAAAGTTTATTTCAATGTTGCCCATGCACACAAAGGGGGGAGGTGCAGGGGTCGGAGATATATATATATATATATATATATATATATATATATATATATATATATATATATATATATATATATATATATATATATATATATATATATATATATATATATATATATATTTTTTATTGGGCGGCACGGTGGCTTAGTGGTTAGCACATTCGCCTCTCAGCACTAGGGATTCCCGGTTCAAATCCCCATCTGGGTGGATTTTCCATGTTCTCCCCGTGTCCGCGTGGGTTTCCTCCGGGTTCTCCGGTTTCCTCCCACAGTCCAAAAACATGTATCAGTCAATTGAGTTCTCCAAATTGCCCCATAGAGCGCCCTGTCCTGGGTGTATCTGCCCAGCGCCCGAAACGTTCTCCCCTGGATGGGCATGGGGGAACCGCCCCCCCCCCCCCCCCCCCCCGCGACCCTAATAGAGGATAAAGCAGAAGATAATGAATAAATTATTTTTATTAATCAGGTTACTTGTTACAGTATAACATTAAATGTGAATTTTTGCTTTTAATTGGCACTTTGATGGAATAACAGTACCACAGTCCCTTGTTTACCTTAATTGATTTTTTTATTCATGCATAATGCTATCTAAAGATAATCTTACAACTCAGCACAGAAAAACATTTGGATTTTTACAATTGATTTAGACTGTGACATGACTATTGGTGCCAAATGGAGTGCTTTGCTCATTTAATACCTTCTGAATTAGATTCTATGGCTTATTTAGAATGACGTAATAAAATAAAAGCATCAAGTACGATTCTTTGCAGCTGATGGGAATGGTGTGTGGATGGGAGAGGTCACTGTGGAATGAGCAGCCTGATTTGTGTTAGTTGTTTACATATTCAGCATTGAAGTTCTTGCATCTGATATAAAGTTCATGCAGCAGTTGTATGAGAGAGTTTGATGAGGCTGCACCTCCCTTAGGGACCTGCACCATATTGCCTTTCAGGGAATTAACAGGTGTTGCCTTCATCTGTCTCTGCATTCAGCTGCCTTCTCTCTCCCTCATCCTCACTTTTTCATACCTTCTAATGCCTCCTTTCTCTTGGTGCAGCTTGCTCTCTTGTCACAGCACTTCCTAATTCACCTCCTTTGACGGCGTGACGCATGACTGCATGTCCTCACCCACTTGCATCTGCTGTCATGTCACTCCGTCCCCCTTTTCTGACCTTTTTTTTCCCAACTAGTTTACATTTCCAAATGGTGTGTGTGTATGTATGATTAAAACGTAACCATATGTAGTGATTTATTAAATAATACTGAATAAAATTTTGCTTACAGAGGTCGATAGCGTACCTTTTCCCCTCTGGTCTGTTCGAGAAGCAAGCGCGACCTGTTATGAAGGTAATGCCTCTTCCTAACAAAATAATAATAAATACATGAACAAATCATAATTTATACAGAGGTAATTTTTTCCCCCTCTGTTTCAGCATCCAGACCTGATCTTTCCCAAACAGGGAGGTTTGTATACTTTTGATTTATAAAATCATATTTTATATGGTATTTTTTAAAGACTCAATTTGTTTGTATTTTTAAAGACTCAATGTAGTTTTCTTTTTGGCAGCGGCGCCAGATTTGTCCTACTTGGTTTTCTTTGCTCTTGTCTTATTTTTGTCATCTGTACTATACTATTTTTGTGCTTATGTATGTATGTAAATATATATATATATATGGGGATTCGAACCGGGAATCCCTAGCGCTGAGAGGCAAACGTGCTAACCACTAAGCCACCGTGAGATATATATATATATATATATATATATATATATATATATATATATATATATATATATATATATATATATATATATATATATATATATATATATATATATATATATATATATATATATGTAATATAAGTTTATTGTACAGCCTGAATCAAGTTCAGAATAGCTGAATCAAGTTCTTTGGAACACATATGGTTTTATAATTTATTTCCTTTGTGGATGTTTTGCAGTGGTACAGTGGGGTGAGGATGGGCGCCCCTTTCATTATCTTTTCTACACAGGAAAACAGGCCTACAACTCCCTCATGCATGTAAGTATGTCAGTGTTTTTATTTATCAAGTTCTGATACTAGGTTTAGGAGGGGGGTGTTAAAGGAACCAGCCTTGTGACCTGAAAGTCCCTGGATCGATTCCTGGTCCCAACAAGAACTAGCAAGGCCACCCAAATTGCTCCCCGAGCACTGTATACAGGGATGCCCACTGCTCCGCTTCACGCAGTGTGTGTGTTTCACTGCACGGATGGGTTAAATGTGCAGGACTAATTTCTCTGTGTGTAAGTAAAGTAGTACAGTTATGTTTTAACCTTTTCTCTTTTACCTTTTTTCTCATTTATTATCGTTGCTCATAATTATTATCAAATTATATTTAATAATTAGTATAAATTATTAAAATAACAGAATCAGAGTCTGAACAATGCAGCTATGTGAAAATGTAGGTGTCTGAACCCTAATGAGCAATGTGTTTAAAACTAAGGAAAATGTTCAAATGAACACAAGATAAGACTCATCAATTTTTTTAATCTATCCATCCATCCATTATCTTCCGCTTTATCCTCTACTTGGGTCGCGAGGCGTTCCCCATGCCCATCCAGAGGAGAGCTTTTTGGGCACTGGGCAGATGCACTCAGGACAGGGCGCCAATCCATCACTGATCAGTTTTGTTATAATTATTCAAATGCCTCTCTTTATAAGCCACTAATCTTTTGAGGACCTAAACTTATTGGTCACTATTGTAGCTTTTGTTCTGTCCATTGTTCATAAGTATTCTTTCAGTTATTTTTTTTTAAAGTTAAAAATATTTTTGTTCAAAAGCCGAACTCACTGCTCACTGAATAGACAGCTGGCACTTTAACAGAAATGTGAAGGATTACGTGGGTAAGTGTAGCTGTGGGGACTCGATGTTTTGAGGGGTGTAAAGGAACAAGCAAAACGGGGAACTGAGTTGAGGGAGGGTCGAAGGGGGGGGGTAAACATCTGTTTATAGGGCTTCTTTTGTAGGACGTGGAATAAAGCGAGCTGGTAGCAATGAGGCCAAATGTCAGGATGAAGCGTGTGGGAAGAGTATGAAATGGTGAGATTCATTTGGGGGTTGGGGTCCCGATGAGGTTAGGGTGTGGTGAGGGGAGGATTGGATTGTTCACTGTATCAGTGTTCTGTGGCCGTTTCTCCACAAATCGCATTTACAGCGGGGGGGCTGCTCACACTCTGCTAGATCCGCCTGAGCTCTGAGGTGTGAGTGTGTGTTGTAGAAGTACAGATGTACATTAGGGATTAGGGGGGTGAACCCCAGAGACTGAGCTCTAACCAGCTCTTTGTCATCTTGCTTAAATTTTTTTAAGGTTTTCTTAGGCTTTTATTTTCCATCCTCCTCTTCCTCCTTCCTACTGTTTATCTTTGGAGTCGACCTTGGGGTGAGACATTACGCCATAGCGGTCCACAACCGCGTGCATGTTGATTAATGTGGCATTGTCCTCGACTTGCCCGAGCCCCCGAGACTCTCCCCTTTACCCCGGCAGTAGCCGAGACCCCTGCTGTTCATTTAAATAGGTATGTCAAATCTGAAATTAAGTACAGCTCTATGGCTGGGATAAGAACCAATGAGAACGAATAGAAAAAGCACAATCATTAAGCTAAATATAATACACCCGTGTTATTTCCATCTTCTTTTTTTTATTTTTAACTACAAAATGGATGTAAATGTTGGTCTGATGTCCTGCTTTATTAATATTAGTAAAGATGTTAAAATGTTTTAAAGTCCAGCTGTTATTTCCTAACGAAACTTAAAGAACCTGTAAAAAAGCATCATAGTATTGGGACACACCTGTAAATAATTACCTTCAGGTTTTAATTCCCGTCTATCGCTGGGTACACACTCACTCACTTAAACACACTCTATATGGGGCAATTTAGAGAATTCACTTTATTCGCTTTATCCTATATTAGATTCGCGGGGGGGTTCCTCATCCAGGGGAGAACGTTTCGGGCGCTGGGCAGATACACCCAGGACAGGGCACCAATCTATCGCTGGGCACACACTCACTCACACAGACACGCACACATACACAATCTATATGGGGCAATTTGGAGAACTCAATTGACTTGATCCATGTTTTTGGACTGTGGGAGGAAACCAGAGAACCCGGAAGAAACCCTCGTGGACACGGGGAGAACATGGAAACTCCACCCAGATTGGAATTCGAACCGGGAATCCCTAGTGCTGAGAGGCGAACGTGCTAACCACTAAGCCACCATGCCGCCCTATTATTATTATTTATTTATTTATTTATTTTACTTTACATCATTTCTGCTTCCAGTTTTGATAGTCCAACATTCTGACAAATTTTTCCCCTGATGTGTTTTAGTTAGAGCTACTTGCTGACGTCCCCCCCCCCCCCCATATAACCAAGCTGGCTTAAGCTGAGTAACTTTAGGCTCCAGCATTTTTTTTTTCTCCCTGTTAGTTTTTAACACTGGTCATTTGAATTCCTCAGACTCTATTATGAATGTCTTTTTACAAACATGTAATGTGCATTCCACTTGGCTTGCCCCATTTCTCTCGCTCTGTCTCTTTCTGGCTGTTTTCTATTACTCCTCTCCCTTTTTTGCACTGAAAATTGGTTTTCGCCCGATGTTTGCTTTTTTGGCGAGCGCCGGTGGATTAGACGCACTCTATCAGGATGGAATTAAACAAACAGCTGCGGAATAATTGCGGGGGGAAATGAATTCTCGTGCGGCTGAGGGGAAAGGGCCGACGTGAGCCGCATGCACGCCCGCACACACACGCACGCATACCCTGCCCCGCTTCGCTCCATTGCTGTAGCGCCTGACGGGCACTCCAGGCTCATGGGCGCGATGCCAATTTAGACAAGCGTGCCCGAAGACACCATCCGGCTCTGCATGGCAGCTCTTCCTGCCGGGAGGTGGAAAGGAGTGCGCGTGTGTGTGTTTGCGCAAATGAGTGAGAGGGGTTACGGCCCAAGTGCTCCCCAATTCAATTTCCACCATACACAATTAAATCCAGCTAGTGCTGAAGAGACATAGATGGGATCTGCCTTCATAATGGAGACGTGTGTTCGTATATGTGAGCAAGAGAGAGAGTGTGTGTGCGCATGTGCATTTCGCTTTCTATAACATTCCTGATACATACTTTACCATCATTTATTTATAGACACACACTATGGTCAGAAGTATCTGATTCATAGGTGTGTAAAAACAAACCTCCAGTCATGTATTCTGGAGAGTTTTATACCTCGAACTTTGGGGGGGGAAAAAAAATCAGTTTGGGGAAGGCTTTGCTTTCGGTTCCAGCAGAGTTGAAAGCGCTTAGTATATAAGAATAAAACTGGCTCAGAGCTCTGTTAATAAACCAAACAAACACCTGCGGGATGAACTAGAACCGAGATTGTGAGGCTTCAGAGTCTGACATCAGTGTCCGACCACACAAGTGTTATTACACCTGTAAAAGTCTTAGATTTCCTTCTGTAAGCTGTTATTGTGTAAAGGAGAGAGAGACCAAATCAAAATGGGCTGTCTCATGATTTCCTTAATTTGTTCTCATTTATTGCATTTATTTTTGCAATAAACCGTGATTATAAATGTTATAATTAATTAAGAACAAGTTAAAATCACCTCAATAACATTCATAAGAAAAACGCTTTAAGACCAAGTGGCGAGACTCGCAAGGAATAAAGATAGTTACGCTTGCAGCAAACCTTTACTTTGTCATTACAAGAAAAAATCTTGTTTACTTTTAAATGGCGATGATATGCACATTATGGGACACAGATATTTTTACCTTAATCTTTACAAAACAATTTAGTATTTTTTGTTTATTAAAAAAAATTGTGTTAATATTCAGCAAAAGAGGAGACTTAGTGGTTAGCATGTTCGCCTCTCAGCGCTAGGGATTCCCGGTTCGAATCCCCATCTGGGTGGAGTTTCCATGTTCTCCCTGTGTCCGCGTGGGTTTCCTCCTGGTTCTCCAGTTTCCTCCCACAGTCCAAAAACATGGATCAAGTCAATTGAATTCTCCAAATTGCCCCATATAGAGTGTGTATGTGTGAGTGAGTGTGTGCCCAGCGATGGATTGGCACCCTGTCCTGGGTCTATCTGCCCAGTGCCTGAGACGTTCTCCCCTGGATGGGCATGGGGAACCCCACCGCGACCCTAATAGAGGACAAAGAGGGAGATAATGAATGAATAAATTCAGCAAAAGCTTTGCATTCTCTAATCGTCTTATCCCGTGTTTCATTGCTGTTATCCAAAGAGTGACTTCCAGTCTCCCGATTCATAGTTAATCACAGTATTTATTACATTTATTTTTAAAACCTGTTTTCAGGACACATATGGGAAAGTGCTGTTGATAGAGAAACATCAGGACAAACTGAGTGCTAAGGGACTTTTGACTCAGGACCCTAAAGAGATGTAAGTATGATCAAAACAAAGTCTTTGTGAACTTAATACAAGTTGGAATAACACACTCTTCCCTGAGCTAAATACCTTATTAATTCCCTGATTAATCATTGTAATTACAACATTTAGCAAATAACTGTACAGTTTGCAGACATATTAAGTACAAAAGCAAAAAATATTTTGTATTGAAAGTGGGAAGTATTAAACAGATATACAGTAAATTTAAAGGATCGAGCATCACCATCAACGTGAGTTACTTTATTTTTGAATACTTTTGAATAATTTTGAAATTTATTTATTATTATTATTATTATTCAGTTTAATTGTCCTAAACATAAAACTAAACACTGGACACTGTTCAAAATATGGAACAAATAAGGGTAAATAGTTGGCTGAGAAATGCCACAGGTTGTGTTTAAGCGTTATTAATCACGATTAATTACAAAAAATAATTAATTGTCCCTTCCCAAGTTATTTGTGATCCCATGGTGTTGCCCGCAAACCTGATGGATTCAAACCAGTAAAGCTTCCAACTTGTTTTAAAAAATGTTTTACAAACATGTCATGGCTGAGGTTTCATGTTAAACACAAAAAACCAACTGAGTCACTGCAGATGCTGTGGTGCATTTGAGCAGTAATTTATAGATGATGGCTGACAAAAGTTTATAACCCAATCAAATCAGATAAAACTACTATAATGTCATGGATTCAGAATGGATAAATGCCGGCGTTCCGCTTATGCACTGCTTTTTGTCTGTAGCTCTCTACATGGAAGCCGGTGGCTGTTGAAGGATGAGCTGGAGCAGTTACTGGTAGAGAGCATTTCAGACCATGATGTAAGTCAAATGAACTATGTACTTTGATATATTTTATTAATCAAATGATCACTAAGAGTGTTGTTTTTTTTTTGGGGGGGGTAAAATCTCGGCTGCGTAATTCCAGTCCCAAGGCACCGATTGAATGTAAATACCCAACTGATAAATCTAGTTGTGAGCTAGCAGGGATTTCACAAAACTGCTACAACTCTTTAAATGGATTACAGCTAGCTCACTTCCACGATGTACCACAAGAGGGTGCTGTTCACACTTATTAAATGCATTGTCTTGGAAAATGACCTGTTAACTGCATGTAATTGAGTTTGTATGTGATTGTTTATGCAGTATACGCGGTTCATCAAGCTCATGGAGAAGCTCTTGTCCTTGCCCTACTGGTCCATAGAGGAAGAGTATGTGCAGCAATTCCGGAAGGATCTGCAGGTGCAGACGAACAAGCAGGAGATTCCTCCTCTCCAATACAATGAGGACGGCGTGGCTTTTAGTAAAGCTGATGGTACAAATGCATAAAAAAATATTATCAGTGCAGCCCTTACCATAGAGTTGAGATCAGACTCTGGATTTATCATAATCACATGTACAGTTTGAATTGTAATGAATTTTATAATGGCATATAGAGTTGTAAGCCAAAGTTTGGACATCTCATCACCATGTCTCATTCTATTGATTTCCTCACTGTATTATTAAATTTTAGCTAAAGACCAGTTGTCCACGTTTTTTAGGTTGTTCTTTCCGTCTGCCTGGTCCCTCAGCGGCCGTCTTGAGATAGAAACAAACCTGAGGTCATTTAGCAGACACTTTTTTCCAAAGCAACAAAGCAAATTATCCCAACTTGACGGGTGGGGTCAAAACACCAAGTTCACCAAACAGCACGTTTGAACCAATGCCGATTGGTAACTTAATTTGAACCCACAATTCCAGGTCTAAAAGGGTTTAATAAACCCAATACTCTAACCACTAAACTACCCCACCCGCATGAAAAGCACAATGGTGCATAGTAAATCTCATAAATTAAAAGCCTGAAATAAATGAGAATTATTACGTCTGTAGTTCTCTGAGGAACGTGCACGTGATCTGAGATCTCATCTCCTGTCTTCTGTGATTAGTACTAGGGTCATGGGATGGATCCCAATGCCCATCTAGCGGAGAATGTTTTGGACGTTGAGCAAATGCACCCAGCACAGGGTGCCAATACATCACTGGACACACACTTACCCACACAAGATGGGGCAATTTGAAGCAGCCATTTTACCTTAAGTCCATATTTTTGGTCTGTGGAAGAAACCAATGGGGACACGGGGACAACATGACAGCTCCGCCCAGATCGGGATCCAAATATGAGACCCCAGTGAGAGTACCGCACATCTGAGATAATCCCATTGAAATGTTATTGTTTCTTTGTGAGCATGTTCTACTGTTCCATGTTTCGATCTCATTTTATCTCTTCATTTTTAGGAAGAAGAAAATCAGCCAACGCAAGTGTCACGCTTCGAGATAAGGGCTTCAATCGTCTCACTGTCAACAACAAGAACTACCTACTGTATTTCCCTCTTCTACAGGACAGGTGTGTCTACATCGTGGTGTAAAATAAAAAAAAAAACAACATTTATCATTTCCCTGAGCACTCTGCTTCATTAGGCTCAGCTGAGTACTGCAGATGATCTTCTGAGAGAAAGGTGGAGTAAACTGCCGGTTCTGTACAATGCAATGAACACAGCACAAAGACTTGCATTGTGTCTTTTACCTACTGCTTTGTTTTATAAACTGTAAACAAAACCGATTTTCCTGTTATACACTCGGAACGTGTGTGCCCCTCTGATAAATACATACAAGGTGTAAGCTCTAAAACAAATGACTTTTCACACAATAATTACCAAAAAATGCTTTGTTGTGAAGTCCTGGCCATTAAGTATGCCAAAAGTGAAGCTTCTGTCAAAATGTTTTCTCTATTCTGCCAATTCTTCATCCTTTTTTTTTTTGTGTGGGGAAGCTTAATTACACAGCTGAGTGAGTAGTGAGGCTCGTCTTATCGTGCAGGAGAGGTGAGGTGAGGTTCTCTCGGTGTCAGGAATGTGAACCAACATTCAGACCAGCACATATGTACATGCTCTCTGTGTATCTGCCGTCTTATGCAAAAGTTTATGCACTCCTGATTGATTTATATGCATTTGTTACATTCTGTACATATACTTTTTTTATATAAAGAGACACCCACTTCTTGCTCCATTCTCTATTTCTTTCAATTACCATATAGATGGACATTTTTTGTTAGTCTCCTGTTGGTTCTCTGTTCTCTGTTGCTCAGGAGCATCACAGAACAGGTATCATTTGGGTGGTGGATTGTTTCTTGTCCGTTCTGCAGTGATACTGATGTGGTGAGGGGGTTTTAGTGCAGTTTCATTTCTCCACCTCAGTGACACTGCTGGGATAGGAATAATGCACCAACTAAATAATCCCTGCTCTGTGGTGCTACTATTGGGGTCCTGACCATTAGAACACAGTACACAGTATGTACTGTAGAATACAGAGATAAACTACAGTCTGGAATTGTAGAACTACAAAGTCCATCTTTACAGGAAGTGCAATTCAGAACATGGACAATAAGTGGGGCAAATGGGGCATGCCCAATCTTTTGACTAACACTACATGTGTGTATATTTCTTTACCCAGAGAGCAGCTGATGTTTCCACTGCATTTCGTCAACATGTTGGGGAGGTTTGACGTGGAGGCCACCGTTGAAGGTGGCGGTCACTCGGCCCAGTCTGGCGCTTTAAGGTTGGCCATTTCCAGAGCTCTGCTCTCGTTTGTTTCCCCAGGAGATGTCGAGAACATGAGGCAGGGTGAGGAAATGTAAAATATACTGCTTTTAAGCAACTACACTCCTGATTATTACTTTTGCTTCTTTCATACAAAGACTCCTGATTAAAGTCATGTTTCGTCTTTTCCAACATTTTAAATTTAAACTTCACTGCTTTCAGCTGGTTTACTGACGTCTGACCCCAGAGTCAAAGAGAGGAAGAAGCCTGGTCAGGCCGGCGCGCGCAAGAAGTTCACCTGGAACAAGCGTTAAACCGCTTGCATCGTGAGCGAGAACACCGCACCGTCTGTTCATCGTATATACAGCTTTACTAAATGAGGGTGTAGAGGCTGGTCATAATATCCAAATTAATAAAATCTGATCATTTATTTGCGATGTTGGACAGCAGTGTTAGTTGTTGAACATGTGTCTCTGTGCACCAAGTATATAAAGCATTGAGATTGTGTGTCCTAATAAACTGAGGGGTTTCTAATTATTGGATTGAAGTTATTTACCATGGATCAAAATTATCTGGAAACTCTTGTAAAATTTATTGCTAGAAATCTGGTTCCTCCTCGGCTGCACTCTGTACCTCAAGTTGATAGTAAGGTGGCTACTCGGTGCAAAGACACTGAAGCGACGTTTTCTTTAAACTGTGACCACATGAACATTGTGAAAGCAATGTCATCTCATGGACATGTTCGGACACTTTAGAGAATATTCCCCAGTGTCCCCCACATAGTCCCACAGCAGCACAACAAATTGTTCTGCAGTGTCCTCATATGAACTTTTTTTTAGCCATTAGAGGACGTCCTCCTTTTATGTTTCCCTAAACAATCTTACTTTAATGTTTTTTGGAGGACATTCAGTGATGTCCCCTTGTAGCTGCAAGAAATATTATTTTAATCCATTACATCCCTGTATAGTCCCCTAAATACTTTTTGGACCCTATAGAGACTTTCCCTGTGTTCTTGTAAATTTCCCTAAATTTAGTCACAGTACAGGAGTTCTGCAAAATCCCATTGTATTTTTAAAATATGTTATTTATTGCTAAGCATTTCATTTTAAGTACCTTACAGTTATCTCAATCTGATTGGGTCGGCGCATGGGTCCGCTATGATAAAGCACCCCTGGAGCAGAAAGCGTTAAACGACCTGGTGGTCGTGAGATCCTTCAGGAGCACCATATCAATACTGAACTTAGTGCCGACACCTGATCAGCATAGTCCACTGCATCCCAGAACCCCTGACTTTCAACAATCCAGAAGTCTCAGCTTCCAGGTAACTTGAATTAGAGTCGAGCGCCACCATATCCAGTGAGAGGAGAGTGGGACTGAGCTGCTGAAATCCTGCTAAATCAAAACATCAAGCTTTACTGAAGTATACTGGAAATCCACTAGATGGCAGCAATGAGGGCAAGTATCAATGCGTTTTGCTAAGGATGTCATGCACCTGCACCCCTCAAAATACTGAATTTACTTTTGGGATGTGTGAAGATTATTGGTTATATATAATTTCTTAACTACCAAATTGGGCTTTTAAGACAATTGCAGTAGAAATCATAAAAAATCTATTCTATTAAATAATACTTTCTGGTTGGGAAAGTGTGCCTCCTTCTACAGAACCTGTAAAAACTAGTATACTAAATTGTTGATGCATTGATACATACATAATATTTAATGATTTTTTCAGTGTTGGATGTTTGCCATTGTTGTGACACTTTGAGATTTTACATAATGAAAAGTGCGTTACAAATAAAATATTATTATTATTATTATTCAGCGATGGATTGGCGCCCTGTCCTGGGTGTATCTGCCCAGCGCCCGAGACATTCTCCCCTGGATGGGCATAGGGAACCCCACCGCGACCCTAATAGAGGATAAAGCGGGAAATAATGACTGACTGATTATTATTATTAATTCATTCATTCATTCATTATCTCCCGCTTTATCCTCTATTAGGGTCGCGGTGGGGTTCCCCATGCCCATCCAGGGGAGGACGTCTCTGGCACTGGGCAGATAGACCCAGGACAGGGCGCCAATCCATCGCTGGGCACACACTCACTCACACAGACACACTCTATATGGGGAAATTTCTTGAGAATTCAATTGACTTGATCCATGTTTTTGGACTGTGGGAGGAAACCGGAGAACCCGGAGGAAACCCACGCAGACACGGGGAGAACATGGAAACTCCACTCAGATGGGGATTCGAACCGGGAATCCCTAGTGCTGAGAGGCGAACGTGGTAACCACTAAGCCACCGTGCCACCTATTATTATTAATAATTTATTTTATTTTATTATTATAATATTTTTTTATACTGGATATTTGAAGTGAGAATATTGTAAATTTTAATCTGAAATTGAAACTGTTGTCTAATTTACAGTCGTGGCTACTAAATATCAGCAGAAATTACAAATATTTCTTATTAAATTGCAAACACTTCATTCAGAGGGCTTGAATAAAATTAAACAATGACCTGTGTAACTTAACTGATAATCAGGGTTTGTCTTTTGAACATGTTTACGATGTGTACTGATCTTTGTGTACAGTTTAGTTCTTTAGTAACATTTAAAGTTTTTTGGGGTAAAAGTTAAACGTGATGACCTTTGGGTGCATGTATTTAAAACAGTGTATATGGGAATCGGTCAAACATTGCCATCTACCGGTAAATATTAATATTGCGGCGATTATAGGCGAACCAAAAGGTGGATTTGCGTACTAGACGAAAAAAAAACATTTAAAAAATATTAATAATATAGATACCAGTTTTTATACCGAATGTCATGCGCTAATAAATTAATTAAATGTCCTATAAGAGCCATGTGTCCTGTGGGCAGTTTTATTTCAGGTGGTTCGCGTTAGAAAAATAGTATTAGAGACAGAAGTGCTTTCTTTTCGTAGGTCGACGGTTATTAAATGGCAACTAATCATCTTAATGCCGAGGCTGGACGATGGAAACCTGTTTATCACCGTGAGGAAGAAGCAGAGAGTGAGTTTGGAGAGTTTAAAACGACATGGCAGGCTATTTGCGCTGCCGCATGCTAGCGTACTTCTAAGTAGGTTTAATAATCACGGCAGAAAAACTTTAAACAGTTTCCTTACAGGATTGTGATTGTTAACCACATTCATTTGGGAAATTCCGGGAGCAAATGAGCCCAGTAAAACCGAGTGTAACTGTAAATATGTCAGGTTTTCGTTATGAGATGTTATTTTAGCACACTTCTCAGTATGGTAGTATAGTATGCGGTTTAAGGCGCAGCACAGATATGCAATGGAAGGTGAGTATTTAACGGACTTCACCATATTTTTTGCATTTTAAAGTCTGTTTTAAAATGTTCTACCTCGTGCTTATGTGTGATATTCACTCTTTCATTAACGCGTTTCTCTCATGATTAATATAAAAACAGTAACACGTCCCCATGAGGCCGCGAACTTGTTAACTGGTGCTATAAATAATGGTGCCAGTGCAAACCAGAAGATCCATCATGAGGGTTCTCTGACTCCAGGTTCCTAAAGCTGAGAATGCAGCTTTTCTCAGCTTTTCATAAAGCACTATTTTTGGATGCTGCTCACTTTCTCACACCCTGAGCTTCGGTTGCCATGGAGCTTCTCCCCTGTTTCCTTGGTAGCAAAGGACAGGAATTCAACACCTTCATTCCTTCATGGCGCAAGACATTTATAGTCTGTGTTTGAGCATTTCCGTCTGTTCCGCAGATCTGTGTTTATGGTGCTCCCAAAGGTTCGGCTCTTCGCCTGAGAAGGACCCACTTTCTCCCAGCATCCTCCATGATGCAGCGGCGGAGCAGCTTTCTTATGAAGACACAGCAACGCTACACTGTCTGGATGCAGGTATGATCTCAGCTGTTGCTCGTGCAAAAATTGTGCATTCGTGTGTTTTTAATCTGTATGTCTGAGGTTTCTGACTTCTAGGATTCGAGGATATTATATTTGAACTATTTAAACCCTATATATATGTATGTTATGTATGTATATATATATATATATATATATATATATATATATATATATATATATATATATATATATCTTTGTTACTCCCCTGTTGGTTCTCTGTTCTCTATTAATCAGGATCATCACAAAACAGGTATAATTTCTCCAAATAATCCCTGCTCTGTGGTGGTACTATTGAGGTCCTGACCATTAGAGAACATTAGAGTGAAGGGAACGTACACAGTATGTACTGTAGAACACAAACAGCTGGACTACAGTCTGGAATTGTAGAATTACAAAGTCCATCTTTACAGTAAGTGGAAATGAGAACATGGACAGTAAGTGGAGCAGAAAGGGGGTGTGTCCAAGCTTTTGACTGACACTGTTTATAAATTATATATACAATATAACTTTTCAATGACACAAATATTGCACAGCAACAAATTATTGCACAGATGTTATTTACGGGTCAGGGTTACATACTGCAGCTTTAAACAAATCGTTGTTTTTATGGTGAATAGACATCACGGTTTTAATCATGGTAAAAGTAAATGATGTAAATGTAATCTGATTTTTGTTTAGATTTCAAAAAATGGAAATAATTTCAAAGGAAAACAAACCCTACCTCCGAACCCCACTTGCTCCTGATGCCCTACATGTTTACCATCATGATAACCTGCAACACCACTGAAGGATGTCACCTTCCAGAAACTTTTACAATCAGCCACCTAACAAACACAACAGGGCTGCAGGAGGATGCGATTCCTCTTTTACCCATCAGCCTCAAGGTGGTCCTCTCTGTTGTAATGGTGGTAATCATCAGCGTCGGTTTTCTTGGAAATGCAATCGTCTGCCTCATAGTTTATCAAAAGCCGGCAATGCGCTCGGCGATCAACCTGTTATTAGCCACGTTGGCGTTCACCGACATCATGTTGTCGCTCTTCTGCATGCCTGTGACCGCGGTCACCGTGGTGTCGGACGACCTGCTCTTTGGCTCTGACTTCTGCCGCACAACTCTTATGCTGTATTGGCTCTTTGTATTGGAGGGTGTGTCCATCCTGCTGATCATCAGCGTAGACCGTTTCATCATCATCGTGCAGCGCCAGGATAAGCTGACGCCGAGTCGGGCTCGCCTGCTCATCGCTGCCTCCTGGCTGCTGTCCTTCTGCTTGGCGCTGCCTGCTGCTGCCAGTGTTCCATCGTGGAAAAATTCCCACCTCAAACCGCGCTGCGTGTTGGGATATGTCGAGTCCCCCAACCGCGGCTACACACTGCTCCTGGTGAATTCGGTGTTTTTCGTGCCTGTGAGCGTCATGCTGTTGTCCTACTTACGCATCCTCAACACTGTGCGCCGCAACGCCCTGCGAGTGCACAACCACGCCTTTCCCAGCCTCGATCAGGGAGAAGGAAAGGCCAACTTGCCGGTCCTACGGCGCCCCCCGCAACTCAGCGTGGACGTCAGCTTCAAAACCCGGGCCTTCACCACGATCCTCATCCTCTTCGTGGGCTTTTCCGTGTGCTGGTTGCCCCACACGACACTCGGCCTGCTGGCGGTTTTTAATCCGAAGTTCCACCGGAGCGGCGAGTATTACGCAGCTAGCTTGGGGGCGCTGTGGCTTAGCTACATGAAGGCTGTGTTCAACCCAGTGGTTTACTGCTGGAGGATTCGCAAGTTCCGCGATGCCTGCGATGAATTTATACCAAGGAGCTGTAGAATGCCAAGGCTGAGGGCTCGCGGGGGCCCTAGGGTTCGACCCTGCAGCATCTATGTGTGCACTGAGAGTCAGTCAGCCATGTGACGGTGCGACAGAAATAGTTTTTTTTTACACTTAAATGTAAGTGAGTCGGGCTGCAAGAGTGGAAATATCACTGTTCTGGTTTCACTACAGGAAGCAGAATAACTGGGTTTACTGTAATGATTTTATTTAACTTTATCACTTGATAACAGAAGCAGCACATTGTTTAGTTAGGCTGCTCCAGTAAAATATTTTATTAACCCTAAAATAACACTTTTTAAACCTTTTCTTTTTTCATCCAGGTGTTAAAAGTGTTAAAAGTATCTGATCTAAGTATTTTTTTTTCTTTTGTTTGCCCCCAATCTGTTATTAAGTGCTGTATTACAGACTATCTGGGTATTCAGGGTACTAATGTAAATACAAATATAGAGCCTATATTTATTTCATCCTCGTGCCTTTAAAATCTATCATATTTCGATTTGTGTGATGACTCAATTACTCACTTTTGGCCAAACCAGAGTTACATCAGCTGCAATTCGTAAAAACATCCAACACGTTTACAGTACCAGTCAAAAGTTTGGACACACCTCCTCTGTGCTCCACTCATTGCCCATTTACTGAATGTTGTCAGTTCCACTTACTCTAAAGAACTGTAGTTCTGCAATTCCACAGAGTAGTCCAGCTGTTTGTGGGACTAACAAACAAAGACAACAGCTGGACTACAGCCTGGAATTACAGAACTACAAAGTCCATCTATATGGTAAGTGGAGGAAATAGATAATGGAGGAGGAAGGGGGCGTGTCCAAACTTTCAACTGGTACTGTATGACCTGCAGTATTTATTTTATCATCAACTGATTGGTCCATACATAAGTGTATTAGGACTTATCTTTTTAATAAGGTGTTTAATTCAGTCCCATCGCTCCAAGTGAATACAATCAAGTACCTACCTGTACATTCTGAACATTTACATTCTATTATCTTTTGTCGTACAGTTTGGGCTTGGCTGTTTCCAATGTTTTTGACGCTGGGCATATTTACCCAGGACAGGGTGCCAATCCATCTCAGGGCACACAATTACTCACACAGACACACTCTATATAGGGGCAATTTAGAAAGGGGCAACTTTATAGCAGACACTTGACCATAAATCTATATTATTGGACAGCAGGAGTAAACCGGAGAACCCGGACAAATCCCCATGCAGACACAGGGAGTTCATGGGAACTACACCCAGAATGGGTGCTTTTTAATTGGTCAATAAAAATCTGTGGTTATTGCTTAATATTTATTTTTATTACGGTTGCCTTCACTAATGCACCCTCTTTACTGTTGGACATTAATTACTCTTCGGTGTGACTTGTGGGCTTTTTTATGGTGAAATTGTGTTTATTGGCCATAAATAAAATAAACTGCTGTTAAAATATTTTATATTGTTTGAGTCGGTGGTCAGTGAGACAGCAACACACATACACACACACATAGAGGAAAGGTTTAACATGCAGCACTCTGTGGTGGATAAAATAAAAATGCTTACCCCCAAATTCAGTTCTGAAGTTTGTGACCACCCATTACAACTTTACCATAAGCAGTCGTGTTTAATAAAATGGACATCTTCATTTTGTACATTTCACATTTACACTGGCGTCGATTTACATAGCAACAAACTGATCCATACAGTATGTACAAGGGATAGAATATACATTACAAAAACTGTGCAGAGGTTAAATAGACGCATATGTTAAACATTTGATATTTCGACTGTCGCAGGTAACAATTCTGTGGCCAATACAAAGCACCCTAAAGCTCATCACCCCTTATTCGCATTATCCGTGTATCTGTACTGTAGTTTTTGTCCATGTGACGCTGGTACAGTGAGCAGTACAGTCACCTCACAGTAACAAAGTCCTGGGTTTGATTTCCAGCTGCTTTACATTATATATTATACTTTGGATCATTTGCAGACGTTTGTCCTCAAAGTGGCTTGGAATTTGTATGTTCTTCCATTTCCTTGTGGATTTGCTTTTTGAGATCTATTAAGAGTAAATTAGTGTGAATGTTTGTTAGGCTGCTCTGTGATGGACAAGCGAACGGTCCAGGGATATGCTCTGCATATTATTCAAAGAGAGCTGGGATAGGCTTAAAGGCACTGAAATCGAAAAATTACAGTAAGATGATGAAATTCGGTTGTTTTTTTTATATATTGTCTATTATGATTTTCCGTTAATGTAACAGGGAAAGTTTACAAAGGCGTGCATGAAGCTTAGAACCTAGCTTGTCTAAACACATTATTTTAAGATTACAGAAGCTACTGGAGCCTATCCCTGGCCTCAATGGATGAAAGGATAACCGGGATAAACACAGCATATCAGTATCTTCCGTTCACCTGATTTCCAGGTCATTATTCTGTGAAGAGGAAACTAAAGTAGTCTGCAAACATGCATCATGCCCGGCGGGCCCGTTTGTATCAAACCCAGCACCCCTGTGAGCTGACGGTGCTACCCACTGAGCCAACGTTTAACCAACATTAAAACAGTGTAGCGCTTTATTTACATAAGAAAAATATATTCAAGTATCAAAGTGTGATGCTAAAGTGGTTACATGGCCAGAGAATGGGACACCCGTTTGAAATGTATTTCTAGGAAACAATTTAGAAAAGGTTCTTCTCTCTTCCTGCATGTCTGAGCTCATGTTCCGCAAAGTTCATCATGACGTGATTTAATGCGTTGGGCCTGACGGTCCATTAGTGGTTTACACAAAGCTCTAATTTTAAACCTATTCAACACGTCATCACATTAGCGAGGTTGTATGTTTTCTAATGACTTTGATGTATTATTAACCTTCGCAGCACTGCCAATGACGTACGCCCAAAGAAATAACAACAATTAAAATACCGCTTGTAAGACAATGGGTTTCTTTTTTTTAGGGACAAAATGTAACCATGATTAAGGCCATTACATCAGCGCCATCCATGAACCTAGAGTAGTTGAGAAGTAGAAGTGCTTATCCCATGTCACATTACGAAATCTGTCAGCACCGCCAATTAGCCAACGCAAAATATTCACTTTAACAATCAGTACAATGTTAAAATCCATATAATAAATCTTCATCTACACAGACATGTGTTGTGCTTTACTGACCTGCATTTCTTTATTAATTACTCCGATGTGTTCGGGTTATTTTATCACCTTAATACCTTCCATGTTTCCATAAAACACAATAACCAATAATGGAACAGATGGCAACTGTGGATGCCCCTTGTGCTGGAACTGGACTGTTGTACAGCACTATCTACATCTTTGTTAGTCACAGAATTTCCGAGGCCAATTTTGTAAGAAAAAAACAGCAGCCTAACAAAATCAGACTGTCATTTTAAATTGGTTTCTTACACTGTACACGTATGTATAACACCTACAAGAGCTTTAATGACACGGACCCCTCCCTCACTACTTTCCAAAAAGGAAAACTGATTTTTTTTGTGGGATTGTTTGCCCAGTCATCCAGAAGCTCATATTTGAGGTCAAGCACTGATGTTGAACGAGGGGGTCTGGCGTCACATTGGCATCTCCATTCTAATTCACCCAAAGGTGTCTGAGATCAATCAAGGTCATCCAAAACAAACTTGCCTTCCAGATCTTCATGAACCTTGCTTTGCCCTGGGCCTTCCCCACACTACCCCTAGTGTTAAAAGCTGTCAAAATTCATTGTTGGATTTCATACTCCTGAATTTGGTTATTTAAAGTGGTGCTCCCATATTTATCAATATAGTGTATGAAAGTAAAGATGTCAGCCACCATTACCCAAACCAAATGGTAAAGACAACTCCAAAGGTGTCATTTTTTTTGCCTACAGATGAAACCAAAACAAACACGCAGATTTTTCAATGTATCTCATTTCAAAATGTTTCCAAATGTATAAGAACCATGTTTAAAATGGTACAGAGAACAACGAACGGGTAAAATGAAGAGTAAAAAGAGCCAAATCCCCAGAGACTTCACATCTTGCAAAGAAAGTACGGAATAATTTTAAAGGTTTTTAGACCTTAACTCAAGGAATGGCAGCTTGAAATCAAATGATAATCCTGCAAGAAATCCCAAGATTCAGATCTAGTCGGTAACAATCGCAAATCTCAGCATTATTCCTGATAATAAAAGCCTTGTTGCTTTTTCCCATTGCGAACAGAACGAAAATGTTTAATAAATAAATAATGTGTTTTATGGATCGTTAGTGTAGATAGTTTGTACGATCATAATCCAGATAAAGATTTGACATTTATGGGCACTTAATTCAGTTCATTTCAGATGCTTCACAGAAATGTCTATAACACTATGATGCTGTTGTTACGCTGTTGGACAACACACTCGGAACACATGCATCCCTCCAACTGAAAGTCCGGTTAGTGTTTAAAAAAAAAAAAAATCTAAATCAAAAACAGAGGACCGACTGCACTGAGGACCTTCTGTTTTAGTGCCGCTTTAGAAAACTACCATTTTCTCAGTCTTCAGTCGCACAAGGTTAAAGCCTGGGGCAATAAATAGAATCTCATGATCTCATGCTCTCGTTCTGTCTTTCAAACACTGAAACGCAAAAATAAATTCCCTCGCGCATGCTGTCCACCACTCGACTCTTCTCCACACTCGAACGAGTGCAAGGCTTTCACCAGTCTTCTTCAGGAGGCGCCCACTTACTCGTCGCACCCTCAACCCCCCCCTTTCCGTCTGTGCCCATTTTCACCCATGCACCCTGCCTTCCAGCTCCAGGACAAGCGGATGCCTCTGTGTTGCAGGCCACTCGCTGCCTGTACGATTCATGTGTGGTTGCTGGTGTGGGTGTGGTCTTGTTGGTTTGTTCTCTTTAAAGGAGAGGCCAGGAGCCTCTGGGTTGCACAGTGTGTGTGGACAGGCGTTCCACCTGGTAGACACACGCAGTCCGGCTCACTGAACGTGTTGTGGCACAAGTGGCATCCCTTTTTTTCTGACACCAAGACCGGCCCACCTCTGTACTTCAGCTGAATGACAGTAAAAGAGAAAGAGGTTAGTGTGCTTAATCATCATAACATTTGCGTACACAACATTTAATTATAAAAAAAGCACTTAAAACCCCATCCTATCCCTTTCATGTCCACAGTGAAGCATGGTGGTGACACTATTGTGTGCTGGGACATATTTTATAGTATTTTATAGTATTCCAAGAAAAATCTATGATGCAGGTTTAAGTGCTATTATTTTTAATTGCCGTCCAAACTTTGGATTAACAAACACTAACTGTTTAACAGCTTGAAGCGAAGCAGTGCATTTCGCTCACACTGGCCACCCCATGTCAACTTACCCGGTCACGATGCAGCTGCAGGTTCTCAGCTCGGGCCAACCCCAGTGCGAGCTGGGAAGTGCGGTGACCGTGCATGCTGGCCCTCAAAGCGCCGCATAGAAAGGGACGGAGCAGCGCCAGTGACCACGCCTCGGGCACAAGCTCCAAAACCTGCGCCGCATTAAAAACATCGGCGTGGCGGTTCAGCAAGTCAACAGCTTCCACAGTTCGTGGCCCTCCAGGCACATCTGGGTCCAAAAACACACACAGCAGCTGATAGAAAACTTCCCCGCGGTCGCTGGAATCCTCAGCCTCCGATGTCCACGTGCAGTAGTCCTCCGCAGCTTTAGAGTTTTTCAGCTGATGCACCAGGATATGCAGGGCTTTGTCATGTTCTTTCAGCTTTCCATGCAACACCGCTCTCTCCATCAGCAGCTGCTCGGAGTCCTTTAGTTTGCCTGCACAGAACATATTACAGATCATTCGTGTAGTTCAGTAGTGTCAAATCCAATTGCACTGGGGGCCAAAACTCTGGGTCGTGGGCCAAACAGGATAAACATTTATTAAAACACATTAAAAGTATGAAGCATGAATAGGAAAAAAAACAACAGCAATATTATTCCACATTGAATAAACTTAGGGCAGCACGGTGGCTTAGTGGTTAGCACATTCGCCTCTCAGCGCTAGGGATTCCCGGTTCGAATCCCCATCTGGGTGGAGTTTCCGTGTTCTCCCCATGTCTGCGTGGGTTTCCTCCGGGTTCTCCGGTTTCCTCCCACAGTCCAAAAACATGGATCAAGTCAATTGAGTTCTCCAAATTGCCCCATATAGAGTGCGTGTGTGTGCGTGTCTGTGTGAGTGTGTGCCCAGCGATAGATTGGCGCCCTGTCCTGGGTGTATCTGCCCAGCATCCGAAACGTTCTCCCCTGGATGGGCATGGGGACCCTAATATAGGACAAAGCGGAAGATAATGAATGAATGAATGAATGAACTTAAACTTTATATACCTTCATTAATTTGCTCTCCATAAAATATATGTTTTGTCAAAATCACAAAAGTTACAACAGTGAAGATGCTGCAAAAATATAAATAATTAAAAATCCTCACCTAGCAGAAGCTGCACTCGATACAGGTTGGACTCTTGGAGCAACTGCTGCAGTTTCTTCCGGGCCGAGGAGATCTGGTCCTCAGTGGCCGAAGCTCGAGAAATGAGAGTTAGAACCCGATCGGCGTATAAAACAGCCAAGTGCGTGTGCAACTTCTCTTTCTGAAACCAAACATGAACACAAAGAGGAATTAATGGTGAGTGAACATGAGTGCTGTTAATTAATCCTGTAATTAATCTCGCTACCTGTAATCTTTGCTCCAGTACGACATGTTCCAGATAAAGCACCAGAGCCCGGTTGTGCTTTTGAAGGTATGTGATCACCTCATCTGGATTCAGTTGCTCTGATATCGTCTTAGAGGTGGGTCTCTTTGTAAAGATCTGTGCTCCAAGCTTTTTTTTTTTAACAGGAGAACAATAAACATTACGATGAATATTTAAAAAAAAAACTTATAAAAAAAAAAAAAAAAAAAAAATATATATATATATATATATATATATATATATATATATATATATATATAAAAAGACCTCAGTAAAGAAGATTATTACTTATATCAACCAAGTGAGAACAACACACAGTTATGTTTTTTTCCCATGCTTTAGTTTAAATGAACCAAAATAAAAGCACACACACTAATATATAATATGATATAAACTATATATTAATACTCAAACCTTCTGGTCTTTCTGTAAGGCCCAGTCTGCATACTTCCACACCAGGTCCAGGTTTCTGCAGCTGCTCAGGAAGTCCACAACATACTCAAATAGATCAGCATGCGTGGAGTCCTGTAGGTCTCCATTGACAACACGAACCCACAACTACAAAAAAAAAAAAAAAAAAAAAACAAGACATCAACATCAGCATGCCGGCAGATAAGAATTTCCAGCAAAGTTAATGTTATATAATAACTTTTGATTATTATGTAACAGACAACCTGGTGAAACAGCCAATCAACACACATTAGTGTGATTATGTTTAAGGAAGGCAGAAGGGTGACAGTGCAGAGCAACAATTTTTGGACAGGACCTGGATTTCTGTTGGATTAATGGTGTTGTATTCCTGCAGGATGGCCTCACTAGACTAATATAATTCTCCTCATTTGTGAAAATGGGACACCTGATCACTGCACAATCTGGACATGGATGTCCTGCACTCAGCATTGGTCCTCACAAGGTTTCTTCTTAAAACAAAAACAACAATTCAACAGTGAGTTTTTTCCAGCCACTGTCGCTTTGGCTAACTCTTTTGGCGGGGCGGGGGGGGGTGTTCTGTTCGTAATAGGCTCATAACTCTGAAAAGCTGCTTCGAGACGATGTACTATTGTAAAAAAAAAATGCTATATAAATAAATAATACATTAATTACAAGTTTCTTTAATTAATTCTTAATATATACAAAATAATAATAATAATTTTTATATATTTGTTTATTTTTTTATTCACAAAAATAAGCAAATATAGATGAATGAAATAAATAAATGAACATATTTTAATATAATTATTAAGAAACTAATTTTACTAAATATAAAACCTTTATAAAACCATAAACAATAATAATAATTAGATTAAACTTTTCACTCTCAGTAGTCACTTTTACTCTCACCTGTAAAGCAGCTGCATCTTGGCCATTGTAGTGATACAGGAGCCCCAGTGCAAAGTACCTAAAAAAAAAAACATATTTTAAAACTCCCACACACATGTACTGCCCTGCAAGGCCATGCTACAGAAAAGCACTGATATTTTATGTGCAGTCATGGCAACAGCAGATTTTTTAACATTACTCAGTTCGAGGGCAAAGAAAAACTGCTGTCACACAGCAATACGTGATCAGAACGTTGAGTTGTCACTGACTAAAGGCATCATGGAATATAAAAATGAAGCAAAAACAGGGCTGTGATCATTGTTCACTCAGAGCGTTTTCCTACAACAATGCTGTTTTCTCCAATAATTACACATTTGATGGCAATGAAACTATTCTAGAAAGTGACTAATTGACTGTCAACATTCTCATCCATTTCAGCTTTTGATACAAATATTTAAAGTAAAACCAGTGCTAATTTGTTTAAAATGCAGATATGATGTCAGATATTGGATGAAAAAGCCTAGACCAAAATGCATCTGTATGCTTTGAATGAATTAACATGACACTACAGATTAACCAATGAAATAAATTAATCTTAGCATGAGATGATTTTGACCTACTGTGCACTGACCTTACATATGTAGACTCTGATATCATAATATATTAAAGGCTTATTAAAATCATTTAGAATGAATTAACGATTCAATTTGCTGACCTGTGGTGTTTCTCCAGCCAGGGGGCGCTGTCGGCCAACAAACAGGCATTGTCAGATCTCAGCAGGTCCAGCAGACCCTCGTGTCCCACCTCGGCATACAGCTTCAGAAGAGCAGTGTCCACATCCTGTCTAAAACCGTTGGCGCTCTCACTGCCACGCACCTCACGGAGATAAGTGATGAGGAAATGCTTACAGCGCCGAACCTTCTCCTGGTCTCCTTGAGCCAGCTGGTTGAGGTCAGCGAACTCGTGTAGTGGAGGGTGGCAGCGTGTGAATGACGACGACGTGGGCAGCAGCAGCGGGCACAATGAAATCAGCTCTCGCACATCTAACTGCCCTTTCCTGAAAAGGCAGAGCAGAAAAATAAAAATATGTTTATTCAGTAACTTCGAATCAGATCAGTGTAGGGTGATAATTGAACATTGTAAAAGTAAGATTCACTAATGTACAAGGCACAGAAAACAAAATACAATTAGGGTTAAAAACATTTTCCATATTTTGCATTTGGCAGGGGTGTAAAGAAAAGCACAAAAATTGGGGCATATATAAGATGGGGCAATACATACAAGATGGAGAGAGTTTATACTGTGAGGAAACACTGTGACCGCTCTACCATCCATACTTCATGTTTGGGCCTCAGTCCAGACCACCGACCACCACACTCTGCAGGACGTGTTTATTGGTCAGTTTTGGCAGGGTGGAGAGTAGAGGAAAGAATTGCAATAGATGGTAATTAATACACCTGTACCTTTAAACTTCATGTTTAAGCAGTTTATGTAACATGTAACTTAGTGGTTAGGGGTTGGGTCATCAATGTAAAGAAAGGTGGTTCAAAGTTGCTCACTATGGGTATCATGACCCTGCACCCTGAGCTATCATGTTGGGTTCTGGGTTCAAGTCAGTTTGGAAAAAATCATCTGCAAAATTAATGTAATGAAATGTGTTTTCTACAATTACTATGACAAAAAAAACTTTACATAGCAAAAAGTTAGTATGTGTCTAGCGAAAACAAAACAAAACATCAGTTAACAAGTTACAACATTATGCGTTTGCCACTTGCACTAATAAAACCAGCTGTGCCACAGCAACTCGAAATAGGTCCAAGCAGAGTAAGCAGATTAAGGATAAGAAGCCGTAAAACATTTAAATGGGAATCAAATGTAATCAGTGCCTAATGCAGGAAAAGCGTTTTATATTTGAAACCTTTCAGTCAGATTGCGTCTCATTTCTATTACTACATTAAGTGACAACATTAAATATTAATGGAATATCGGCGCCGTGTGCGATTAAGTTACATTAAGCATTCCTGCCGCACCTGGGACTCAGAGTGACGGTAGAATCTGGATCACTGAAACATCACGTGGGCCATTTATTCAGCCTTCAGACAACTTTCTGTTCCCCTGTCATTAAGCCCGCATCCATTAGGGTCAGATGCATGGAGAGTCACGAAGCAATTAAGTGCTGTTAATTAACTGCATTCAATCGCTTTTTAAAACATCTGGGCCTGAAGTGGCAGCTAACGACGTTAATTACAGGACAAGTGATGCATCCACCTGAAATGGTCTTTTGCTTCAGAGAACTGGAGCAGTCCAAACTGGATGAATCCTGCTTGCTGGAGAATCCGTCTGTGTAATACCTGCAAACCAAAGTAATAGAGACTTCATTAGTATTTAGGACTGATTGCAAACTTTGTCACAATAAACTAACATTTGATTGTATTAGATATTCATCTCAGGCGGCACGGTGGCGTAGTGGTTAGCATGTCCACCTCTCAGCGCTGGGGACCTAGGTTCGAATCCCAATCTCCAGGTTCTCCAGTTTCTTCCCACATTCCATTTTGGATTTAAGGTGAATTGAATTGAAGGTGAGTGTATGCCCAGCGATAGGTTGGCACCCTGTCCTGGGTGTATCTGCCTAGTGCCCGAAACGTTCTCCACTTGAAAAGTATGGGGACTTCCCACCCCACCCCCCATGACCCTAATAGAGGTTCAAGCTGGAGATAATGAATAAATTAAGATATTCACCTCATCTCATCACTGTTGTTCTACTTAATATTCTACTAGGATTTTGCCCCTTCCTTTGAAAGTGTGGCTGTGATGGACTGCCAATTTATTACCCTGCATTTTGCCCTAATATTTAATTAATAGTTCCCACTGTAGTCTTGATCTTTATAGGCACATTGCTGTACACAAGACATAGTGGACCTTGGATAAACATCCATATTAATGTACATTTAGGTCAAATACCTGGAATCTTTCTTTGGGAATGTTTCTTTGTGCACCCTCAGTTAGGATCAAGGCTTCCTCCACTCGATGTCCCGCCAGCAGGTCCTGGATCTGCCGTTCCAGGGGCATCGGTACGAGCACATACACTGCCTTAGTGGAGGCCAATAGCACTTTTCCTAAACAAGTGTAAAAATGTTAAGTTACTGTTATTTCATGATTGGTTTTATAGAGCCCTCTACATGTAGGGTAAAAAAGTAATGAGCAATTAAAATATTAAACCATCAAACGTTCAACCAATCATTCAACCATTAAAACGCATTTTCTATCGCTGCTGTAAAATCATGAGCATTTTATTCCGATTCATCTGCTCTCTATTTGTTTTCGCATCACTTGCATTTAAAGCAAGTTCTCAAACATCAATCCAATAAAATAAAAATAAAAAAACTTGTTAGACAAATATTTGTTGGCTCTTATCTCAAAGAATCCATGCTGCCCTATGGGATGCCCCACCATACTTGTAAGTTGGCAGCAGGCAGAATTAAATATCTAAGGTTTCGTTTACAGGTCATCTTCATGACACTAAAATCAAAGTTTATTATAAGGTAGTTTTAAAAAGGGAAACTCTTTCTTCATTAAAAGTTCATTTGTCTCTGATGTCATACAAAAGTGCTTTACTGTTTAGAAACTTTTGTAAATAATGTTTGCAAAGTGTGTTTAAGTGTGTTTTTTAATATTTGCTAAGTTCCATAAGAAAACAACTGAGCAAAAATCTTGTAAACTCAAACCATGCCGTCACCCCTACTATTATTTAAAAAATATTTTTATGACTCTTCAGACATTTGGTATTCATTTCCAAACTATTGCCACTGACCCATTTAGGATTCTGTGATGTATTTATATATTTTTTATCCTTTACAGATAAGTGGGTCTCTCGCTGTAGCTGCCAGATGTAGAGACAGATGAGGGTGGAATGTGTTCTGCATGTTCCCTCGGGAATAAAAGCAAACGAAAACAAACAAAACACTTTTCTACTTTCCAAGAACAGTTCGTGAAAATCCTAACATGCACCAAAAAAAATAATTATAATCTCAATATATTTGTTCTAAGTATTTAACCTATTTTCCGGTAACTGATTGCAGTAGTGCTCCAATTAAATGGTTGTTTAAAAGAAAACCAAGCCGTCTGTTGAGCGGTTGGCTTTATTTCGAGCCACAGAGCTGTTTACATAAAACATGGCTTTGTGTGTTATGCACGTACTTCTCACCAACATCCATCATCAGACGCCATGCACACTGTAGTGTAATCAGCTCCGATGCTGTGGTGTGCACCCAGTGTTTTAATCTTGACTGCAGACAGCATTTTAATTTAATACTCTGACAGAGTTGCCAGTTATTTTTCCTGTCATGTTTTTTTAATTGTCCAGTTCAGTAAACATAACTGCCAGAGCTTAATTTAGTGCTACAGTGCAGTAGAGGGGCAAGAAACACTGATATTAGCTCTAAAGAATACAAAAGCAGAAGTGACACCTTCAGAAATCTAACAAACTAGCACCACATTTCCACCAGCTTAAAACCAATTGCTCATGTTTTGGCTTCTTTATTTTTTAAAAGGATTATATCACTTATGCCTGACAACATAAGTGATCAAATAGCACATGTAGTAACTAACTGGTTTTCTACTTATTATAAAGATAAACAGGCAGCACGGTGGCTTAGTAGTCAGCACGTTCGCCTCTCAGCACTAGGGATTCCCGGTTCGAATCCCCATCTGGGTGAAGTTTCCATGTTCTCCCCGTGTCCGCGTGGGTTTCCTCCGGGTTCTCCGGTTTCCTCCCACAGTCCAAAAACATGGATCAAGTCAATTGAGTTCTCCAAATTGCCCCATATAGAGAGTGTATGTCTGTGTGAGTGTGTGCCCAGCGATAGATTGGCGCCCTGTCGTGGGTGTATTTGCCCAGCGCCCGAGACGTTCTCCACTGGATGGGCATGGGGAACCCCGCCGCGACCCTAATATAGGATAAAGCGGAAGATAATGGATGGATGGATTAAGATAAACAATTAACAGGTGAACATGAAGAGTAACAGTGCAACGATCATCCATTTTAAAACTTTACTTTAACTACAATTATAATTATATAATTCTTTAAAAGTACCACCATGAGGAAGTTTACAGTGTTGGCAATAGGGATAAGACAATTGACTGTTTTTGCAATTAATCGTGATTCAAAATGTTACAATTAATTAGGTGTAAAAGCGCCTCAACATTGTCATGACGACATTTATTTAAAAAAAAAAAACAAAAAACAAAAGAAAACATATTATGCTGGTAGCCGGAATTGGATCACTTTCTTTTGAATGGATATTAATACGTTCTTTAGGAAGCACAGATTTTTTTACTATTTGTTTCACAAAAGAATGTAATGTTTTGCGTTGTAAAGAATATTTTGGGTTAACATTCAGCAAAATCCCTGAGTTGTTTTTTTTTTCGATAACAAAAGGTTATTTCATGTTTAAATAACAAACATAAGAAACTGTGCACTGCTTATCTACAGAACCTTGAAACCTAAACCTAAATAATATACCACTGGGAAAAAAAGGGTGCATACCTTCAAAGTCCTGCAGAATGCGTCCTTCTCTAAAAGACAACGTCTGTTTGAGCTGTTGATCCAGCATGCTGTGAACCGTCACAAAGCCCTCGTCCAGAGCCACGACGTACGGGAAACACACAGCCGCGCCAATCACGCTTTCAGACCAGTTCACAGGGGCTCGCTGGGATATGCCCTCTGCATTAGCAAACATCCCTAAAACAGTAGGAGCATTAAGCAGAACATCATAACCGGTTACTATGACTTAAAGTTTATTTCTTTGTCACTAGGTTGAGATTTTTCAATCTAGACAAGAGCAAAGCACTCACCGAGGCCTCCCGGCGCAGCCAAAAGAAATTCCTCTCTGCCGATCCTCTTTACGATGGGCTTCCTTTCCTCACTGTCATAGGGGAAAAGGTCCTGTGAGGCACCCGTGCCATAATTAAAAATGACATAACGTGTAGGGAGGGCCAGGCACAGAAAGTAGCCATCCACACTAACGGCACACGGCTGATCAGGAGTGGCCACTTCCTTAAGGACCTGAACCCGGTCCTCGTGCACAGTGCAAATGTGGACGGCACGCCGACGCGCAGAGGCCACCGCCACCTCCACACAGAACGGCTCAGCCGTCACCGGGTTCTCGTTTATGCAGAACATCGTCACACCTTTAAGTTTAGCCCCTCCAGACACCACCAGTTCCAGGGTGACCATATCCACCAGCATGATAACTCCGTCACATAAGACAATGAGGCGTTCCAGCGCCGACGCAGCTTTAAGCTCAGCTGCTGGCTTTTTTAGTCCAAGCTGTTTGTGCAGGAGCTTCTGGGAACTGTAGGCCGGCCGACCTTTGGTCGTAGCCCGCTCCTCCAGCAGGAAGTGATGGATGTAACCATCGCTGGTGCCCACGTACAGATGCTGGCCACAGCATTCGATGCACTCCACTCCAACCCGGACCTTGTCGCTGGTCACCTGCTCCCACTCTACAGCAGGCACCAGCTCAAAGGCCTTTACACTCATCCTGGCTTTCACATCTACATTGGGTTGAGACAAAAAAAGAGAACAAAATTTTTCAGTATGTGTGTGTAAGAAAAAAAAGAATGATCATATCACAAGGTTCCTTGTGCAATACATGTCACAACTGCCACGTTACCTTAAACATTGTATTTTATTCTTTAAATTTTAGTGCTGCAATTTCTTTTGCTTTATGAAGCACTTATAAAAAATATATATAGTATATATTCTTAGTGTAGGCGGCACGGTGGCTTAGTGGTTAGCACGTTCGCCTCTCAGCGCTAGGGATTCCCGGTTCGAATCCCCATCTGGGTGGAGTTTCCATGTTCTCCCCGTGTCCGCGTGGGTTTCCTCCGGGTTCTCCGGTTTCCTCCCACAGTCCAAAAACATGGATCAAGTTAATTGAGTTCTCTAAAATTGCCCCATATAGAGTGTGTTTGAGTGAGTGAGTGTGTACCCAGCAATGGATTGGCGCCCTGTCCTGGGTGTATCTGCCCAGCGCCCGAGACGTTCTCCCCTGGATGGGCATGGGGAACCCCACCGCGACCCTAATAGAGGAAAAAGCGGGAGATAATGAATGAATGAATATTCTTAGTGTATATATATATATATATATATATATATAAAACATCTGCCCGAGGGATCAATAAAGTATTCTGATAATCACCTACATGGGCTTTCCATTCCATAACTACAGCTAATAATATACAGTTGCTCCATACCCTAACCTATCTACAGCGAGCGGGCACAATCTGGCAGACATGCAGTGATCGGTTGACAGTTTTTTTTTTTTTTTTTTATCACCTTTGGGAAATACTGAATACATTACACATTTAATCGAGTGTTAGACTGGTTTCATTGTTTTATTCATTCATTGTTCATGTTTTGTGATATCTGACTGCTATGTGAAAGAGGATTTCAGTGAGCGACCCAACCCTCCATGCAATAGATATAGACAATAAAGATAAATCTGTATTTATTTGCGTGAAATAACAATTTGTTTCATAGCCAAATAACTGAACGCTGGATGAAACTTCAGTGCTGAAGTGCCCTCGGGCAAGGCCCCTAACCCTAATTGCTCCCGGGGCAAAGGATACAGTGTGCTCACTTCACTCAGTGTGTGTGCATGTGTGTGTTTCTAATGTGGAGGACTCACATCTCTGTGTGCAAGTACAGTATGCAAAATGGGTCACTTTAAGCTGCCTTTCCTGCTTAATATTCCAAGGTGTCAGCATTTGGAATGCAAAAGTGAAAGTTAAAACACTGCCAGCTTTAATAATGGGGGAAATGGCGTAATGCTCTGGCTATGAATGACATTAATGGTAGATTTAAGGCTCATTCTTCGTTACTTTACCTTAATTTACAGCAACAACGCGTTTAACAACAACGTTACTCTATAATAATCTGAAAACTGAAAAGCCTAATCATGAGTTCCCCTGTTTAAATAGATGTTTAATAGCACCGTGGCTCTAAATGTTTATGTTATAGAGCTTTAATTCACCTCCTCGGATCGTATTTGTTGCTGTTTGGCTTTGCTGCTTATTTGATGGAAACCCAGCTCGCTAACTGACGTTAGCTTTAGCTCCCAAATTAACACCGTAACTATATGAAGACTGCAGAAATGAAAGGCGTTTGAGTAGAATGGTTAAAGAATGTTGAAAGAACGTTGACGTGTGGAACTTTCTTTAGGTCGCAGATGTTTGAGAATGCAGCAGCGGCGGCAGCGGCGGTGAAACTGGAGCTGGAGCTGGAGCCCGAATGGAAGTTTCCCTGCAGCCTGTCGGACCCGCTCCACAAACACCCGTTTAATAACAAAGCTCAGGCTTAAAGTGCCGCTGAGAGGGAAAAGAGCGGTGCATACCCCAGCCATCAGCCCTGCGGTGGTGGTCGAGAGACGCCGCTGCGGCTGAAGATGATGAAGATGATGAAGAGGAATAAGAGCGCCTGGCCGCTCCCGTTCACTTCCACTCCTCGACACGCTCCTCTCTGCGCTGCCGTTCCTTTTCCACCCGTTTTCCGAGAAAAAACCCTGTATTTTAAACGAGCAAAAGCGTCCCCTAAAACGGGTGCGATAAACGCCTCGTCGCCGCTTGTCTTCCGGGGGTGCGTTCAATTACGCGCTTCAAGCTCCGCCTTCGAATAAAGTAAAAGCAAGACCGCCGACATAATTGTTTTACCTAATTAATATTTTATATAAATATCGACGGGAACTATTATTATAATATTTATTTGTTTAATTTTAAATCATTTAAACATGTACGCGCTGTATGATTTGGAACCGTTTAAATAGGCCTTGTAGTGTGAACAAATCCTAGTTCATTAAGAATGTGGTTATTGATAACTAATAAAATAAAACAAATAAATAAATAATAATAATATTATTAATAATAATAATTTGTAATAATAAAGTAGTGGTTAGCACGTTCGCCTCTCAGCACTAGGGACTCCCGGTTCGAATCCCCATCTGGGTGGGTTTCCATGTTCTCCCCTTGTCTGCGTGGGTTTCCTCCGGGTTCTCCGGTTTCCTCCCACAGTCCAACAACATGGATCAAGTCAATTGAATTCTCCAAATTGCCCCGTATAGAGTGTGTCTGTGTGAGTGAGTGTGTGCCCAGCGATGGATTGGCACCCTGTCCTGGGTCTATCTGCCCAGCGCCCGAGACGTTCTCCCCTGGATGGGCATGGGGAACCCCACCGCGACCCTAATAGAGGATAAAGCGGGAGATAATGAATGAATGAATGAAAAATTAACTGCAAACCCACACACACACTTCTTGTCTTTTGATGTGTTACACGGTTAGAAGCCTTACAAATAAAGTTACAATCTTCTTTATCTAACAGCAAAACAGTAAGTTTCAGTGATAAAATGCTTTTTTAAAAACCTGCCAAGACCTTAATAAGAAATAACAAGACAATTTGTATTTACATTTTGTATCCTTTATTGTTACTAATAGCTTATAGACAACTATTAAAGGCTGATACATGATGCATCAAAATAGGTTAATAGCCTATTGTCATTTTATGTTTTGAAAATCATCACTACAATATAGATTATATAGACAAAAGTATTGGGACACCCCAAGTGGTTGTGAAATTTCCAACCTTGTGAAAATATTTTGTGCACAAGCTCATCTCATCTCATTCTCATCTCATTATCTTGACAGACAGGGTCAAGAGAGGGTTCCCCATGCCTATTCAGGGGAGATTGATTTGGGCGCTGGGCAGATACACCCACTAGCAGATATTAACCACTACACCACTGTGCCGCTATGTAGGTGCCCCAGTACTTTTGTCCATAAGTCCATTAGTGTGTCATAAATGTCTTAATATCGAAACAGAGTTATAAGAGTCACACATTATTTTCCATGTTACAATCTTCATCCTAATAATATAAACTAAATGCAATTCTGTATTTAAGACATTATCCAAAACATTTTGTCATTGAACCGTAGATAGAGTATGAGATTGTAAGTTTATTATTAGTATTTTATTCTATTCATTTAGCTGATTTTGGTGTTAGTGCCTAAAACTCCTCTTGTCAGCTGTTTTAAACGCATTCAGGACACATGATGTTATCCTTCTCAGTCAGAAAGCCACGACCCACCAGAGACACAGCACACTTTGTACAGTTGAAGCAGTCGTTGTGCCACTGACGCTCATCAAACGAAATGTACTTGCTGCCACTAAGCCCTGTGTAATGAAATTTATATCAATGTCAGTGAGTATGTTTAATGAAATAAGTGGAATTATTATTAAAATAAATACAAAAGACATTAGTATGGACATAGTATCAGCTGATATATTCACATACCATTAATAGGACATGTGCAGGAGACACACTTCTTTGCAAAGAAGTTACAGAAGCAGCTGAGGCAGTATGGGACATTGTCGCGGGAGGTAAAGCGATGGCCAGCCAACTGCTCTTTGCAGCCGGTGCATATGAAGCAATCTTTATGCCAAGGTTGGTCGCGATAGGACACGCCTCCAGTGATGATTGGCTGCGTTGGGCAAAAGAATTTGTTAAAAATTCTCCTGGCTTTATGTGAACAATGAGTTATTTGTAGATAAATGACATCATTGTTTGGTCCATTTAATTTTATGTCATCATGAATAATTAATATGTGGCTTTTGTCAGGAATGTTAGTAGCCTAACTAGTTAAAATCTTATAATATTCAATATTGAGATATTCTGACAAATTTGACCATAACAATCTCAGTGAACAGCAACAGAGTGATGACTAACCAGCTACTATTAACACCTTACATAAAGATACTTTACAATAACTTAACAATAACTTAACTTTGTGTTATAACAGCAAAGTAATTTTTTTGTTTTGTGATATGGTGTCACCTTGGTGCACTGAACACACTGCAAGGCAAACAGCTTCTCATAGCAGGGAACACAGTAGTTGTTGTTTTCTTTCGGGATGAAGCTGTTGGTGCCGATGGGCTGCTGGCAGTCTTGGCATGTAAAGCAATTCTCATGCCAGCTGTTGCCTTTATGCTCCATCTTTCTAGAACCTGGAGAGGCAGGGTGGACAGTATGGCTGCTTTTTAATGTCAATAAATGTATGCCACAAGTCAAAAATGCAATGAAAACAGAGTTAAATATAAATAATGTTAAAGCAAACAGTAACAAATTAGATGATATGCTTGACAAGCAGTCCACATTTTTTTTTTCGGGTTCTCTGGTTTCTTCCTACAGTCCAAAAACATGGATTCAAGGTGAGTTGGCTGCTCTAAATTGTCCCATCTTAATTGCCTCTATATAGTATGTGTGTTTGTGTGAGTGAGTGTGTGCCCAGAGATGGCGCTCTGTCCTTGGCTGTATCTGCCCAGGGCCAAAAAGCTCCCCTTTGGATGGGCAAGGGGGAACACCCCAGAAACCCTAGTATAAGCGGATTAAGCGGTCAGGTTGATTAGATAAGATGGGATTTAGGTTAAAGGATTGCCTATACCAAATCAGATACGTTTGCAGAAATGAATAAATCTAAAACAACATCTATTAACTATTATGTGCTTAAAATGTCCACTTTAAAATACAAAAAACGTGAATTCCTCACCAGGCATAATTGTGTTCTTGCACTCGTAGCACTTGGAGCAGTACTCATTGGCATAGCACTCTGTACAGAGCAGCTGCTCATCTTTAGTCACAAATGGCATGTTAACCAAAGAGCATCTGCACTTAAAGCAGTGGAAGCAGTCATCATGCCAGTGACGATCCTTGTAGGCCAGATCCTATTGAAGACAGAAATATACCATCTGATATTATTTATATTAAATAAATACCAAAAATAGAAATGTTTAGTCAATAAATGTGCTAATGTACATACCCTGCTGTGGCAACCAATAAGCTTTTTGCATTCCTCACAGGTGTTGGAGTAGAGACTTTCAAAGCACTCTACACAATAGGGTTTCTCCTCTCGCAAAACATATTTCTTTCCATGCAGTGATTGTTTACAGTGGGAACACTCATGGCATTCAGCCATTTTGCACAAAGAAATTCTGAAAACGAAAAAAATATTTTTTTATTACTTGTTATTTAATGGCAAGCCCTTAAAACATTATAAGTCCTTAGTTGTCATGTTTAAATGTTAAGCGAGAGCAGATCTGATCAGGTCAAAATATCCAACTACTTTAATTGGCTGATTTGTTCTTAATAAGAAAATAAGGGTCTGGAACTTGAGGGTACATTATTTAAAAGCAATTAATATATTATTTTAAATGTTCTACATGAACAATTCCATTCAACAATGGAAAAACATTCCTAAAGAAGGGAGGCATGCTTGTAATTCTTGTAATGCTTCCGCTGCGCCACTCTGCTGTATAATCATGGGACTCGAACCCACAATCCCTGGCTTAGGAGGCCGTCTAGCATCATTACAGATTTGTTTTATTCTTAGTGTTTTATTCTTTTTTATTAAATGGTACATACCTTAATGTAATTTTAAGAGGTTTAAACTGAACACAAAACATAAAAAGTAATAGTCATATGAAACTGTAGTTTAACCTTTGTACCAGTAGATGGCGGTAAACGATCAGATTTTTCTCACCCCAAAATTTTCTGTCTGTGATTCTCTCTGTCTGTGACTCTGTCTTGACTTTAAATTTGACCTACTTATCATTACCCAATCTACTTGAAAGTTTGCATACATACTTATGCCGCCTAAAAATTTTGCTGATTTAAATTATATATGTAAATGTGAAAGTATTGCTTAATTCATTTTATATGAGTAAAAATATTCACTATTCAGTGGTTGAGGAAAGCAGGTCTTTTTTAAAAACTTTTTTTAAGGTTTCTTGTTTAGGCCTGGCACCATTTGCTGACAAAATGGTGTTATTATTTACCAGATTGTTTATTTAGTTTAATAAATTGTTTTTATTGCGGATGCTAACACCTTAATTTGTAACTTTAATTATTTTTATTTTAGTATTATGTGTACTGCATTAGGCTAAGCTTTCTAAAACAGTACTAGCATGTTTACCCTGATGAATTTTAAGTTCAAACACATTTTTAAAAAATAGATCAATTCATTTCATTAATGTCATTACAAAATGATTACAAAATATAAATCCTTTTTTTTCTCTTATCATTTTTGCCAATTAACTTTACAGTCATTGTTTATTTTGTTGCAAAACTTTTATTGACTGATTCTAGTTTATTTCCTACAATTAAATTTTTTTTAAACTAATTTTATTATTTAGTTATGCACAGTCAGCCGTGCACGCACGTGGCAGTGTTTTTCCTCTGAGTTCAAATTAGATTTTCTCATTTTACTGTAAAATATTATTAGATTATCACCCAAGTGGAATAGTGATTGGATTAAAGTACTGAACTGCAGGGTGAAAATGTTCCATCATCGTTCTTGCTGCTGCATTGTATTTTGTATTTTGTGATACATATTTTGACATATAAATCTGATTTTGTGAAAATAAATTTAGAAGTAAAGTAAATACAACCTACATTAATATTAATGTCCTTTGTGCATCAAGTAAATATCTATATTTATATAATGAGAAAGAAAGAAAATAGACAGAGCAAATAAAAAGCACAAAGTGTAAATAAAAAGCACAAAGTGCCTACCTGTTTGGGATGCAGTGCTGTGTTGTGCTGTTTTTTTCTCTGCTCTTCTTCACGCATGGGAGAAAAAGACACTGATGGTTAAGTTGGTTGCTCCTCTTTATTGTATTACTCCCCCAATGGGCAGGGCAGTTGGGTGGTGTGAATGGGACAATCAGTTTAGAATCACTATAAATACAAAGTTTGCTTATGTAACAAAACTTCACATCACATCATCTCTCAGCATCGTCTAGATTACATTTATAATCATTGCAATCATTTTGTCTTGTGCTTTTTTAAAAAAACTTTGTTGCAAAAACTGTCATTTATGTCATACTTATAAAAACTATTTGTCCAAGTCACTAGTGTTCATTTTAAATTTTATTAAAACTTCAATGTTGGATGTGTATATCATGGACACATAATGGAGAAAAGGTTCCCTTACTATGTTAGTTACAGCCTCTTGCTAATTTTTGAATTGCAGGGACAAATTGGTCATGCAAGATTTGTTAAATTTTTTAATAATTTTGTGGTCATTCCTAAAGAAAGATGTGTGCTTAGGATCATGTAAAATATTAATTTATTTAAGAATGTATTTTCCAAAAGGAGGATTGGTTTTTGGTTGACTTTTGAGGAACAAGGGTTATGACAGTAAAATACCATGTAACAGTATAGCATTGAATAGTAAATAACTGAGTAACCATGGTCTGTAAAAGCACAGGTTGAGTGTTTTAAAAATGCATTACATGTAGCTCAGTTTACACTTTACAACAGAAAAAAAAACAGTTTTAGTAAATGTGCATGAATGTTTGTTGGCAATAGCAGTGCTTTACACATTTAACTAAGACTATCCACATAATCGTAACTGCCTTCAAATCATTTCATGGACTTCAAAATCCCAATCAAACTAGACTTACAGGAAGAAATTGGCCATTTACTTTACTACTGCTAATAAAGCCATGAGTTAAACAAGTAAATAATGAAAATTAGAAAATCCCATTTATGATTAATGTTCTGTGATGTTTTTAGTGACAAGCATTATACAGCAAACAGAAAGATGCTAAAGACAACTACATAAATTCATAAGAAGTTGTTCTGTCGCCCAAAAACAGCCAGCTGAAGAAACAGTGTGTACTAAGGTCATGAGCAAATTCAATTGTGGCCGTGTGGAATCTTAGAGGGAACCTGATAATTGTATATACATGCTTTCAGAGAAACAGTTAACATATTTTACCCGAACAAAGCTGCTGACTGTTCAGTTACCTTAGACGTAGGTTTCCTCTGCGCACATCTCAACACAGTTGTTTTCTTTGTGCCTTTTCTCAAGCCGCCAGATAAATTAGATTATCTCATAAAAAGTGAAACTGATTCAATTTGATTTTACAGACGTACAGCCTTTTTACCCAAAAACCTTTCCCCTATCAAAAAATAACAAAGTAAATAAACAGACAAATCTACTTAGTTAGCTACATATATACAATAACGTGAAAATATTTATTTGATATACAATCTAAACACATGGCTACAGTTTTGATTTGTTTTCAGTTTTTTTTTACTTGTTGATAATCTGCTTAGCCTGCACAAATTTTTAACATTTTTTTTTCATGCATGTATGTCACTGCATTGAAACTTTCTTAGTTTTGCCTATAGTATTTTTAAACTTCTTATATAATGAAATACGCTTGACTCCAATTTAATGTTATCTGTCTGTTCTGACCTTTAAATCATAACTAAATATGTATCCAAGATCCTAAAACTGTCCAAATGTTTGACATTTAAGTAAAGACACCACATGACTTCCAAAACCTATGATCTTTATCTCTCAGTGTCCTGCTGTGTTGTGTGACAGCTCAAAACCCTATATATATATCTTTGTTGTAGCCATTGTTTTGTCTATTGGTGTTGGGTCTTATCTTTATTTAAAAATCTGTGTTTTGTAATTAACAATTAGTCAGTGTTCATTTTTACCCTGTCATGTGCCTGCATTATTTTGTGTTTAAACCTGCCTTAGTTCTGATGTGTTATGTCGTTATATCATAAAACAATTATATTTAAGTGTGTAGAGGTTTTTAATCTCAGGGGTCAAGGGGTCTAGTTCTTATGAAACTTTTTTTTTAATTATTACAAATACAGGCAATATTTTTTCTATTTTCAATGTCTTTATTGTAAATAATGACAAATATATATTTTGTCAGATTTGACAAAAAAAACATGTGCATGTCCTTGTTTTAACACTGGAAAATATAGAAAGACCTACATTTGATAGGATTGTAGCCTGGTAGTTTTGCTTTGTAGCCTTTACAAACTGGAATAAGATTTAGACCCTCATGGAAAAATTGTGTGTTTCGAGCATAAAGCAGGAATGCACATAATGATAATGTGTTTGCTTTTTCTTCAAAATAAGCTGGTCATAAAAGTGAAATTGCATTATTACAACTACATGGCTATGTTAATTTCATTAAAGCAAGGCAAAGATTTGAACATGGAATTGTACACTGCACAAACACATGCACGAGCAACATATAAGTTACAGAAATATTTATTACACATTTAAAATGTGTAATAACATTTTAGGTGCATATTGTACACTGGTACATTCATAAGTAGCCATATGTGTATAAAACAGCACTGTATATCATTATACAGTGGAAATGCTGAAGGTCAGTGACTGAAACTTGTTAATGTGTGAAGTGTAATGGCATTTAGCTAAATACGTAGATGAATCGATTTGACAATTACTTCATGATTCACAAATCACAGAACTTCAAAAGCATCTCAGTTAAACGTTATAGACAAGCCTTTAACAGAATATTCGAATCTCTCTCATGGTGTCTTTTATTAACTTTATGCAATTAGCTTAAACTAATAGAGGGAGGATGTTTTGGGACATGCTGTCACCCAAAGAGGCTCTTGTTCAGAGAGGTCTTATGAGCCCCTTTTTTTTTAAAAAAAAAAAAAAAAAAAAAAAAAGGATTGTACAATTAGAATTTGTGAAAGCCACACTGGAAAACACCTGCACAGTAATGCCAACATTGATTAAAGCTGTAAAATTAACTTTCTGTTTAGCCGAATGTTTGAATTTGCTTACAAGTATTAAATCACTAGGACATGTAGAATTGTATACAAGAGTTTAATTTAACAGATAACATGCAAAAATTGTATTCTAAATTAGTCTAAATCCGGAACAGGGGCAAGAATGCTATCACAAAGCCAAGGTCTAAATACGTTGCTGAGAACATAATTTAAACTAGGGATGAGAAGAAAAAAGGAACTTTGTAAATGAATCCCATGATGTGAATTATAAAATTTAATTACAGTAGATCACTCAGGTACCATGGTTTCAAATCACGTAGTACTTTTAACAGAATTTGGTATTCTATACAAAGAAATGTTTTACCTCATGCAAGATAGTCCTGGGTTTAATTCCGAATGAAAGATTTTTTTTTTTTTGGCTTGTCTGCAAGGGTTTAATCTGAGAACCCTGATTTCTTCTAGAAATGTGATGTAGCATTGTCTATAAATACATGATATAATGAAATTTGTTTGAATTCCATTGACTGAAATGAGTTTGGATGAATGAAAGTAAATCTTTCCCATTCTGAAATAAACAACTAAACTCAAATAATGCACTTACAGAACATTTTCAGGTTCCTAAAATTCTTTTAAAATGCAGTTCTTAGAAAATCTTTAGTACTCTAGTACTAACATTGCGATTGTTGTCACAAGGCGACCTAATTAATTAGTTAATTGCTAAATTGTATTACCCTCGAAACATTCAGCATTTAACTATTTTGAACTATTTGACTGTAATAAAACATATAATGGCCCTTATTCATAGATTATTGCCTTTGTGTTCAAAAACAAAGACCTTTTGATAATTCTTCAGTTTTAAAAAAAAATTAAGGCCTTTTGGTTTAGATTTTAAAATGATACACTGAGACTTTTAAAGGTTAGAGTACATAAAGAACAGTTACACACAATATACACACCATGTAAAATTGTTTAAACTTAAAATAGAATCTAAGAGTAGCAAGAGCTAGCAAGATTATCAGTTTTAAAAGAAACCTTAACACTGAAACAATTACATTGTCAGGGTGAAATATCATGTGATGGACTGGAGTCATGGCTCATTGCTAAGGATTTCAGAAAAGCACTAATATGTGTACAGTTTTGTGTGTGTGTGTGTGTGTGTGTGTGTGTGTGTGTGTGTGTGTGTGTGTGTGTGTGTGTGTGTGTGTGTGTGTGTGTGTGTTCCCTAAACAAATTCACATTGTTGCTTCTATTGCCATAAAATTAAACATACTCTTCAGTACACTGTGGAGGTTTATATACTCTTTACAACCTCTAAGAAGGCAGCTGAATGGGTCTTATTGGGGTGACATGGTGGCTTAGTGGCTAGCATGTTCGCCTCTCAGTGCCGATTTGAATCCTAATCTGGGTGGAGTCTCAATGCTCTCCCCATGGCTGTGTGGGTTTCTCTGGGCTCTCCGGTTTCCTATCAGTCCAAAAAAACATGCATTCAAGGTAAAATGAATGCTTTAAATTGCCCCATATAGAGTGTGTGTGTCTGTATGAGTGTGCCCAGTGATATATTGACGCCTTGTCCTAAGTGTATCTGCCCAGCAGCTGAAACGTTCTCCCCTGGATGGGCATGGGGGACTGCCTAGATAAATGAATGAATGAATGAATGAATGAATGAATGAATGAATTAAGGGCGACATGGTGGCTTAGTGATTAGCACATTCGCCTCTCAGTGCTAGGGATTCCCGGTTCGAATCCCCATCTGGGTGGAGTTTCCATGTTCTCCCCGTGTCTGCGTGGGTTTCCTCCGGGTTCTCCGGTTTCCTCCCACAGTCCAAAAACATGTCTGTGTCTGTGTGAGTGAGTGTGCGCCCTGTCCTGGGTGTCCTGGCCCTGTCCGCGACCCTAATATAGGATAAAGCATAAGATAATGGATGAATGAATGAATGAATGAATGAAAGTCATTATTGTTGGCGTTCGAGTATGGTGTCAAAGTAACAAGCAATGGCCCACTTTTTTTTTTTAATAAACGGCTATTTAAATGACAGTCAGATTGTTTGTAACTAGCAGATGATGTGCATATTTCGTCTATTTAGATATTCGAACCCAATAAATGGCCCATTAACAGATGTGTACGGAACATGGAGACAGAGCGTAACTGCGCCCTCTCGTGGAGGAAAGTGTTGCGTTCGGCCGCGCGAGCGTTCTTTGTCGTCATATCCGTGCGACGCGGCGAGCGGAAGGCGCGTGCGTCAGTGGGTCGGTTGTGTGAAGTGGAATTAAAAGATGTCTGTTTTTCACGACGAGGTGGAAATAGAAGATTTTGAATATGATGAAGAAACGGAAACCTTTTACTTCCCCTGTCCCTGTGGAGACAGGTTTGCTATCACTAAAGTAAGTGGGTTTTACTTAAACTTTAAACTTTATTAAGTTATTAAAGAGAAAACGTCGGAGAGAATGTTGACGGCTGCTGGAAAGTCTGAGCGTTTTAATGCTGTTTAATAAATCAGGATGAAATATCTCCTCTGAGGGGTAGAATTCAGTTCGAATCCCAATCTGGGTGGAGTTTCCAGGTTCTCCCCGTGTCTGCGTGGGTTTCCTCCGGGTTCGCCGGTTTCCTCCCACAGTCCAAAAACATGGATCAAGTCAATTGAATTCTCCAAATTGCCCCATATAGAGTGTGTCTGTGTGAGTGAGTGTGTGCCCAGCGATGGATTGGCGCCCTGTCCTGGATGTATCTCCCCAGCGCCCGAAACGTTCTCCCCTGGATGGGCATGGGGAACCCCCCCACGACCCTAAGCGGAAGACAATGGATGGATGGATATCTCCTCTGTGTCTGTCTGAAACCACTCACTTAACTTTGGGTTTATTGTCTTCATCATTCTGTTTACGTCAGATGTAAATTCAAATGTAAATATCACAGTGGTATGATTCCCTCTCCTGATTCCCCAAGGATCAGGAGAACAAGGTGGCTAAAATAAAGAATGTAAAGTAACTTTTTACGTTTGTTTTTCTGTTTTTTAGGAAGATTTGGAAAATGGTGAAGAAGTAGCTACATGTCCAAGTTGCTCACTAATTGTTAAAGTCATTTATGACAAGGCAAGTAACATCACTGATGGAGATCACACCACAGTTTAGGAAAGTGAGGAAAACATCCACATTAGTTGTGGACTTTGAAGTTTTACATTTAAAGACTGTAGTCTATCTGTTTTTTTTGTTTTTGTTAGTCCTCTGTTGGTTCTCTGTTGGTCAGGATCCTCCCATAACGGGTATCATTTGGGTGGTGGATTGTTTATTGTCAGTTCTACAGTGACACTGATGTGGTGAGGGGGTTTTAGTGCAGCAGTGCTGCTGTAGTTCCATTTCTCCACCTCAGTGACACTGCTGGGATAGGAATAATGCCTGCTCTGTGGTGGTAGTATTGGGATTCTGACCATTAGAACAGAGTGAAGGGGACATACACATTATGTAATGTTGTCCACAGATGAACTACAGTGTGGAATTGTAGAACTACAAAGTCCATCTCTACAGTAAATTGAACTGAGAGCATGGACAATAAGTGGAGCTAACAGAGCAAACTCTCTAAATAGATTGAATATACTAGTAGCTGATACAGTAAATAATATTCACTTTTTCTAAATAATTTTTAATAGTTATTTGCTCTAAGGATTTAATACTTGTACTGTGGTTTAATTTGCAGGAACAGTTTATGTGTGGAGAAGTTATTGAAGCACCAACTACAACTGGAAATAAACTGGAGGTGGTACAGACATGACGTCGGTGCATTCGGCTCACTGCCTGTTACTGTGTGATATATAATGACATTGGACTGAACCAGATTGGCTGTGTGTACTAATGGACTTTGGACACAACCACAGTTTGCAATTTGCACATGGACTAATCGATCTTATAATGTAAAATCTATTTATTTTAATAGCAAAAACGATCACCTGAACTTCAGGAGAATTTTAGGTGCTACAACGTACCAATATCGTTTAACTATGTAATGTAAACAGCAGAGGGAGCCACCGGATCATGAGAAAGCCGTTCAAGATGTTTTTTTTTTGCCACTGTGAAGAATAACTGCCGAAGTGGGTGGCTACAGAAGTAAATGTCAATACAATGCCAAGAAAAAATTTGGACCCGCCGCCTTTTTGAATGGAGACTTATCGTCCATTTTCTCAATGCCACTTACAGTAAAGAATCGTAGTTCTGCAATCCCAGACTGTTTGTGAACTACAGTACATACTGTGTACGTCCCCTTTACTCTGTTCTCTTATGATCAGGATTTCAATTACTATACAATAGTGTCCAATCTTTTGACTGGTACTGTACATCATTATGTGTTAATACCATATACCTGGTTTATTCCTCATTTATTTATAAAATCAGTTATATAAAAAAAAAGAATTTTCCTATTATCTATTTCATCTATTCAATTGACACAGATAAAAAAGATAATACTTAAATTTGACATTTTTTATTGTTCATATTATGTATTGTAAGTTGTCAGATGCACATGTTACATTTAATTATTGTTAATTATTCCTGATTTATAAATATTGAGTATAAAATGCTTTCAAGCAGTTAATTCAGCTTTAACATTAGAAGGTAATCTAAAGAATTTTACCCAAGATGTGATCTATAGTAAATGATAAATCTTATGATTTTATCAGGACTTTAAGTTTTATTAAATAACCTCATGTGATGTTCATCTTAAAATAATTCTAAGTGAAAATGAAATAAACGTATTGTGGAGGCCAATGTTTAAGCAAATAACAGATTCGGTATCAAAATGACCCTTTTTTCTGTTAAAATAAAAGACTGATATTGTTTAAAATTGTTTTATTTTTTTTAATAAGCATGGTTTAGTCTTTTATTACCTTAAAACATTTTTAATTAATTACTTGACAGGATTGACCTTTTTACTGTTTAAACAAGTGTCTTTAACAATAAGCACTAATTTATTAATTTTACATGATCTAAACATTTATATTATTTACAGTAGACGAAGATATATATATATATATATATATATACAAATAACCTATATTTTAAAGTCTTGATAATTTAAGAACAGTTCATAGAGAAAAGGAGATCGTTTAGCAGTTTTTGTGTTTTAGATTGATAATGGAACACAAACGCAGTATTTATTTTGTATAAGAATTTGTTTTTGTTTCGGGTTTTATATCAGAGTTTAAATTTTGTGCTCGGTTGTAAAACCGAGGTGGCGATGACGTCACGTAACAGAGCAGGGCGACAGCGATGATTTGGATTCGGACTGTTCGGTTCAACAGATTCAAGAATCGACTCTGACTCCAAGTGTTTCGAGTCCATTAATATCAAAAGAGTTCATCGAGATAATAAATTTTGTTTAAGTTAATTTAAGGCAATACATATAATCCCACCCAAATATTCAGAATATTAAAACAGAACAGAATGAAATGCCAAAGTGTTAAGGTACATAGTCATTCATTCATTATCTCCCGCTTTATCCTCCATTAGGGTAGCGGTGGGGTTCCCCATGCCTATCCAGGGGAGAACGTCTCGGGTGTTGGGCAGATAGACTCAGGACAGGGCGCCAATCCATCGCTGGGCACACACTCACTCACACATACACACTCTATATGGGGCAATTTTTTGAGAATTCAATTGACTTAATCCATGTTTTTGGACTGTGGGAGGAAACCGGAGAACCCGGAGGAAACCCACGCGGACACGGGGAGAACCTGGAAACTCCACCCAGCTGGGGATTCGAACCGGGAATCCCTAGCGCTGAGAGGCGAACGTGCTAACCACTAAGCCACCGTGCCACCAAGTTACATAGTCTTAACTAATTTTGGTTAATCACTCAGATTTAGCATCCATTCTGAAGAAGTTTGTATGTTCTCTCTCTTCATCATCAATCTTCCTCTCACAGTCCAAACAAATATTCTGAGATACTCAACGGAACCCAGGTGTGAATAATGTTTTTTTTGTATGCCTGCCATGTGATGGACTGGTGTCCTTCCCAGGTGATTGCTCTAATGAGATTCCAACATCACTACAGTGTAATTATACTTATAATCATGATACAAGGATCAGGAATGGGGCAGCATGGCATAGTGGTTAGCACGTCTGGGATACAGGTTTGAACCACTCTCAATCTGGGTGGAGTTTCCATGTTCTCGCTGTGTCCTCGTGGGTTTCCTCCAGGTTCTCTGGTTTCCTCCCACAGTCCAAAAACATGGATCCAGGTCAATTGAATTCTCCAAATTGCCCCATATAGAGTGTGTTTGTGTCACCCACGCGGACACGGGGAGAACATGGAAACTCCACCCAGATGGGGATTCGAACCGGGAATCCCTAGTGCTGAGAGGAGAACATGCTAACCACTAAGCCACCGTGCCGCCCCCCCACGATAACATTCATTCATTATCTCCCGCTTTATCCTCTATTAGGGTCGCGGTGGGGTTCCCCATGCCCATCCAAGGGAGAACGTTTCGGGCGCTGGGCAGATAGACCCAGGACAGGGCGCCAATCCATCGCTGGGCACACACTCACTCACACACACACACACTCTATATGGGGCAATTTGGAGAATTCAATTGACTTGATCCATGTTTTTGGACTGTGGGAGGAAACCGGAGAACCCGGAGGAAACCCACGCGGACACGGGGAGAACCTGGAAACTCCACCCAGATGGGGATTCGAACCGGGAATCCCTAGCGCTGAGAGGAGAACATGCTAACCACTAAGCCACCGTGCCGCCCCCCACCGAGAAACAAATCATTACAAATTAGAATCGACGAGTCACTTTGTTGAAGCGACTCTCCACCGTGCGCTCTGGATTCGGAGAATCGGCTCTTTTCAGACTCGATTCCCCGTCGTGAACAGCAGCAGCGGTAGCGGCGGCGGCGGCAGAAGCAGGCGGTTGGGGACAGAACGCGGAGCTCCCGAGGCCTGCCGCGAAGCGGGGAGCAGACGAACCGGAGGCGTTCGGGGTTGACCGTTCTCATGCTGGGCCACAGCGATTGAGCAGGACGCGCGCTGCCCTCGTCCCATCCGCTGGAGAACGAAACGCAAAGGTAAGAGGAGCGTTTATTAGAAAGTTGGCTTGCGGTCGGAAGGCGTGTGTGTGTGTGTGTGTGTGTGTGTGTGTGTGTGTGTGTGTGTGTGTGTGTGTGTGTGTGTTTAACGGGAGCGGGCAGCGCGGCTTTTAAACGCGCTCCGCAAAGCCTCCATACACAAATGCAAATGCACTTCTCTAAGTTTGATGTACGGCGGATCGGTCGGACAGAAGCGCGGCTTCGTTGCTCGGTTTTGGTTTATCGCAGGATTTTATTGTGTACCGCTTTGTGTTCGCCGATCAGCTAACGTCAAGAGCTACATCAGTACAATAGGACAGATGGAGCTCAGCGTCATGGTGGCGCTTTTTTTTTTTTTTTTTTTTTTTACACCACCAACAATCACAGTGGCAATAAAATCACCATCCACAAATAAAAATCGCCAAGAAAACCCTGATCTACATTTTGATATATATATCAAGAGACGAAATCCATCCATCCATTCCGCTTTATCCTCTATTAGGGTGGGTGGTGGTGGTGGTGTGAGGGGGGGTGTGTTCTCCATTCCCATCCCGGGGAGAACGTTTCATCCGCTGGGCAGATACACCTAGGACAAGGTGCCAATCTATCGCTGGGCACACACACAAACACACTCCATATGGGGCAATTTGGAGAATTCAATTGACCTAGATCCATGTTTTTGGACTGGGAGGAAACTGGAGAACCTGGAGGAAAGCTGGAGGGGGATGGGGAGGGTTCTCCATGCCCATCCAGGGGAGAACGTTTCGGGCGCTGGGCAGAAACACCTAAGACAGGGTGCCAATCTGTCGCTGGGCATGCACACACACACTCTTTGTGGGACAATTTGGAGAATTCAATTGACCTAGATCCATGTTTTTGGACTGGGAGGAAACTGGAGAACCTGGAGGAAACCTGGAGGGGGAGGGGGGGGGGGGGCTTCTCCATGCCCATCCAGGGGAGAACGTTTCGGGCGCTGGGCAGAAACACCTAAGACAGGGAGCCAATCTATCGCTGGGCATACACACACACACACACACACACAAACACACTCTTTGTGGGACAATTTTGAGAATTCAATTGACCTAGATCCATGTTTTTGGACTGTGGGAGGAAACCGGAGAACCCGGAGGAAACCCAGCGGACACGGGGAGAACATGGAAACTCCACCCAGATGGGGATTCGAACCGGGAATCCCTAGTGCTGAGAGGCGAACGTGTTAACCACTACGCCACCATGCCGCCCTGAGATGAAATCACCATGGCCATCTTTATCCATACTTTCTATACTGTTTTCATGTTATAAAGAACCTGTTTTTAAAGATTATTCCACTGCACTTCGTTTTCATTGGTCAAAATGAATATTCTGCTCTGTATTTTTATATAATATGTTTAAAGGTTGCAGGAGTATTGCATCAGGGTTGATGGTTCTGAAAAAATAGAATGTTCTTTGTACAGAGGATTGGGATATGTGATGAATAAATAAAATTGTAGCAGTTATGTCCGATTTGATTGGATGCAGTATTAGATGTGTTTGGGGAAATTACAGATTATTAAACACGTTCAGTGGAGAGAGAAAATATAGTATGGTAAACTGATGATTGGCTTTATTGAAAAGGAATGGTACAAAGGGACAGATCTGGGGTGGACCGAGTAGGTTTGTGGATAGATGGAGGAGGGCAGAGTATTGTGGGACTGAGGAGGGCCGGGTCGAGGTGGGTACTTGGGCTGTGAGCTGGGCTGGGTGGTGGCGGCAATAGTGGTGGTGGTATTATGAAGGGCTGTATCGTGGTAGGACCTGTGCAAGCTGGGCCAGGTTTGTAGTGGGACTATGTAAGGGGTGGATTGTTGTGGGACCCATGCTATCTGGGCTGGCTAGTGATGGGATTTGGAAGGTGGGGTCACTGTGGGACCCATTTGAGCTGGGTGATTGTGGGACTTGGTAGGATGGCGTTGTGTCGTGGTGGGACACATGCAAGCTAAGTCAGGTTGATTTGAGACCCGTGCAAAATGGACGGGGTTGTTTTCAGACCAATTCAGGTTGGAACGCTTCGTGGTGAGACCCATGCGAGCTGGGCTTTGTTGTGGTGTGACCCGTGTACGCTGAGCCGGGATGTTTTAGGATCCTTGTGAGCTGTGTCTGGATGGAGTACTTTTGTATCGCTGAAAAAAAAAAATTAAAGGGACTTTTGTGTGGACGGTGGTTTTGTATTTTCATGCAAAGTCATCAGCAGGATGTATACAAATCCACTAGTGTGTTTGCATGTTTCCAAATATTTCTGTAATCTCTTTCCTCTTCAGAGTAACAGATTTCCTGAGATTCCGTATCAGGGCTGATCATGTTGTGAAGTGCCAAGTTAGAAAGAAAGTGCTTTCTGTCGCCCTCTTATATTATATAATTTAATGTGTGTGTTCTGTATTTTGTCATGGCCTCACTCGTAGGACACAATTTGTCCTAACTCCTTTAACTTCCATGTAGAGAGACGTTTAGTTTACCTCACAGCGAAGGTCTCGTATGTGATTTATATAACAGACCGTTGTTCATAAATTAGAAAGGGACCATGGGAACTCAACAGCTTCAGCCTCACTATGATCCTGCATTGCTGGCATGAAGGCTGAGTGACAATGACCCTTCATTCCACCTCTTATACAAAATGAACGAGAGTAATAAGCATGCTTCATGGCTACCAACTGATTTAAATGAAGCCACTGGCTCATCTTGGTGCGCAAATGTTCTTTTGGGATATTTTGCGTGGTGCAAATTGCTCGTGTAGGTGTTTATGTGAACTCCTTAAACTCTCGTGTTATCTCTTGGGAATGAATGCACTATTCTGGATTGCGTTAGAAAGAATGTTGCATATTCTCACTTCTACACACCATCTGAACCCATTACCAGGGGACAGAGTGATTAGCAGCTCAGCATGTGTGGATGATTCATATTTTATTAAGTGTCTGAAGAAAACACTGTGCCTCAATATTTAATCAGTGTAGTCTGTGTCGTCAGTGCCAGGAAAACCAATGATGCTACTTAAAATAGCTGCTTCCAAAAAGGGGACAAATCGTAGCTCTGTTAAACTGAACGGAGGGCCACGTGCGCCTCTTCATTCGTTTCAAAACCCATTTTTGTTAAAGTGCTCTCTGTGAATGACATCCTGTCAAGCTGCAAGCTGTTATCGAGTTGTTTATACTCAAGATGATGACGACGATGATGATGATGATGATCCTCAGACTGTGTTTTTGCTACAGTAGATGTCACCGTCCTCATCACCGGTTCACGGAACCTACTAAAATATGTTGTTTAAAACTGGAGGCAGATTGGAAGTTATCTATAAAGTAAAGTGTTTAAATCTGGCCTCCTGCTGAACAATATTTGACTGTCAAATGTTCATAAATATATAGACAAAGTTCCACTCCTTGTAAAGATGGACTTTGTAGTTCTACAATTCTGTTTGTGGACTACAGTACATACTGTTAGTTCCCTTTTTTCCTATTCTCTTAATGGTCAGAACCCCAATAGTAGCACCACAGAGCAGGGATTATTTGGTTGGAGCATTATTCCTACCCTGCAGTGTCACTGTGCTGGAGAAATTAAACTACGGCTGCACTAAAACATCTTCACCTCATCAGTGCCACTGCACAACTGACAAACAATCCACCACCCAAATTAAACCTGTTCTGTGATGGTCCTGATCAATAGAGAACCAACAGGGGACTAGCAAAAACAAGGAAAACAGATGGACTACAGTCTGTAATTGCAAAACTCCAAAGTCCAGTTATATGTTAAGTGGAGGAAAAAGAGATGGGAACAAGATGGTCCAAACCGGCTGGTACTTTACATGCAATGCATACATTGTTTCCACCCACTGTTCAATTCATGGTTTACCTCATTGATAAGTAAAAAGTCGAAGACAATAGCTCATCTGTTGCTGAACACATTTTGTTATAGTCATTCTCTAGTCTTTTATAAGTGGTTACACCAGACGCTGCTCTGTGGATGTCCTGTGGGGGTCCTGACCTTTGGTCCACTAATTATACAGAGAAACAGATGGACTACACTATGTAAATCGAGAACTGCAAAATTCACCTAAATGGTCAGTGAAGCTGATCAAATAGACAATGAGTGTAGAGACAAGGCGTTGATGTAAATTCAGTGGCAAATTAGAAAATTAGAAATAAAATATGAAGTATGTTATAAGGCATGTGCACAAATTGCAAACTAAAAAAAAACTTGAAATAAAAGCAATGTTGGAGTATCGTGTGCATGATGTGCTCAGTTTACCAAGTACACAATACAAGGGCACTGTGCTTATTCTAAATTCAGTTAAGCCTGTTGGTTCAGCCCTCAGCAAGATTCCCAGTTTCACATGGTTAAGACATGGTGAAAAACAAACAATGAACAGATACATGATTCCAAATGCAAATCCATCTTACTGCTTCAATTTTTAAAAAGATCACAATGAGTTAAATTGTACATACAGGAGGGATTTTTTTCCCCTTGTAAGGTAGAAAATATGACCGTCACATACATTTTGTGTTTTTTATTTTGTTGTTGGCCAAAAGTATATCTAGTTATTCAGCTGTATGTATATAAGCCTTTAAACAGTTAACATCTTGGTAAATTGAACTATTGAAAGGATGAATAAATGACAGAGATTCAAATTTTGGAGTAGTCTGTGTCAGCCCTCTTTTGCATAGAAAAACAGAGTTATCTAGTGTAATGCTGATGCTGATTTGCATAAACACACATCATTAGGGCTCATACATAAATCTTGTTACACGGGAATCTTTAACAATGCAGTCAGTGTGTTATCCACAAAGAGTTTAATAACCATAAGAACTTATCATCTTTTATATTTATCAGCACTGTTTTTTTTTTATCCATTTCACTACAGAATTCCTACCTTTATGTTTCTGAACATGATGTAAGGCTCAAATGCTTTATTGTTTTGTTTGTGCAGATCACTGTCTTTTTTTCTCATTTCCGTGGGGCCTGCTTTGGAAACTGTTACGTTCTGCAATTCATTTTTAGCCAAGCTTTTAATAGCACAGGTCTAGGGCAGGGTTAGTCATTAATGTCTATTAATAATTGAAGCATCTTTCCTTTTGATTTTTCATAGCAACTATGACTAGGGATATCTTCAAATATTTTTGTAAGGTTTGATGATGTGTTACTTTGATCTAGTAAAATATCATGTTTACTTTGGTGCCGCGTCTGGATAGGAAAGCTCTCTGCTTATATGTAAATCAGCACATACTGCAGAACATGTGATTGGATCGTTTGTTGATTAATATGTTTTAGCTGGCAATGAGTTGTAACCCTAATTGATGAAGTGAGGGACTTCTTACTTCAACAGTTGCGGTGGAGACCATTTCCCATGTTCGTGGGAAGAATGGTAGTGTGTTTCAGTGGGAGCAGATTATTGGCCTGCAGCAAGCCAAAAAAAAAAAAAAACAGCAATGGAAACGATGGGAATTGAGTTAACAGTCCAACATATCAAGTCTTTTGGGATGTGCTACAAAAAAAAGTTGTGCTCCCCATACGTTCTCAGCCAAAAAATAATGCTAATCAGAAAGAAAAAAAAATCTAAAGCTAAACAAAGAACTATTTTGGCTGAGAGGTTTACATGTGCAAAATAAAGGCAACAACAATTAGTAGTGCATGAAAGAAAAAATGTGATGTGATATCATAGAAATAATACATAAATAATAATCATTATAGTTGCATCAGGAAGGGAATTTGCTTACAAACTAAAACTAAGACATTTATGCTTGAATACAGATTTTTTTTTTTATTTTAAAGTGATTAACTCTGAAAAACTGAATAGACACTAAGCTGTGATAACTATTGTGTGCTGCACATAAAGAATATGAAGCTGCACACGGGAAACTCTGAATCTAAAAGTTAGATACTTTTAAACCGCAGTGTGAATTTCTAAAATGTTGCTCAATAACCAGTACTTATTTTTATTTTCTTCGTGGGGGATTTGCAGACAGGGAAATAACAGTATTGCACAAACCAGCATTTTGAGTTCGTTTAATAAGGAACAGTGTGGGGTTTAGAACAGTTAGCACAATCAATCAGTGCTGATTAGCTGAGAAATCACAGATTTAATTGAAAGTAAAAGCCTGTGCTGCACAAAACATTGTGTTTACAGCAAAACTGCACTTTTAAAGCTACAAGAGTTTATACATGCAAACCCCTACCAAGCCAATAGTTTATGAACACCTGACTATCATCTGCTGAATCCTGAATTGCTCATCCCAAATCAGGTAAATCTGAAACCCATCCCTTAGTTCTCAGGGTAACGAGCAGATGAACAACCTGAACATGTTTCCTTCTGTTTTGAGTCCTTCTCAAAACAGACACAATCATATTCATACCAGTCAGAAATTCGGTGGCTTTAGTCACCTAATATTACATTTTTAGTAGACTGTAGAACTGTCTTTTTTTTTAGTGGACTGTCTGTTTTCTTTAGTGGTGCTTTACTCCATTTAACCTATGAAATAGTTTTAATAGCTGATAGTAACACAAGACTAAAGCATGAACTAAAACCTTGATATGAAAAAAATCAAAAATCACCCAAATTCAGAGTAGCTACTGTAATAAATGCCAACATGGCAGTGTGGCACATGACACTGATCTATGGAGTGACCCGACCCTGGCAGCTACCATTCCTGCTCTGTTTGATGCTGCTGGGAATCTCAACATCTGGACCTCTGATACGAACAGCTGGGGCTTTTGGGATTTGTGGCCCAAACCATGAGTAAGAGAGATTAGTTTGACTGGGCAAGTTAAATTAGGATATAAATATCTGGTCTCTGGTGTGCAGCAAAAAAAAAGTTTTGAACAACTTTTTAAAGGTTTTTTTGTTTTATGTAAATGTACCAAACATGAGTTTATGTTTCAGTGAAATGAAAAAGTAGAAACAAATTAATTTATTCGTCTAAGATGGAAAAAAATCTGTCTTGATCTCACTTCACTTTGCATTAATTGGTTGAAGTTGCCATTCATTAAATTAAGAAGTAACAATGTTTAAATGTTTCAATTAGGGTGGAGGCCTGCATTCTAATCAGACAGATGTCAAGCTCCAGATGTCTGTATTGAAATGGCGTCCTCCACTTTTGCTTCTCAGAGTTTTATAAATCAATCGTTAAACTTCCTGTCTGCTGTATTCATTTCTCAAGTTCCCGGTTCTCTCTCGGTTAGTGTCTGAAACTGTTTCTCTCGCTCTCTTACACTTTCTCACTCCCTCTTCCTGCCCTTTCCCTCTCCTCTTAGCCTTTGGGTCAAGCCTTTCCCAGCATCTGGAGCTCAAGAGGCTCAGGTCACATGGCTCAGCCTGGCTGACATGACCACTAACAACTGGCATTGCAATATGGACCTGAAACATACACTATATACAAAATTTAAAATGTGTATTTGTAAACAAGTATACTCCCTATACTATTCTCACTGACCACTTTGATAGGTATAGCTGCTAGTTTTTACACTCAATGTCTGTTTTCTTTTGTTTTTATATACAGGTATATATATATATATATATATATATATATATATATATATATATATATATATATATATATATATATATATATATATATATATATATATATATACAGACTGCATTTACTATTACAGACTGTGGTCCATCGGCTACTCTACATGCTTCACTCATTGTCTGTAGCACATTGTCTGTAGCACTCAGAATGATCCAGTACCTGAATAGTAGTTACAGAATTAATACATGAATTGAGTACATCATCCTAAATGATTTATTATTATTATTATTATTATTATTAATAATAATAATAATAATAATAATAATAATAATAATATGTTGTGACCTTTTAGCAATGAGATAATACAAATTTAGTTTTTTAGTATTAAAGGACAGCTTATTGCATGTTCTCCCAAGGACTTTTGTCAATGACTTCAAGCCATGGATGGTGACGTGGGATCTGTGTTTGTGGAAAATATTCCCCGGTGCCCTTGACCTGATGATAATTTGCAGCTGCTTGAGGTTTGACCCAAGACCTGTGCCTGAAGAAACAGGGCTTCGAATCGTTCTTTTAGGCCTTGTGTGTTCTGCAGACTGTGAAAGACAGAGGGAACATTGGAAATCTGAATCCCTGCATATTTTCCACCGATCATTGCCTGTTTGAATGTCGTGTATATTAGTGGGATATGAGTCATCTTCTAACATCCTCATCCTTTGTAATAATAAAATCATTTTGTGCAGCTCCTGCAGTTTGAATTTTGGGAAGTAAATGAATGAATCACCTGTTTTGGTAGATTTGGCAATATATCTATATATATTGATGTAGAGAAAGAAAGTAAATTAATTAATTAATTAAGTTTATTATATATATATATATATATATATATATATATATATATATATATATATATATATATATATATATATATATAGTATATAAGAAAGTAAATAAATTAATTATATATATATATATATATATATATATATATATATATATATATATATATATATATATATATATATATATATATATATATATATATATATTTTTTTTTTTTTTTTTTTTTTTTTTTTTTTTTTTTTTTTTTTTTTTCCTTCCCCCACTACATCAAGATGTCAGTAGATCAGGGATTGGCATGGTGACTTTAAAAGGGAAAGGGAAATTTATATATATATATATATATATATATATATATATATATATATATATATATATATATATATATAGTCATCTTAATGATTTAAAATATAAGTTAGTTTTTTCCACTTTTGCTTATGGTAATTTTGTTGCATCATTAATGAGGAATAATAAATGTAACATTTACATAAACCTTTTTTTTTGAGCAGTTGTCTGAATCAGATATGTTAAAATAATTTTCTGCTAGACATAAAATTTTTGAATGACAAATTCAGGCAGTGTTGCCCTGGTTACAGATGATAAGTTACAGTCAAAAAGCTTTCAAATCCATAGCTGATAAAAAAACCTAAACCTAAAGGCACAAAATAAAACCTTTACAGAACAATCTCCTGTAATGCAAAGCTGCTTTTGCAATAAAACTCATTTATGCAACTCAGCAGATAGAATGATAATTCTTTGCTCTTACATACAGCTGTATAACCACTACCCCCCCCCCCCCCCCCCCCATTAATGTCCTGTAGCTGCCTACTAAATGTAAATACACATAACCTAATTCCAGTGTAGAACCCATTTTTTATAATATCTGTAATATCTACATCATCTACCTTTATAAGCCTCTTTTCTGCAGGTTCTACAGTTTATTTAGTTATTTCTTTTTTGCAGATCCTCTCTGAGTGTTTAATAAGAAGGTTTGTGGTACGGCATTTTACAGTCTCATCACATTATTGGTTGGTTACAAGCGTTAATTAGATTTGGATGGCATTACTTTCAGTCGCTGGCAGTAAACCTGCTGTGCTGGCAGCGTGGATGAGGCTGGAAGATGCCATAGAGAGTGGGGAGTGTGGGGTGATGGGGGAGGGGAAGCGGAGCTGCAAAGTGGTCGTGATTTGTGTGCAGTATCATGGTGCGCACAAGGTTCTTGCTGAAAGCCTGCAGTGCCAGCTGTACCCGTTGCTCTGCAGTGATTGGCATGGTTCTGGCTTCTGTCAGTGCAACCAAGCAGCAACGAGGCTGAGGACTCCTGGGGCAGGAAGTGGACTGTCACTGATACATCATGCTCTCTTTGCTCGCCTCAGTCAGCCGGTTCTCGTCAAGGGCATCTGGATCCTCATGCTGATTGGTGCTTGTTCTCATGCTCTGCTTTTAAATTCACTCTAAGCCTGCAGTGCTGCTTTAGTTTATTTCCCGGCTCTGTATTCCGATTTATATTCCTGCTTCTGGTTGATGGCATTCTTTTTCTCTCTCCAGCAGTGTTTGTGTGTGAATGGAAAGAGCTGTTAAATAATTCACAGTATTTAAGTGGAGAAGAGGAAGCTTTAAAAGCTGATGGCAGGTGATGAGAACCATTAGTTCTCAGTTTGCAGTTGGAGACGAAGCACAGCGTGTGAGTTTGTCTACACAAATTACATTTGTTCCTTTTGCTGGAAAGGAGTTTACCTCTGAAATTTACTGAATATGGCTGTTAATAAAACCACGGGGGTTGGATTTGCTGCTGTGAAGTAAGGTTGCTTATTCTATTTCCAACATTGTTATATTTTGTGGTGGAGGATCATTCTCAGCACTGCAGTGACACTATACTGATTGTGTTCAGTGCTAATGAAGCTTTTGTTAACGTTTTATGCACTTTATTAGACATCTATTAATTTAAAGTATATAGTTTATTGTTTATGACAGAATATACACACACTTTCCTATGCAGGTTGAACTGTTCACTTCCTATGTAATTAAACACATCTATATTAAAGTATATTATGTATTGTGTATGATGGAAGATACACAGCATAATTTTCTGATCTACCTTCTGTCTTTTTAGCGAGACTCCATGAAAAATGTCAGAAGAGGTGATTGTGATCGCCAAATGGGACTACTCGGCGCAACAGGATCAAGAGCTTGACATCCGGAAGAACGAGCGACTTTGGCTTCTAGATGATTCAAAAACATGGTGGCGGGTCCGCAATGCAGCCAATCAGACGGGTTACGTGCCCTCCAATTACGTGGAACGCAAGAACAGCCTGAAGAAGGGCTCGCTGGTGAAAAATCTCAAAGACACTCTTGGTATGCAGTTAGGTCTTAAGTAAAATTTCTTGAACATGGATATTATGGCGATTAAAATCCAGACATAAAATATTGGGTATAAAAACTGCAGAAAATTTTTAATTACACAGTTTTAATTAAATTAAAAGTCACTATTTGGACATTTCACTGATTTTATAAATGCAGCTTTTTCATTTGAAAGGTTCACTGTCCCACAGAAAATATTTTTAAAACTTGTTAATTAAAGAACATGGACCAAAATAAATGCCTGTCTGGGCTGAAATCAGAACTAGGACATAGCATTGATGTTGTAGAAGCCATGGTTAATGAGTGAATTAACATGTTTTTGTTTATGCAGTTCACAGTTCTGCACCTATCTGTTCCTGCACAGCTTTTTAAAATCAGGATGCTGTTGCCCTTGAGGAAATATTTTGGTGTAGAAGAAAATTAATTAGCTGAAAGTGTTTTGTTGTAAAGCCAAATCGGTTCCAAGCTTTTTTTAAATCCTGCAGCTTTAGAGTAAAGACTTGATTGATGGATGATGTCATTGACCATAATGAAGAACTTTTTAGACTCGAATAATACTGGGCCTCTGGAAATTCTCCCCTGAAAGCTGCGGATTAAGTATTGAGATTCTCCGAGAATTCATTTTTCTGGTCTCTTAAGCTCTTAAAGGGCTTGGGGGCAGGTGTGTGACTGATTTTTAAATAAGAGAGAAAGCTGAGCCACTGTCACACTTTAAATGCTAGAATTCCATAGAAAAATTCACATTATTTGAAGACGTATTAGACGTCACGGTGAGTCTCAATGGAGCTTGGTCTATGAATGCAACACGACTCAACAACTCGTATAGATAAGGTTATTCTAATACCAATGCAACACCCTGCAACGCTTTTAGAAAGGTGCTTGTGGTTAAACAGAACGATCCAATCACTGAAATGTAAGGTCAAAGACCTTTCAAAAAAAAAAAAAAAGAGCAAGGAGCCCTGAACTGCCGGTTTGCAGTCCACACTATTTTAATTAGTCACAAGTTCAAATGGACTGCAGGGTAGTGAGGACCGTCAAACAGCAGAATATTGGCTCAAAACTCAACCTTGACGAACTGCCACTGTTTAACCCAAGGTCCTGAGGCTTAACTTGCTTACCTTGTATTGGGGGCCAGTATGATATTTGCCCTGGATGTGGCATGTACTGTAAATGTTTCATCCAGTTTTAAAAGAATATTCACATCATATCAATTTGGCCTTTTCATGTTTACTAAAAATACAGTACAATGCTGAAGTTCCGTCCTGTTAATTTTGTCATCAGTGTTAGTCCTCTGCATCTGTTACCAGTTTTCTTTTTTTATTGGCCATATTGTGTTTATCAGTCTTCTAAAGTTTTTATTAATGTAGCAAATGTGATTTAAAATCGCTTTACTGCTGTTTTAAGGAAATTCGGACTGTTTAGTTTAAATGTTGAACTTGTTTTTGCATGAACCATAACAACGAAACAGTGTGTTCGCTGATAAACTGATTTTCATATTACAAATGATTTGGCCGACATGCTTTACGACAAAGATAAGACGTGACGTGTACCTTCCGATTATCTGATTTCGAATGCTCTGTTACGGAACGAAATAAATATTTTTTTTTGTTTCTGTATTATCATGTAATCACCTTGACATGTATTGGAACACTGAGGCATTTTATTTTGAGATGAAGTCTGTTAAGTGTATTGTTTGCCATTATGGTGACCTTTGACGGAGATCATCCAACTCAATCCTTTAAAAATGGAAATCTCAATTGGAATTACTGCTCTTTTTGGAAGTTCAATCCCTTTGTAAATTCACACATTTTTGTGTGTGTTCACCTCAAGATGTTGTCTTTGACTTGAGGCTTGTCAGATGTATAGTGTGTATTTAGTTGTGGAGGCTTTGCGGTTAGTTAGATGAGAGGTGTGTGTGCAGATGCACAGACATCAAAAGCTTTGGATTGGTTCTACCATTTCCTCAGGAAACAATGTTTCTAAGAGCCTGCTGCATTTTTCTTTGTGTTTGAAGTAATTGTGTTTTTGCTCTTCCCTTCTTTTCAGTTGTTTGAAATGTACAGGCTGTATAGAAAATCCTTTTATCCTTTTTAAATTTTTTTCATTCCAATATCCTGCAAGTACAAAATAATAGTTCAATCTTTTCCTTTTCCACTCATCACTTTTTAAATTGTAACAAACATTCTATCTAAATTACGTTGAGAAACCTTGTACAACAGAAAGCACGTCACTGCTTCAGTGGTATGTTGTTTTTTTGAGTGTCACTACCACATCCTCTGTAAGGTAAATGCTCAAATATGGTATTTATTTCTTTACCTGATGAATTCTGGTTATTGGAAAGAATAAATTAAAATTAAATCTTTCATTTACCTTTTTGGTTGATTATTATTATAATTATTATTTATTATTACATTTTGAAGCAGTCAGCCACAGCACAAGACGTAGGAATCAGAGCACTTAGATGGTTCACCACAGACTAAGTGGTCTTGATGAGGTTTTGGTTCAGGGCCCGGTACCCCACCACCACAGTGCAAGTTAAGATATTTTTTATTTTTTTTATTTAGATGCATTTAGTGCGTTGTCTTAAAGCAGCTTCACAAAATTCTAAGCCTTAACCCCTAAAGAGCTGAGCAGAGGTGGAAGGGAAAAGCCTCGATAGTTATGATTTTTACCTGGCATTGCTAAAATTTCCACGACAATAATAATATTTATAAAACCTGTAGTTCCAGTCCATTAAATCTGATTGGCTGAGCTCTTTGTCCAGCTGTGACGATATTGGCAATAACACACACCTCTGACCGTGTCACATTATATACAGATAAATCTTCATCAATAAAAAAATGTGGTAACAAGTGGGGAAGGGGGGGGTCAGGCTGTATAATGCATAGCATGAAATTGAATTGAATCATAGCATGGACTATAAATAAAAATATTTTATTTAACAGTTGCTATTAGTATTATTTAATATTAACCTGTTATCACATGCCCTACATCAGTACTCTTGATGTTGTTGCAGGTCTGGGCAAAAAGATGCGGAAGCCAAGCACAGACACGGAGTGTCCGTCGAATGGTGTAGGCGCGGGTGCCGAGCGCATCTACGAGCTGCACACTGCAGCGGTGGCCAAGTTTGCGTATGCTGCTGAGCGAGATGATGAACTGAGTCTGGCGAAGGGTGCGCGTCTGATTGTACTGGAGAAGTGCAGTGATGGATGGTGGCGGGGTCGCTGTAATGACGGCAGCGTGGGCTGGTTCCCTTCTAACTACGTGGAGGAGGATGAGGATGGGGACGTGGAGGAAGAGGCAGCGGTCGGTGATGAGCAGTGTCCGCAAGCAATGCACAGGGTGCGGACACTTTACCCCTTCAGTTCAGCCACAGAGGAGGAGTTGAACTTCGAAAAGGGGGAAATCATGGAGGTGTTGGAGAAGCCTGACAATGACCCTGAGTGGTGGAGGTGTAAGAACGGCAAAGGCCAGGTGGGACTCGTGCCAAAAAACTATGTGACTATGCTGGGTGATGGAGAAACACAAGGGGGTGGAGCCAGCAACTTTGGCACGCATTCCATGCAGCACACGGGCCCCACCCATTCAGGAAGATTCGCTGGAAAGGAGTGGTATTACGGCGGCGTGACACGGCATCAGGCTGAATGTGCACTGAATGAGCGAGGGGTCGATGGAGACTTTCTGGTGCGGGACAGTGAGTCATCTGTAAGTAAATGGCATGTTGCATTACTCTTCTTAAACAACAAAAAAAAATACATTCCCCCCCCCTGTTTTAAATGCCTGCAATTTCAACTCTAGGCCTCTGTCCTCTAAAAAAAAAACAGCTTCCATTTAGGGAGGGCAACCACGTACGTGCCTTCTGGTAAATTGTGATGCCAGTCTACCTCATTTTTTCTTTTTCACTGCTGGTTGTTCAAGGTCTGAGGAAATATAAAGCACTTAGAGAAAAGCATCTCACCCTTTCCTCTATTCAACAAATGGGCTAAACCCTATATTAAGCTCGTCTTATTTTTATTATTATTTTTTGTTAATTAAATTTTTTTTGATGCTGTGTATTGGACAAAGTAGAACATTTTTTGTGATCTTGATCTTCGATATGCTCCACCATGTTCTTATTTTATCGACCAAAACCGAATAAAATCTTTTAAACATGATTAACAATAAAATAATCATTAGTTTTGACTTCTAAAATAATAATCTTCTGTGTCGTTTGCAGCCGAGCGATTTCTCCATCTCTCTGAAGGCATCGGGAAAGAACAAGCACTTTAAGGTGCAGTGCTGTGAAGGTGTCTACTGTATAGGACAGCGGCGGTTTAACACTATGGACGAGCTGGTCGAGCACTACAAGAAAGCCCCCATCTTCACCAGTGAGCAAGGTGACAAGCTCTACCTGGTCAAAGCCCTAGAGTGACCTTTCCACCAAACCTTGCAAACTCAAGCGGACCCAACACTGAGCCAAGCCTTCTGATTTTCTCATGGTGATCGTCTCTCTTACCAGCGGCAGTAAAGCCGAGTGCCAATACAAGCAGCCGGGCAACGCCAGTTAATTTTAAAAATTTTTTTTTTTTTTTTTGTCACAGACCGTCCCACTTTAGCAGAACGTGTGCGGTGCCTCGGTTGGCTTGATGTCCAGATTTCTTTTTTTTTATCATCAGAGAGATGTTCAGGAATTAGCCTTTTATTTTCATTTTTAAAATGTCAGCGGTACAATAGGATGTTTGTAGAGCTGGCCCATGGTACAGAGCTGCTGATGAGTGTATGTACTCAAAGACTTGGAGTTCAGTGTTTAGGTGTTGCCAGAGTGCTTTGTAGAGCCGCAGGTACAGACTGCCACCTGCTGGATGCACAAGTGGACTTACAAAACCAGGCAACTCGCTTCTAAGATGAATGTCAGATACTCAACCAAATGTGCCACACACTAAAGTGTAACTGAATCCACATTACTCAAGCCCACTATCTACAAGCTGTGCTATAACCATGTTATTAAGGACACTGTTAAACTAGGAATTCTATTAGAGCATATCCTATCGTTTTTGTCTTCATACAGATAGATCTCCAGCTTTTAAAAGTATTTGTCTGAATGTTAAAGCATTGTTATTTAAAGTTCACGTCGCAGCGTCCTGTCTATTTAAACTATGGTGCATATAGGATGAATCTACCAAGCACTGTACCAATGACTGTTGTGTTGGGAGTCGAAATACTTTTTGTTTAATTAAATGTTTTGCAAAATAATCCTAAAAGGTCCCCCGTGTTCATCCATCTATCCATCCATTCATCTGTTATCTTCTGTATAATACTATTCTAGGGTCCTGGGAAGTTGCCAGTAGTGGGCAGATATACCTAGGACAGGGTGCCAATGCATCGCTGGGCACACTACCAATCTCTCTCTCACACAAACACACTACAGTATATAGGGGCAATTAATCTTGGCATTACAGTGTGTGATAGATCCATCACACACCCACAGATGGCTGCTTTTAACAACTAGAATTGAGCTAAAATGTAGACTTTTAAGCCTTGCTTACTTTCTTAACTTGAAAATGGGGATCATTTTCATACATAAACTTTACAAAGAGTCCTTTCATCCTGTTGACTCGCTAATGTGAGAGTACACACCAAATATCAACAAGGCCCAAGAGTCTGATGCTATGAAGGTACAACATCCAGCATGAGAATGTGAAATACAAACAGAGCATTCCCCTGCTTGGGCTTAAGAATTTGGGACTGAGGAGTTGATCTCCAGAGACTCTGCCACTGCTGAAGGAACTGGATCAGCAGGTAAAGAGTTCTGAATAATTAAACAGGATTATTTATATAGCTGACCTACTTGCTGTAGATTTAAGTGTTAAATCAACTCCAAAGATGTAGTATTTTATTGTGAAATTTTATGTCTTTTTATGATTTAATAAACATAATGTTTGCTTTTTCAGACTGATGATGTCTCGGGGTTCATTACTCATCTGTTTGGTTGCGCTCGGATTATTTTGCCAAACAGGTACAGATCCAGATGTATACTTTAAAATCATATAATGCTGTGTTTCTGTATTTAAAGCCAGTTTAGTGTTTTTGTAGTTTATAACATTTGAGGAGTGAATTTATGTAGTTCACCTTAACATGCCTTTCTTTTGGAAGTTATTTTGTTTTAGTATTAAATGAAACAAGTTATTGTCTAATGCAAAAGGTTTTGAAAGTAAATTTTTATTTTTATTTTTTGGAATGCATTAAGGTTTATGTATATAAAAGAAAAAAGTGGGATTTCGTAAAGAATGACGATGTGACGTAGTGGTTAGCACATCCACCTCTTAGCGCTGGTGATCATGATCTGAGGTCAATTGGCTAGTCTAAATTGCCCCTATATGATGTGTCTGTCTGTGTTATAGTATAGTGTGTGCCCAGTGATGAATTGGGACCCTGTTCTGGGTGTATCGGCTCATCGCCGTACGCATTCTACCCAGGATGGTGGTTTTAGCAATTATATTTCAACGTTGACAAAAAATATAAATAGAACCTAATTCCATCATTTTTACTTTTAGGTGCAGAAGACAGTAATGGTGAGAAATGCACAACAGTACATATTCCATATGTTGCAACTATTATTTCCTTTATGTTGTATCTTCACCCCAAAACCAAGTATTGCAAGTAGAAAGTAATAATATGTATTCAGTGTATGCCAATAGCTCAGTGATGCTGTAAAATATGAAGTTCATTTAAGGTTCAGGTCTAATGTCTTGACTGTTTTTAAGACTCTACTTTTATTTATTTTTTCTTACTCTTTTATAACATGGTTCTTACACTTAGCTGAGTCCAGGGAGAAGCGTGACCTTCCTAACTGGGCATTGACCTCCTCCGACTTTTTTGGCTGGATCGAGGAGCTACGCAATCATGCTGCCTATGAGAAGATCGATGAGCTGGCTCGAACCTTCTGGGCGCATTTCCCATCAGCCAGTCGCCTGGGTTACGAGCAGCCTGCTACCGAAGAATGAGGATTAGTAAAAAGTTGTCAACATCATTATGTTACTGAACTCAATAAAAGTATTTCTTAAATGAGCTGCATTTGCGTCTCCATGCTTATTTACCGTCTAAAAGTAAAGCTTTCTCTTTATCAATCATTTGAACTGTGTGTGAACTTTCAACAGGGTAGAAAGGTGGAGTTGGAAGTTCAGATGTTAAGAATGTTAAATAATGTAGCCTGAGGAGAGGTTTGGAATCTGTAGTGAGTTCAGCTTCAGGAAAATCACACCGGGTGTTGAGGGGTTTTAGTTGAATTGCACAGATTAATTCTGTACTTATTTCTTTTTCATGTGAACAGTGTGACACTATGGTAATAATCAGAAAGTCCACACTGATGTACCTCACACCAGGTTCCAGGATTCATGTGTGGGTTGTGGTAATTTATCAATTTGGCACATTCCATCACGGGTACTGGCAGGTTTTCAAGGAGATAGTTGACATTCTCATCCTGTGGGAGTTGCTTCTTTGAGTCCAGCCTTGTTTGAAGGTACATCGGTCAACACGGTCACACCTGAGCCAAACAACCAAAAGCCATGAAGATCTTAAGCCTCAGTAAACAAGCTCTACTCACCATTACGGTCCTGATCCTCTGTAACTCATCAGGTATGAGAAATGCTACTTTATTTAACCTCAGCAGTATAGCTTGAGTAAAAGTGAATGACATATTTAGACTTGTTAGTGTATTCTTTAAATAATTCTGCCGAAGTGTTTGTAATTATTTGAAGTTAATTCCAGCAGTTGGATGTTCATACACAGAACTCTGAGACTGTAAATTTGTTACTTGTTCCTGAAATCTGGATTCTTAAAAAAAAAGTCTTAATTATTGAATACTGAAGGCCTAAGGGCACTAACCCTGATTACCAAAATATGTTTGCCTTCCAGGGGGAGCTGGTGAAACTCCACTAAGTAAATTGCTCAAGAAAAGAGATGGTAATGTATACAATTATGTTCAAACCTATAAAAAAAACAGGGTTGGGCTTATGCATTAATTTTTAAACACTATTTCCTTAAATGACTTTTCACACTATACAAGGTATTCCAAACCTATTGGGAGACACCTCTTAATCATTGAATTAAGGTGTTCTATTCAGTCCTATTGCCACAAGTCTGTACAATCAGGACCTGGCCAGGTATTTTGGACATCTGTACAAGGTCCACGTAGACGTGTCCAGCTTATGAGTGTTTAACTGACCACCACAAAGCCATGATTTCAATCTATCAGTATGTTTGAATGCACAAATTGTCTTTTGAACGAATGGACAAAACTCCAAAATCTTGTGGAAAGTCTTACTTTAAGTGTAATGTGTAGAATTTCAATAAATTTGTTTAGATTTTTTTTTTCAGGGTCACATTGATGAGAACAAAACATTCCAGTAAAGTTTCCCACCTTTTTCATCAACAGTGATTGTGCAGAGCAGACCTGAAGCAGACCTGGTTGTTCCTCAGGTCAAAGCCAAAGAGTTCCTATCAGCTCCAAAAAGACCCAGAAGAAACCTGTGGGACCGAAACCGTCCAGATGTGCAGCAGTGGATCCAGCAGTTCATGTACATGGGCTTTGACGAGGCTGTGAGTAAAAATATGGCTGTAGTGTTCAGTTATGAACTCTTGAATGTCAATGCTAGAATAGAGAAAGGGTGCCATTTCTTTTGCAGAGACTAGAAACAGATCTTGCTTACTGGATGGATCAGGCCAAAGCTAACGATCAGGGTCGGCAGCATCATCATGATGAGAATGCTCCACTGGGTTCTCGGGATGCCAGCACCTTCAGACATGGTGCCAATGTGAACTATGATTATTATTAATAATCAAATTTTAAGCTCAACAACTACCAAAATGTAGACTATATAGAATAGGCTCAAAGTTTATAACACCATATACTATTACGATTTATGTCTTTATTTTTATGTCTTATGTACGGTGGCTTTTTGGGAAATACTGGGTAGTTTCCATGTCTCCCCGTGTCTGCGTGGGTTTCCTCCGGGTTCTCCGGTTTCCTCCCACAGTCCAAAAACATGGATCATGTCAATTGAATTCATATAGATTGCCCCATATAGAGTGTGTCTGTGTGAGTGAGTGTGTGCCCAGAGATGGATTGGCGCCCTGTCCTGGGTCTATCTGCCCAGCGCCCGAGATGTTCTCCCCTGGATGGGCATGGGGAACCCCACCGCGACCCTAATAGAGGATAAAGCGGGAGATAATGAATGAATGAACTTAGTAATGTCTAGTTGTGAAGGGGTGAAATATTATTTACGCTTCTTTATTGAACTTCTGCAGGTTTTTTTTTTATTAAAAACATTTAAAAAATTTAAATGTGTTTCGTCTCCATTGTTGTATCTACTAATTTGTAATACACCTAATAGGCGCTAGATGGCAATAAAGAACGTAAAAACAAATACAGCTTTTGTAAATTTTGTCTGGCAAAAAGAACGATGGCAGGTTTTTAAATATAAACATGTCTAATTGCTAATTATCATTTCTATCTAAAACTGTCATTTTACGTAAAACTTAATAGGTTGTAATTTAATTCATTGTATTTTGGTTTTTATTTAGGTTATTGATTTCTTAACATAAAGAATGTACTTTGTTAACGTTAAAAATATATAAATATGTTGGTTGAGAAATTTCGCAAGACGAATGAAGCAGTAGATTTGAAAATGATAATGGATACCTGGAGTTTGGTATGTTCTTGTCGTCCTATGGTATGCATCTTACAGTATCTGGTTGGTCATTTAATTTTCTCCTTTTAAAATGAATCATTATGACTGATGGGTGCCAATTTTCTTATTTTGTCTGTAATCTCTCCGACCAGTTTTGTTAATCATGAAGAAATGCAATGAAAGCTTACATAGGAGGACCATCACCAACAAAAAATAATGTTTTCACTTGGTTTTGAGTGCACTGCAAAAGGTTGACAGGGTGAAAAATAAAAGTTAGGGAATAGTCATTGCATATTGTTTATATGTGATTTAAAATCTATTTGGCTTTATTACAAAGTAAAAAAACCAAACACTGATCTAATACTAAAAGGCCTGTAGGAATGTTGGAATTCTTACCCCAATAATTAAGCATTAGGGGGAGGTTGAACAATAGAAACAGACACTACAGTATGGGTCACGTGAAAATGAAAATGTTTACTGTCCTGTGTGATGTCACACTATCAGGTAGAAAAGCATGATTATTATTAATATTGCAAATACAGCAGAATGATGATAGAGCCTTCCCTAAACTGTTACCAAAGTTATGATAAAGCATATAGTTGTGTAATAAGCCTTTGTTGGTTATAACACTGATCCTGCACGAGAAAAAAAAAAAAGAGTTCTGATAAAACCTTAAAAAAAAAAAAACGGAAGCAGTGTCTACGTATCTTTGGGTATGTGGTAAATAAAAATATATGTTTAACACAAAAGCAGTGATTTGAATTCATGAAACCATCTGTTACAAAGCACAAAACAGTCCATCAGGGTTAAACCAGTGATGCTTCTTCGGCCACAGCGAGAACCACAATATACGTGGATAGGCTACGTGTCCGTCATACCGGGCAGCGTCTGCGTTAAAGTGCTTACACAGAGCCTGTCTGCGTGGACAGTAATGAGATGTCAGCTTCTTCTAATGTGCTTATTGATTAGACCATTCAGACATCACTGTGAAACCCAGCGGATAGTCAGAAGAGTCTGACGATTGTCCAAAGCGCATGAAGACTTCTCTTCCTGGAAAAACTGCTTCTTAATACCAAGTCTTTATTTAGCTCCTGTTCTGAATGTACAGTGCAGGTCACAGCTACTGGAGCCAAAAAGATACCGACAGCTTATTTAGCACATTCCAGAGTGTTCTGTTATATGGCACATGGTATGGACAAACACAGCTTTACTTCCTTTTTTAGTTGAAGACGAGGGCAACATGGGTGGATGCTACAAAGTGAAATCCCAGTTGATGTGGAGCTCAAGCAGACGTCACTGTTGGGCGAGCATGGCACTGCGATTGGCCTTCATTTTCTCCAGTCTTTTTGACAGGTGGCTGTTGCTGGCCTCTAATTCATCGATACGGTCCAGAGCGGACCTCAGCTGGAATTGGGAAAAAAAAAAAAAAAAAAAAAACACAATTATGCTTCCTGAATACTACTATATACTGGTGATGTAGGCGGTTTATCATGAGTTTTCCCTCATTTAATGTACTGATTTAGATTTGGTAGCAGTACGGGGGGGGGGGGGGGGGGTTAATTTACCTTAACCCCATGTTTTTGGACTGTGGTAGGAAACAGGAGAACCCGGTGGACACCAACATGGACGAGGGGAGAACATGGAAACTCCACCCAGCTCCAAATGTGCTAACCAACTTGTATCATAAATAAAAGGTAAAGGGTATCTTTTTAAAAGGTAGAGACACTATTAGTATCAGTCAAAAGTTTGCTCACGGCCACTTTTTGCTTATATATGGACTTTCTAGTTCTACAATTCCAGACTGTAGTCCATCTGTTTGTGGACTACAGTATATACTGTGTACATCCCCTTTACTCTGCTCTCTTTTGTAAAACCATAGCAAGTTGTGTGTATATCATACTCTTAATAAGTGTAACTGTTTTATACACTGAAGAGGAAATCGAGTCAGGTGTCAGTTAAAAATATAATAAGGTCATCGTGTCACAAATTTGTCCCCAGACCTCATTCCCTATAGTACCTCTCTTTGTAGTTTGCGTTTGTCCACTTTCAGCTCGTCCTCTACCTTCTCGGCTGCTTCTGAAGCTGTTTTGTAGCGGGTCACTTGACCTTCAAGCCGAATAATCTATAAAGAAAAAACCCACTAGCTTCTGATTGTGATCTTAAGTGATGAAGTCACTGCAGATTGGTGGAATGTTTTTTTTTTTTTTTTTTTACTCCACTTCCTCTACTCACATTTTGCTCAAGAGCTGCAACCTCCTGCTCTGACTTCACTAGCTTAAATTTGAAGTCACTGATCTGTCTGTTGGTGTCTCCTGCGACAATGAAATAAGAAAAATAAGTAATTAAGTGAACACTGCAAATGGTGGTAAAGAATGAACATTATACACATAACATATATGACACATACGCAGTGGTGAATGTAGTTTCTAATTGTGGAATATTTTGGTTGAAAGTAGGTTAAACATTTAACACATCAAAACCACAGCGTGTTTAAATTTAAAGGTTAAAAAAAGCAGCTCACCATAAAATAGTTCATTCTATAACAGAAAATAAACCTGCATATTCATATGGTTTATGTTTTCTTTAAACCTAATGCTTAATGCAAGACCCAAAACTAAATTCCAGAATATCAGAACCACGTGTCTTACTTTGTAAATCGAGGATATGGGAATCTAGGTTGTTCTGGACCTCGCTTTCATCTGGGTTTACAACCTCATCTATGCCGTTCCTCTGCTTTTGTGCCAAAACCGCTTTCAGCTTTTTGACCTACACAAACACAGCACAAAGTCCCTAAATGCTGATCAAGAGCACGACCTGATATCTGTGTCTGATGAATCCACCAACCTCCTCGAGCAAACTCTCCCTCTCATCATTCAGCTTCCTCAGACGGAGATCTATAACAAGAAACAATCATCTGTGTATCTTAAAATATCGACGTGCATTTGCTGTTTAACGAACCATAAATGAATGTCTTACATTTACATCCTACACAACTGCAGACCTTTTATAAAATAAGCAGAACTTTTTAAAATAAATATTATGCATAATTTCTCCTCATGGTGATGCAAATGTTTTTAGTTTTTGCTTGATTCTTTGAAGAGCCCTAAAGATTCAGGAACAGATGGATAGACATACACATGGGGGGATGTAAACAGCTGATGTACTAAAATAACACAATCTGCCCATGAATAAAATAAGAAGCAGGATAAGGAGCTGTAAAACTACAACATGGTCTTATTTATAAATAACCTCTGTATCAAAACTGAAAGTAATCTTTGTGCGGCATATTATTGGGCTAAACTTAAATACACCACCGCCTGGAAAAGTCTTCTTTAATTTAGATGAATTTATATGAATCTTTAGATATTCCTCACAGATGAAATGACATGAATGCTCCTTAGTCTATTAATGTAATTTATATAATTCATTATAATTAGATTTATTTTAAAGAATGGGGAGTGGTAGCTCAGTGGTTAGGGTGTTGGGCTATCAATCTGAAGGTTGTGGGTCTAAATCCCAGGTCCACTGAAGTAATAAATATAAATAAGTACTATTTTATCAGTTCTACTCACCATATTGATTGACTTTGTATGTTTTGAGACTTTGATGTTTTATGTTTACAGGCTGTAGTCCATCTGTTTTTCTACACACTTGGTTAGTTCCCTTTACTCTGTTCTAGTGGTCAGGACACTGACAGTGCAGGTGCTGTTTGGATCTACACAGCCATCTTATTGCTTCATCTTCTGTGCTAGTGTAGCTGCTCCGGGCACGTGTGCTTACTTCACTCAGTGTGTGTATGTGTGTTTCACTGCACGGATGGGTTAAATGTGGAGGAGTTTCCTCTGTGTGTAAGTACAGTTGACAAAATGGATCATATTGGATTGTAATAAGACCTTTATCACTGCTTACACATTGTCTACAGATAGCTGGTGGTTGGTCATTTTTTTGATTGCAAGTTGTTGTCAGACTGTTTAAAATCTTCTTGATGTGCAATCTGTACCAGCACACAGGTGTTTCCCAGTTCCCAAGCATTTAGAGCTACACATTTTCAAAATGATAGCTACACATTCACACCAGAGCAATTTCATGTTACCTATTCCCTTATTTGCATGTAGTTTTGACTGTGTGGAAAAAAAACCCTTGCAGACTTGGAGAGAACATGCAAATTCCACACTGTTGTACCTTGTCTGCCCTACCTGGGAATCCAACTCAGGGCCTTCTCACTGTAAGGCATGAGCAATAATCACTGTGCAACTGTGCTGCAGCACCACGGCAACATGTTTCATCTCAATTCTTAATTTTTATGTAAAAATTGCTTGGTGACTTAGTGTTATGCTGTTCGGCTGTCAATCTAAAGATTGTGGGCTCAGATCCCAGATCCATTGAAGTTGCCAGTGTTGATCAGGGTGTTCTGATCTCAACCATTAAGTTAGTTAAAAGTTGCTTTGGCTGATATAATGTGCATGTAATGTAAAGTGTGAATTGATCATATTTTTTAATAAAATTGAAAGACATTCATTTGGCAGTTATGTTGTAAGGCATTTTATAGGTACAGAATACTATGTTTATATACTGTGTAAGTTGTCAAGTTTAAATTTACAAATTAAAAAATGTACACAGCTGCTGCTGTTCATTGTTGTAGTTGCACAAACGTAGATTTACAGTGTATTTTATAATGCCTATGGCTCTCAACGAAGAATTAATGTTTGACAATAATACATATCTCTGCTGAAAAATAATATACAACTGAGATTGTCTGAATTGCAACCGTAACAATAAACCAACAACACTATGAAAGGCTGTCGACATGCTAATTTACAAATGCACCATTTTATATATTACTTCTATTGCAAGTTGAAAATAGAACTTTAATTAAAACTGTAAAACTAAGCCACTCTACAATCATTAACTTTCTTATTGCTCATCCTGTTGTAGTTTATTTTTCCTTCAGTATTTTCAGATTCATCAGCCTCAAAGTCCAGGCTCAAAGCTTCCTGGCAACTATCTACAAACAATGGGATGCCCTTCTCCTCCACTGGGATGGTAATCATGCAGCCCAGAACATCCCTGGATTCAAAACTCAGGTTGGTTTCTGATTGTTCCATCTCACTGTCTGAAGATTCATCTCCTGCTCTGGTGCTGGTCATCATTCGCCAGCTATCTTGGGCACTTGTGCTGGGTCCAGGCATCTCAAGGTTTTCAGGGGCTTCTTCATCTTTGTTCTTCAACTGTTTTTTACCTTCAGTAATCTCCCTTGCTGGTGTGCTCTTGTTGGTGGATTTCATATCTGTAAAGGGTTTGATTACATTTTTCAGTGCTTGGTTATCACGGTCTTCCTGATCTAAACTGTTTTCAGGTGTTCTGTCCTGAGAACAGCGTGTGGCAAAATGAATCGTATGGTTGTGTTCCGGAAGCCATCGCTCAGAACTCTCCTTTGAGCGTTCCGAATGTGCTTGAGGTACATTTCGACATCTTAACAACATTCCCTCAGGATCAGTCTCTGGATTCTGGCTGATGAGCTCTTTGGATGGAGAACATGCTGCTTCTTCATAGATGGTTGCACCAGTGATATGATCAGGAATCACCATGCAGAATTTGGCTTCTTGATCCCGATCTTCTGTCTTTTCTAGAATATTATTGGGAAAATATGGAGAACTACATGAAGAACAGGTTTTTTTTTATTTTATTTGTTTTTTTTTTACATGTGACTGATTGGTGAGACAGGATCGAACATAATCAATAGCGCAGATTATGTTGCAAGCTGCTAAAGGAAGGGTTATATAGGAGAGTTACTCTGCAAAAGATGCTGATTCGGTTAATAGGTTAATTCCACTGGACAGACTTATGATTCGAACACTGTTGACAAAAATCATCTCACAAAAACAAAATCAACAGAAAAAACAATCAGTATTTTAAAGCATCATGATCTTACCCATCATACTGTCACTACTCAATGTAGGTACATCCTGAGCAGAGTGATGGTCAGGCCCGTTTGCTATGCCACTCCCTGTCTCTCCGTTGGTAGTCACCTCTGGTCCATGAGTTATGCCATGTTTCTGCAAAATAATAAATAGTCTTGTATTAAAACCCAATCACTCATACTAACTAACCAATTCCATATTCAGAAGTATTCTACCTTTAGAACATCCCTGAGCCGGAAAACCTCATCCATCAGTGCATCTCGTTCATCTAGGTCTACACTTGAATATTCTTTCTGCCGCTCTAAGGCCTACCCGAGACAGTGCCGTCAAGCCGTAAGCAGGATGGAAAGGAACAGAAAGTAGAGTAGCAGAAAGAAAAAGGACACTGCAAACTCCACAGAAGTTTGATTGTATTCAGCAGTGTAACAAATACAGAATCAAGGAATGGCTTATGAAATAAAAAGAAAGAATCTACAAAAAGAAATAAGTTCTACACAGGTGATAGTACCCTTATTTTTCTCTCCTTCCACTCCAGTGTCTCTTGCAGGTCAGAGATCTCACTAACACAGCTCTCATGCTTGGTGCGCAACAGTTGAGCATCCTGACCAGCAGCCATGAGGGCAGGCAGAGGAAATGAAGATAATGGACAAAGAAAGAAGGAAAATCACAGAAGGTAAAATAGAAATTACACTACACAGAAAAGAACCTGCCCACTAAAGTCGTGTCATCATTCTGTGCTCCCTGTTATGCCCATATTTGGAACTCTGGGTCTGTATTGCAGAAATATGTTCAGAATCTGATACAATTTTCTCTGTGTAGTATTTTCCCCATTATTTATTTTTACAATTTTGCCAATATCCAAATGTTTGCCCCTGCGTGGGCATGGAAAATGCACCCCCCTCCCCACCCCGAGACCCTATTAGAGGATGTAGCAGAAAATAATGCGATATAATGAGATTATTAATGTTTTAAAAATCTAATCCACTTATACTTACCAAAAAATAGTAATAAAATAAGTGTTATTAATGTAAGAGTGTATAAATCGTTTATTTGTATTCAGAAAAGCTCATACAGTACTTAAATATATTTAAGATATAAATCCCTCATTGTATAATTAATACAAACAATTTCAACTGATCACTTGTAATAGAATTTATTAATAACAACCACTTACCTTTATTAACTCCTCGCTCTGTTTTAACGTCTCCTTCATTTCTTCGAACTGGAATTGCAAAATCCTGTGAGCGTGCCGCTCTCGCTCAAACTCCTAACCGACAATTACAGAACAGGGGAGGTTTAAGTCTTTGAGTCTTTTCTATTGATTGTAATAAATGTCTCACTTCCATCTAACCTTGTTTTTTTCCTCACACTCCCTGCGGGTCTCATACAGCAGTTCCTCCAGTTCCAGCAGTGTGTCCCGCAGTGTGTCCACCTGATACATGAGGTTGGACTTCTCATTGTCCAGCTGAGCGTTTGAAACCATCGCCTTCCGATATTTCTCTTCAGCTTCAGTCAGAGAGTCCTGAAAGTTAATGGCTTTGGTTAAGGCTTATTCCAAAATAAAAGCTAATTTAAAGTCAATAGTAAAGTTCATTGTCAAAACTGAGATATATTCAGGACATACAGAGTGATGAAATTAAGTTTTTTTTATTAGAATTAAAGAAACATTAAATACACCCTGAGCTTAAAATAAAAATGGTAACCTGAGTGGAAGTTAAGTTACATAAAATGTTAAATTTAAGACATGATGGTGGATTAAGATTTATAATATTAACCAAAATGCTTAGAGCTGAAGTCCCAGCACTGATTCGCTAATAAGGCTAAGCAAGAAGTTTCATAACTAGTGGACAAAATTTTGATTATGTGATGAATTGGAATGTAGAAGTGAAAAAACAAAACAAAAACAAATGTAAAGATGAACATGGCAGCTATGTCACTCCCTGAATTTTTTTAAAGAACTAGGAATGAAATGATGGAATATGGGGTATACATAGAAATTACAGTTGTGTTTAGAATAGTGACATATTGACCTTTATATCTCGTATAGAGGCTTCAGTATCAGCGGATATCGAGGTATCGCAGCTGCCTCGCCGAGAAAATCCCCCACCTAGTGAGGCTAGTGTGGCAGCAGAAAGAGTGGACGCAGTCCTCGAACCCTAAAAATACCAGCAAAAATCTTGCAATGTTTAGAAGTACCAGTGTACAGTACAGTACATAGGACTTACTACAAAGGTGTTAAGAAATGTATTAACCGACCTTCTCCAGGAAATCTGCCCTCTCTTCCACCTGAAAAAAATAAACAGAGTATAAACATTCTGACATCGGCAAAAAAAAAAAAAAAAAAACAATAAAATTTCCAATGACAAGTTTTATACTGAAGCAACATGCTTTTGATTCACATGGATATTATTTAATGTTTTTTTTATTGTTATGGGAGGTACCAACTTTTTGGTCTGCCCACAGAGCAGGAGCTTTGTTAGGTTCTTACTTTAGGAGGTGCTCAGCCCAAAAGGAACCATTCGTTATTTAAGTGATGGATCCTGATGTTGAGATCTCGTACAACAGGCATTTAAAAAAATCCAAATTGTTACCAGATTTCTGTGTTCACATTTAAAATTATTACCCAGTTCAGAACAAAACACATAAATACACCTACAGAAACTTTTAGGGAGGCTGACCTTTTCTGAGACATTTTTTTTGTTTCCAAAAATCTAGTCATTGTGTCAGACATCAATGTTGAAAAGTATATAAGCTCTCATAAGCTCTGTTCTAGTTTAACCCACAGGTGTTCAAGGGGTAAAGGTCAGGGGTATGTGCAAGAGAAAATTAACCCAACCATGACCTTCTGTACCTTACATACTGCCCCCATATGGTAGGATGCACACAGCTGTCCAACATGCATGGCTAAGTGCTTAATTCTGAATACTTGTGCGAGCGGGACTCAAAGAAACATCTGACTTAAATAAGATGTTTCAAAGTATTGACTTTTTTTTGTTCTGTTGTTTTTAATGCATCTTGCTTATACGGATGTCTGCTGAACATGTAACTGGCTCACCACTGGACTAGCACGAGCTGAACTGGCTCTTGAGGAGGTTCTGGAACCGGAACCCAAAAACCCTCCGTAGTCAGATGGCTGGAGAGCCAGAAAAGTGAAAACAGATGGACAGCAGAGAAATCAAGAAGAGAAGAATGATGTTTACTAGATTTAATTAGCTCATCACACGGCAAGATATATCCAGTATGAAGCCAGACAGAACTCTGATGTAGAGATAGATATAGTAAGAGATCTTAAAGATCAGTAGAAATTTAAATTGTAGTTGAAATGTTACGAAAAACAAAAACTGCTAAAAAATATATATTTCAAGTGATTTTAAACTGCTTTAAAATGGTAATTCCTTTACAGCAAACAAGGCAGTGTGTGAGGGTGTGTAAGTGTGTTAGTGAGGCAAAAAAGCCATAAGACAGACAGACCCGGCCATTCTGAAGTCTGTATGAAGGGAGGCTGCTGGTGCTGCCACAGAGGTCAGAGTAATTACCCTACGGCGAGCAAAGAAGGACAAAATACCATGAAAAAAAAGAAGAGGAAGCAAGCAGTTATCGCTTAACTACAAGCATGCATGATGTTTAAATGAGAATAAGATCTGAAATCGCTCTCTCTCTCTCGCTTTATATATATATATATATACACACATAGTATTTATTGTTTTATTTAGTATTTATGTATTATATAGCTCAGAGGAAAATAGAAATGTGACACGAGGGTGTGATTGATGCCAAAGCCTGAAATGTTGAGAATGTTGCGCTGATCTAACTACATCTCTTTGTTTCAGTGGAACAAGATGGAGCGGTTGTTGCAAAGCTGAAGACCAAAGTGGCAATGCTTGAAGTTGAAAGTAGAGAAAGCTGGGCACCGTTCTCCGGAATGCAAGGAGATGTGGACAGGGCTGTGCTGGAAAAACATGCCTTCATCACACCATTTGCGTCTTCGGCATCCTCAGGTTCCGGCACCAATCACACCCTCACACTTCACATATAGCTAACAGCAAAAGAATGGAAACTGTGCACACTACAAATGGTGCAATGTTCACTCACAGAATTTACAATGGTGTACTTTTATATTTATATGCTGATAATTTACTGTATTATAGCTTTTAAGCTCTTAGTGACCTGTTTTGTAAATCAGTCTAAGAAAAGAGATTAAGTCCAGGCTTCAAGGAATGCATTAATCCTGTTTGTTAAAAGTGCTACAGGCTTGAATTTAAGATTTTTAAGTTGAGTCTACTGTGCAAAAGCTAAACATAAACTGTTGTGTTTTATAATATAATAATCAGGAGGTTATAGCAACACAATATCAATCAATTTAAAATGGGCTTCACTCCAAATACCGTGTCTTATTTATTGTCCATGTCAGAATTAAGAAAGTCTACAGAGTGGTCCACAGATGTAATGATAAATCCATTTATGAACCACTAAACTTCTGATACATGGTTGGTCAATGAGAGGTTTAGACATACTGACCCTCAAACTTCCCCGACTTCCAACAGACATGCGTTCCTCATCATCTGAGATCTGCAGCAGAGAAACAGAATAAAACACACCATGAAAGGTTTATTTTAATGGACACCTAGAACTATGTGTATCAAGATCTAATATTAAGTATTTTATATTATTATTAAATTCATAAAAGAAGCAAAACAACTTTAGACACAATTAACGCTTAAAGATTTTTTTTAGAGCGTAACACTGTCTAACAGTAACTTTACAGCACCCTGTTAAATATCTTGTAAATAAATAATTAAAACAAGGAAAAGAAATAAGGAAAGAAAGAAGAGGAATACAGACCGATGCGTGTCTCCGGGAGTGACGGGAATACCGCTCACTATCCTCCTTAAAGCAGCAGTAAAAGATAAGAGACAGAAAGGTGGAACATACGAAAGGCCAAAAGCATCACAGCCAACGGAAGATAAACATGCACCAATCCAATGCACTGTCAAGTTTCAAGATACCTTCAATTCTCAGAGCATTTGCAAATGTGGAAGACACTATGAGTTGGCGAGGCATAATGAGCTAAAAGCTGGAATAATAGGTCATGTGATAGCGCTATAATCCGGTTGCTTGTCAAAAGCACCGCAGTTAAACGTGACACATCACATGGCCATTAACCCTGCACTGATGTATTGCGACATAAGAAATGGAGTGCAAATCTACACACATGCAGCATCGGCAAAATGGCACGTACTGACAGACCATCATGCACCATGAGGACATCTACGGCACAGTGATTTCTGCTACAACTAGACGTGAGGTTGCATGACGGTTTACAAGTCATACCATCCACTTCTCAATATGACCCCATTTGCTGTCCAGCCCATAATATCTCTGAGAGCACAGAGGAAAAGAGGAAGAGTTAAAAGTAAGGAAGAAGGAAAAGTGAAATTGCAAAATGGTGGGGGAATAAAACTTAACAGCCGAAAAGGAGAACCATTACACTATGGCACTGTGACGGTAGTAAATTGAAAAAGTTAAAATTAATTTTAATTTAGGATTTTTGATCATTTAGATATGGAATTTTATAAATTAGGAAAATAATTTGACCTCTGAATTAAATTTTATTATATTTTAATCTGCTTAATCCTATACTAGGGACTAGGGTCACCTGGGCGCTGGCCAGATACACCCAGGACAGGGGACTAGTTCAAATTTGTCCTCCATGACTAAACGTTTATTTACCTTACTACCCCTTCACTTTTATTTTTTATTATTATTTATTGTTATTTTTATTTTTGGGCAGTTCGTTTTTCATAGAGATGAAACTATACAGATCGTATTAAACCATGTTTTACAAATTCATTATTATTTGTTATTATTATTATTTGTTGTAGATACAGATTTATAAATTAGTGTACAGCATTCATTATCTGTAGCAGAAACACATCTCTAACAGGGACACTATAACTTTCAATTATTATTACTATTGCGTGAATACTGGTGATGGTTTTACCTCTTTCTGCTGCCTCTCGAGTTCTCTTAAGCGGATCTCCCGAGCTTCTGCCCGAGCCGCCCTCTTGGCTGCCAATCTTGCCTCGGCCTGGCAAACAAACAGGAAAGCATATTTAATGAGGCCATCTTGAAAACGGAATTAGTTCAATAAATATGGCAAACACTTGAGAAGAAGATAAATGAAAAAAAGGAATTATATATAAACCACTTTTTAAAAAATTATATTAACCATAAGCATGAAGATCACAGCATCATGCAGGTCTCCTTCTATAAAACAAACTAAGCCCAAACTGGGTTTCTAAATTGCTCTTTTATACCGAAATGTAATTCTCAGGTCTTCAGCGATGAACGGAGTCATTACTGTAATCTCATCAGAGCTTATTGTTCTTACACTAACGCCTGTTTCAAAGAGAGATTAAATTAAACCAGAACTCTTACTTTACATGAAAGAAATTTGATTAAAAGGTGAGAGTCAAAACAAGTCCTGCAAATGTAATGAAACTGCACAAGATCCAAAGAGACATTAACATATAATTATAAAAGGTCAAATGCTTAACATTACCTCGATTTTCCAATTCAAAGTGTTCGCTGGTTAATAGACTTCTGAGCAGAATCTGAATGAACCGTGTGTTTTCTGAAATTTATTATGGTTTGTTTTTCTTCTAAATGATTAATCAGTATGTGGTAAACTGCACTTTCGCTTAGTCTGCAAGTTTACCCACAAGATCGAAACATTTAAAGAAAATGGAAGTAAATTGCTAAGTAACTATCAGTGGATTTAATTCTTGCTTTATTTTGACTTTGATTTGTTGTAGAGCCCATTAAGACAATTAATGACACAAACGTTTCCATTTCATCACTATTTATTTGTCCAGAACAGAATGTACTAGCCTTCGAACCATTTGGACCAGAAGGATCGCCACATGTTTTAACACCACACACTCATGGTCAGTGTATGATTGCTCTGATTGTTTTTCATTCTGTGGTACAATGATTAAAGCCCACTTTCAAGCATCAAAGATCCTGCTTGGTTCATAAACAGGGTGGGGGGGAGGTTCCCATGCCCACCAAGAAGAGAACATTTCGGAAGCTGGGCAGATACACCCAGGACAGGGTGCCAATTTATCGCTGGACACACACACACACACACACAATATAGGAGCAATTCAAATTTTTAAAAAACTTTTTCTCTTTTCTGTATGTGTTTTTTTTTCAACATTGTCCCATGTAACTTTTTCTGGGAACATTTAACCCATAATCTACAGCTTTGTTAGACCCCTGTAGGGGTCTTTCCTTAAAGTGCCCTAATAATGGCATGGCCCCTAAAATAACGATGTGGTTTATTCCATAGGGAAACAACAGAGGAAGTTGATGAGGGTATGATAAAACAATACTGGCACTCAGGGCTGGTTTCTGTCTCACAATCCCATTTTCTGATTGGTCTGTCGTCAGCCTGTCGGCCGAGGCAGCCTGCTGCTTTTTAGCAGGATATGCTGAAGCAATGGCCGTTTCCCATGCGGGAGGAGCTTGGTGCTTGACGAGGCAAAAATGACCACGGACGGCGGAAGGCAGACTATAAATTATAAAACAAAGCATGTGAACTTCAGCACAGACTATTTATGGTATAATACTCGATCTGTTGGTTTTTTTTCCGTGCAACTTTGACACACCCATTGGCTCAAAGGAAACCAGCAAAAAGCACAGGCCTCTTTGTGACTAATGCACCCTATGAGGTCATTGTATGAACACTAAAGATAAATAAAAAGCAAAAAGAGTAAATGAGGTCAATAAGTAAGCATGGGTCATTCACATGTTGTCTCTATGTACTTTCTTTTGGGGCCTAAAACACAAGCACATGGCTGTGCTGCAAATCCTGGCTCTTTAAATCTAATGTGATTCTGTTTTTTTTCTTTATCAGTTTAATTGAACAGTTTGTATCTTTTGAATGATCAAAGCAAAAAGGACCAGTGACCACATTCAAATCTTGTAAAAAGCTTTCTCAAATGAGCAGAAGCTGGTATAGCTATAAACTCCTTTGCAGCTTTCACTCTTTCGAACAGATCACAGCAGTGTAGCATGGGAGTCATTTAAGCTCCTGGAGGTACAATATGTACCATGTGTAGTTGTCCCAGTACATCTGTCCATATGGTGTATGTTAATTGTAAAGTTATGCAATGACATCTGAAGGTCCTGGGAAATGCTGTACTGTATTCTGTATACTGAACCAAAATTCAGCTGGATTTAAAGTGATATTCATTTATTTTGCCTACTGTACACACAGTACACGCTGCCCAGGGAGCAACTGGGGTAAAAGTTAGGTGCCTTGCCCTAGGACACTTCAGTCATAGTACTCGGTGGGCCCAGAAATCGAACCTTTAGGTCGGAAGGCTGGTTCCTTAACCACAAGCCTACGAGTGCCTTTTCTTTGTTACATTATAATGAATCTTCAATATGTAAGTGTCACAGACACGACTCTACATGGCAGACTTGTGTATAAGATTAACTGATGGAAATTCTTGGAACGTCTTTGACAATTATGTGTCATGACAAAATCAGTAGCAAAAGCAGTAAGTATAAAGAACAATCATTTATCAAAAATATTTTTATACATTAGCACACAAGTTTGAGCATCACTCCACTACATCCACTACATCAGCACCATTGAGACATCTCAGTGAGAGTTAAATGTGTTGGGGTTGAATCCAGTGAAATAAGCCATCAAATTACTTTAGCCTTTAAAACATCATGTGGCTCGGTTTTTCTCTCCTTTCCATAATTCATAACCCCATTGCAACAGCTTATATACTCCCAGCTTAATAAGGGAATTGAAAAACGAGGTCACTGTCCTAAAATAACGCTAATATCAGCTTGGTGAATAAACGTCTTCCATGGAAATTCTTGGTAAGCCTCATACTCCCGAACCACAGGAAAAAAAATGCAAGAAAAAGCCCAGCATCAGCCCAGCAAGTGCTTGTTTTAGTAGCCCTCTGTGTTGGCCCTGCCTTTGGAAACTCTGAGCTCAAATTTAGGGCATGTTGAAGTTCCAATAAAAACAAGGCAGCAGTCTGCATGCATGGTTAGACGCAGTATGGTCAGGTTTATCGTCCCCTGACGTGCTGTGGCTGGATGGTCTGATAGCAGCCAATACGTTAGTGCTGGATGAGTACTGATAGCAAATATAGGAATTATTTTGCCCTCATGTATGATAGTTGGAGGAAGTGAAATGCAGTTAAATATATTTTGTTTACTGTTTGGGAACGTCCTAACTGGTCCAGCATAAGTGTGCACAAAGTACGTTTTAACATAGGCTTATGTTTGCATTATTTATTTAGTAAGAAAGTTAATTTTTTTTGATGACCTTTTGCAGTTATATCCAACATACTGGATCATTAACCTACGCACAACGAGCAGATGATGGCCTGTTAGTGATTTGTCTTGAAAATAGCCATGCTGCATACACAGGTAGATACTTGTAGACTACTAGCTCAGTTTAAATAAAATGTTTATTAAGGTCACATGTAAAGATTGTCCCTTAAAACAACAGCTCCAAAGTCGTTTTGGTGATGCACTGACGTGATCAGAGAGGGGTTTAAATTAGAGCGAAATGTTGGATGGCAGCCAGCCATTCTGCGATATCATTCTATCTCAAATCTCACTTATTTGATTTGGGAATTATTCTGTGTTTCATTTTCTAACTCAAACTGGCTGGTTAATTCACAAATATGCTCGGCAGCCAATCGCAACGCCAGAAGCAGAGCATTGCATACTACTTCAAACAAAATACTGTGCCAGAATCAACCCAAGTTACATAATACTAGAGCGGGCTTTCTAGGTGTAGAATGATGATGTTAAGGTGCTAGATTTCCCAATTGTAACTCAATGTACCCTATTATTATAAGATCTAATTGTTACACATTCATGCTTTAATCTTGGTATAATCTACTGTATACATTGTACATATTTGTAAACAGTACAGATTTCTTCTGTGATCAACCCAACAAGTATGATGTGTTCTTCCTGTGTACTGTGAGCAAAGCGAGTAATTATCACCTAATGATTACAGAGAGTAATTTCCATGAAGTATGTGCTAATGTTAACGTTTGACCGCAAGGTGTAATAACAGTCGGACCGATGTATCGATGCTGGACCAAAAGGACAGACTCGGTGATAATGAGTAGAAGATTATGAGTTCATGCATGCAAATTCACATCCCTTATCCCACTCCAACATGACAGCGCCAGTCTAATCCACGCTTAGAATACAGCAAAGCCCCATAATGCATCACTTCCTCCCTGCTGAGATCCTCGGTCAACAAAGCAACTTAAGCAGAGGCTTAGTACTATACTAATCTTACCAACCCCCATATACATGTACACACACACACACACACACTGGCCCACAAGCACTCCTACATATTGTGTCAATTATCAGTAGCAGATGGATGACCTCATGTATAAGTGTAAAAACCTCCTTTTTTATCAGACTAATGTTTGGAAAGACACAATGTGCTTTAGAGTTGAATGGCCATGGCTGACTGGCAATGTAAAGGTATTGGACATTAAATGAACCTGCAGTTAGTACAGGATGTTGTTACTGTCTAGGGGCTTAAGAGATCCAGGTCAGTGGGTAGAAACTAGGCAATCCTCTTTCACTGTGGTGGATCTGGGGTTAAAGGCAACACAACTCATGATCTGTTGGTCATTTAAGCTAACCCACTCCCCCCCCCCCCCACAAAAGAAGTCTGTCTGATCTCACCCTGTATAGCCACAACCAACCACTTTGTCCAGTAAGCTGTGCTTAATCAAAGCAGCACTGTGTACTGTAGTGTAATGTGTGATTACAGCTGCATGAATCCCAAGTTGGAAAATCAGAAAGCTAAGTGGAGGAACGAGAGATGTTCCAATGAACTCCAGTTGTGACTACAGCTCATGTTAAATTTAGTACATTATAGGCTGCGCTCTCTGCTGCTGTGTGGCTTATGTGGGTTCACTATTTTAATTCGGGACCATAAGACCTACCTCAGCACTGCCTTTGGAAATTTTTACATTTAGCTTCCTTTCATCATATCCATCCACAGAAGCCCTTATAGGCACCCTGTTCTCGCCACAAACTTCGCTCTATCCCTCATTCTTTATTCTTAGAACACAGTGCTTCTCTGATTTTCCTTGCTCGCTCTATGCTGAAAATACATAACTACATGCACAAAGCCATTGGGACATAAATAGTTAAATCGATGTGTTTCATTTAGTCTCACTGCAACAGGGTAAAAAAAATTCCAGCACCTACATATGCCTGACAACTGCATGCTTCCAACTTTTTGAGAACAGTTTAGGGAAGGCCCTTGACTGTTTCAGCATGCATGTGACCAAGGGCACAAAGCAAGTTTTATAAAGACATGGTTGATTTGAGTTTGGTGTGGAAGAACCTCAGCATCACTAAACACATTTGGAATGAACTAGAACCGAGATTGTGAGCCAGGTTCTCTTGTCGCACTTCGCGTCTGACCTTACAAATTCTCTGCCGGATGAATGAGCAGATACAGACGAGTATCTTGTCAAATTGTTCTGCAGAACTCAGAAGTATACAACTGTGCATGTGGAACCTGCACTGAAAGAACCCCCAAGTAAACTCCACCCAACTTGCAGAGATGTGAATTTTCTCGATTTAACCCTTTAAAAGTTTTTTGAAGCCATTTTTCTTATAAGCTTTATGTCCTTATCATGCTTATTACTTTCATCTCACTCTCTTATAAGTTAATTTACTATCCCTCGCTCACAAAAGACTTTATTTCGTTCTTGTTCTTTATAGCACTAGTCCACCAACCAATCGGACTTTAAAATTCAGCAACATATGATTTGAATTAAGATTTTCTTAATTTAAAACACATAGTTCTACAGCAGAACTAAGCAGTTAACTCTATCTATGGGGTGTGGAATGTTACAGTATGAAGTATAAACAGGAGAAATATTTGGGCATATGCATCGGGTCCTGTTTTAACGATCACCCCTCTTCTTCTCCTACTGAAGTTAAATATTTAGGAGGAAAAAGCTGCAGTGGGTCTCATCTGTCGGCAGTGCAGTAAACATGACTGAAGGGAAATATAAACTTTTTGGGGGCCACTAAACTACATCCAGTTATTCAGCTTTTTGCCGTTGCTCTGGTTATAGTACGCAGGCCAAGAAGTCAAACCCACTCTAAACACAGAAGATGTAAAAACTGTATGTTTTCAATTTGTCCCATTTTTTATTAATACGACTTTAGTATTAATAAAACAGAGTTCCAGTGAAAACATGTATTGCTAAGTGTGAAATCACAAGAATGGGACAGGACCTGTGTGATTGCACATGTAAGAAGCTCACAGCATAGAAAGATTAAAAACAAATGTGAGGATGTCTTTATATCTACACGATGAAAACTATTATATATAAAACTGCATCTAAATTCATCTACAAAATGTTTAAACTAGCATAGCCTTAGTCTTAAGGGTGATATAGTGGTTAGAATGTCCACTTCAATCCCACAGTCCAAAAACATGGCCTCTAGATGGACATGGGAACCCCATTGCTCTTGCACAGGTTCAGGCTGGTTTGACTGTCAGCAGCAGAGATGAGCTGATTGCAAACCCAGGCTTACAAACTGCCCCAAATCATAATTCCATGCTAATGAAACATGTAAACTTTGTTAATACGTGATAAAACTTTACTCTAACCAGCCTGAATGAATCTATTAGCAAGAGTATATGGAAAAATATATTAAAACCTCTACCGGTTGCACTCTCAGGACATCCAGTGGTCAAGTTGGTTTCCCCTTTACAGCTTTACCAGCTTCCTTTTTCCACCATCTGTGAGGTCAGACATTGATGGTGGATGAGAGGGGCAAGGTTCAAAATCTCGGTTCTAGTCAATTGCAAAGGTGTTCAGTGAAGTTAAAGGCACACAAGACTCATTCAGTCATGTCATTTATCATCATCATTTATCATTAATAATCTTTCTGCTCTAGGGGGTTATTCATGATGGAAAAGAACAGATGTTTTCACATCATTGGAAAAATACTGTTGTTCAAACACATGGATGGGACTGAATCAACCACCTGGATTAGTCATTAAGAGGTGTGTCTCAACAGTTTTGTTCATGTAGTGTGCTTAAACTGGTTTACACTTCAGTTGTAAATTAGAAATCGAAGGACACAAAGCTAAGCCTAATACTTTTGATGTTTGTTGCTTTGTCTTCTAGTTGCCTGCTGTCTGCTGTCTCCACAATTAAATACCACAAGATACAGAGCAGGATCATTTACTGGATCTCAACAAAACCCACAACTACTAAACTGACTTTCCTCGATGTACCAGTAAGTCATACAGCAAAAACATAACACGACATTTTCATGACAATAAAAAAAATACTTTGGTTTTCACAGATTTGCAAATTTATAATCATGTGCAGAGTGAACATGTCTTTTCAGAAAAAAAAAAAAAAAAAAAAAGCTGCATCTTGTATGGTTACTGTTTGAGCATAATTCTGAATAGCACTCAGGGTCTGAGCTCTAAGAAGGTCACTAGTGTTATTTTACACCTGAATGATCATTACATGTTTTAATTGATCTCACGTTAAAGGTTATACACTGGTTATCACTATAACAAGTTATATTACATGAAGGTTTAAATATTTTGTCACAATGGGGGCGCAGTGGCTCAGCAGTTAACGCTTCTGATTCCCAGCAATGGGTCTGATTCCCAATAAGATAAACATGGGTCTGCGGTTTCTTCCCACATCCAAAAAAACATGCTGACTTGTAAATTGGGACATATCAGTGCTGGTCCACGGACCGGATAAAAGGGACGGTTGTGACAAGAATGACATCCGGTGTAAAAACTGTGCCAAGTTGAATATTTAGATCTTTTCCAATGTGGCTCCCCAATAACAACAAGCCAAAAAAAAAAGTGGAAGTAGTATTTGGCGTAATGTATTTAATAGCCCTAAAATTCCTGTTATTTTCTTATTTGCTAATTTATGACTAGAAATAAATAAATTAAAGATGTTTGTGATGTTTCACAAACTGCTGAAACGGTTTAGTTTGAAACATTAACTCATAAATCATCAAAAAGTGAAAAGATTGAATTACGTTTTATATGAGCTCCAGGCTCTTTGCTTCAAAAAGCTCACGAGGAACAGAGATCATGTGCGTGCAGAATTTTATAGGGACGTGTGTGATGGGCAGCAGTCCTTTTAGACCTCATAACTTATTTCTATCACTTATAGAATTTTTTTATCCTAAATTTTTTAAATCTTTAAAGGGCTTAGAAGATAGCTTCATATGGTGACATGTTTGAAATTATTTAGAAGAAAATATTGAAGTTTTACGAGTGGAATCTAAGGAGAGAAATCCATGTGTGGATTAGCCACTGAGGAAATGCTTTCCAGATGAAGTTCACCGACCTTAAAGGTCACAGTCATTCGGGAACTCTACAGGCAATGTAAGGTTGATAAAGAGAGCCATATGCACCAGTAACAAAACACATATGTCAAACTTCAAGAAAGTAAGTGAGGAAATACATATTTCCTGTTGATGTCTGCCTGATTTAGTTGACTTTGTTTTCTGGTGGAAAATGTACTACACAGTTACGTTTGTAAGGCCAAAGTGTTGTGCAATAGATTTGTATACGTGAGAGGGGGCAGTCTATCTTTTGTTTGTGTCCTGGTGTAGCAAACTATTTTAAAAATATAACAATTTTTAACTGTTTGTGAACTACATTACATGCTGTGTACGTTCCCTTTACTCAGTTGTATAATGGTCAGTACCCCAATAGAACCACCACAGAGCAGGTATTATTTGGTTGAGTCCTATCCCAGCAATACTACTGAGGGCGCGGTAGCTCAGTGGTTAGGGCGTTGGGCTATCAATCTGAAGGTTGGTGGTTCAAATCCCAGGCCCACTAAAGTTACCAGTGTGGGTCATTGCTCCAGGGATGTTGTGATTAACCCTGTGCTCACCCTGTAAGTCGCTTTGGATAAAAGCGTCTGCTAAATGACCAAATGTAAATGTAATGTAATGTCACTGAGATTGAAATATGAAACTACAGCAGCACTGCTAAAAACCCCCTCACCACTGTACTAAAACCCCCTCACCACATCAGTGTCACTGCAGAACTGACAATAAACCATCCACCACCCAAATGATACCTGTAACAGAGAGCAGAGAACCAACAGGAGACTAACAAAAACAATAACACAGATGGACTACAGTCTGAAATTGTAGAACTACAAAGTCCATCTATAGGATAAGTGAAGGAAATAGATAATGGAGCAATAAAGGGGCGTGTCCTACCGTTCGGTATTATATTTGTTGGTATTACAAAAAAAACTCTGCCCTGCCTGATGTGTAATCACACAATAGACACACAATGTTATGGGTGCATCCCTTGTTATTCAAGCTAAAATGTTCCACCCTATTGCTGTTCTGCTTTAAGCATCGCCTAAGTGACCATCCCAGCCTCTAATATATTCATTCATTATCTTCCGCTTTATCCTCTATAAGGGTCGCAGTGGCGTTCCCCATGCCCATCGTCTTGAGAACGTCTTGGGCGCTGGGCAGATACACCCAGGACAGGGCGCCAATCCATCGCTGGGCACACACACACTCACATAGACACACTCTATATGGGGCAATTTGGAGAACTCAATTGACTTGATCCATCTTTTTTGGAGTGTGGGAGGAAGCCGGACAACCCGGAGGAAACCCACGCGGACACGGGGAGAACATGGAAACTCCACCCAGATGGGGATTCGAACCGGGAATCCCTAATGCTGAGAGGAGAACATTCATTCATTCATTATCTCCCGCTTTATCCTCTATTAGGGTCGCGGTGGGGTTCCCCATGCCCATCCAGGGGAGTGCGTCTCGGGCACTGGGCAGATACACCCAGGACAGGGAGCCAATCCATCGCTGGGCACACACTCACTCACACAGACACACTCTATATGGGGCAATTTGGAGAACTCAATTGACTTGATCCATGTTTTTTGGACTGTGGGAGGAAACCGGAGAACCCGGAGGAAACCCACGCGGACACGGGGAGAACATGGAAACTCCACCCAGACCGGGATTCGAACCGGGAATCCCTAGTGCTGAGAGGAGAACATGCTAACCACTAGGCCACCGTGCCTAACAGCGTCTAAATAAACACCCATATAAACGCTTTGCTTTAGAAAAGAAAACCTCTGATGTCATAGAGGGTGTGACGCGGCCGCTTGGAAGTCTGCTGACGTCAGCAGCCTGCCTGCGTTTCCTTAATTCACGGCGTGATTTCTTTTCCTATTCCTGTTCTTTTTAATGAAGAAACTCATCAGCCACGACTCGATTCTGTGCGTCTCGTCTGGGAAGCAATCCGCTTTCGGGATAAAACAATTAACCCACTTAGAGGCGCCTGTAGCAGGGTAACGTCATATAGGTCAGACAGACAGACAGACAGACAGACAGACAGACAGCACCACCCTTTGATTCATATCGCCATAACAGTCGGTGGCTTGCGGCATTCGTAATAAAGCACATTATTCTATGGTTTCACTGCAGATCTCGCAGCCCTGCGTTATTGCGCGGCCGCTGGAGCGTGATGGCGCGCTTGGCGCAGTATGACTCTGCGAAACGCAGCGCTGGGATTTGGGCATCAGACGCTTTCTTACCTCCCGAGCGATCTGACTGAGGGCATCGTCCTCCGCAGACACTTTCTCCCGGTTGGGGATCCTCTTCCTCCCGGTGACCTGAGTCCCCATGTTGAAACGGCGGCTGGTCGGTGAAAATTAAATCCTACAGCCAAAGCGCATGGGTTCCGTAAGCATCTGCCAGAAAGTGCGCCGCGGCTCCGCGACTCCACATAACCGCAGCAGCAGCAGCAGCAGCAGGGAGCCTGTTGATTCGTCTAACGCGCTGTGTGGAGTCCAGACCATCAGACGAGATAATACCGAAAATAAGCTGCTAATGCCAGACTGTCACTGCGCCAATCATAACGGCGCAGCCCGGACAACAAAAAAAAAGAAAACATACGCTATTCAGCAGTTACATCCAGCCAGAAACGATCAATGGCCTGGATTAAAGTTTGTGTTCGGGCGCAGATGAGCCCACAGGACATACAACCAGCGGCCTGAGGATGATGATGAGGATGATGAGGATGAATAGCCGCTCGTTCCAGGATTCGGAAGCCTTCAGGTTTCAGCCAATCCTGAGCGAGTCTCAGAATGTGGGCGGGACTACAGCAGTCCATCCAGGACTATCCAGCAGCACTGCAGTGTGGCCTAAGTTCTCATGGTGGCCTTAGTTCCTGCTTAGACAGATCCCATTGTCTCATCAGTGTCTCATTACCATCCTAAGGGTGTGGTAGCTCAGTGCTTAGGGTGTTGGACTATCAATCTGAAGGTTGGGGGTTCAAATCCCAGCTCCACTGAAGTTACCAGTAGGGGTGAGCTGCAATATTCGACGATTCGATTCGAAGAACCGTAGTCGACTATGAACCTCATAGTCGAATGTACCATTTTGACCACATGGAGGTGCCCATAGCTGCTGCTAAGCATTAGTTTTTACATGAAATGTCTTTGTTTTCGTTATATATTATATATTATTTCGTATATAATATAATTATTATATATATATATATTTTGTCAAATAAAATCATTCTAATTTTTAGGTTTTTAGGTTTTTTTTAGGTTTTTCCTTTGAAGTGGAAAAAAGTCCAGGACGGGGATCCCATTTACGGTGCTCTAGAAAAACAAGGAAAATATTTTTAAAAATCTTTTTTGAAAACCACGCTTATAGCATCATTATCTTGTGGTGAAATTGTAACTGATTCGACTATCAGTCGACTATAGGGAAGATCTGACGAATCAGATTCGACTATGAAAATCCTTTGTTGAATACACCCCTAGTTACCAGTGTGGGTCCTTGAGCAAGGCCCTTAACCCTCATTGCTCCAGGGATTAACCCTGTGCTCACCTTGTTAGTCGCTTTGCATAAAAGCGTCTGCTAAATGACCAAATGTAATGTAATCTATGCTAGGGACTACGCTTGTGGGAGAGTTCCCCATGCCCACCGAGGGAGAGCACTTCAGGGCAGATACACCCAGGACAGGTTGCCAATCCATGGCAAGGCACTCAAGCACTCACTCACTCACTCAGTCACACACTGCATGGGGGCATCTTCAGATATGGGCACTTTAGAACAGCCAATTAAACCTGAATCCATGTTTTTTGGGAGGAAACTGGAGATCCCGGAGGATACCCACGCGGACATGGAGGGGAACATGGAAACACCACTCGATCCTGGGTCCCCAGCTGAGAGGCGAATGTGCTAACCAATGCACCACCATGTCTATCTTCAATGTGATATATATATATATATATATATATATATATATATATATATATATATATATATATATATATATATATATATATATTGTTTTTAAATTGTGTTTATAACATGTTAAAGCTGAAGATGCTTTGTGTCCTGTCTGATACAAACAAGGTCATGTTGAGCAGGGATGTTAACTACCAAATTATACAAATGTCCCGCTAAATAGAATTATGAACTAATTACGACTTTAGATATGTTTAATATAATATAAATCTGAATGTGTTCACATTGTTTCAATCATGACACCCCCCCCCCCCCCCCGCTGTGCAATTTTATACATGCAATCAAAAGGCACCCTGTGAGTTTGATGAAGAATTCAGTCTAAAAATGTTCAAATTGTTTTAATTAATTTATTATTAATTTATAATAAATTTATTTAACAATTAATTTAATACCAAATACTTGTATTACAGTGAAAACGTGGGTTAGTTTAGAATGCGGTTAGTTTAAATTTCTTTATACATTTTAATTTGAAAAACCAAATAATACTGTGGTATTATGACATGGCAGATGGAATGGAAAAAAAAGCTCTGGCACAGAAATGTGTCTTTACTGTGTCTGTATATTTTCTCTTATTTTAAAATTTAGTGCAATTTAAGCATAAAAATAACCTTCCTGTTCTCAAACACACAAACAGAGGCGGTGACGTGGACCCAAAACCTGCTTTATTAACGTTTAAATGAAATCTTAATATGCTCTGGAGCCTCAAAGTTTTAAAACAGTGACATCTTGTGGCTTACATAAAGAATAACAATTGTACATGTATATGTGCTTTCCCCGGATGGTCATTACGTATACTGTATATATAATACAGGAGAAAACATTTCAGGTGCTGGACAAATGCACCCAAATACAAATAAAACTGATTTTGCAAACCAATCCAATTTGACTGCAATCAATATAGTTTTTTTTATCACTTATACTTAGTAGAAATTAAAAATTACATTGAGTCCTCAGTGGCATGACAGTGTAGATGTGTGTAGTCTACGCAGTGTTGTAGTGCTAATTTATGCATGATTTTTAATTAATTTATTTAGACAGCGTGTTTGGGATATAGTTAGATTTTCAGATATTCTTTAGTGATGCTGTATTGTACAGTGCTAATTTATTCATGGTTTTCATTTAATTCTAAGTTAATTTAATTTAATTAGTATAGACATTTAGAGTGTTGCTTTGGATTTGTATGAGAAAATGCTTTAAGAGTTATTAAAGTATTTCAGCCTTTATAGCTGAGCCTGGATCTCAGAAGGCATTTACAGTGAAACACTAAAACACTAATCTCTCTGCAGCCATATTAAAGTTTTAGTGTGCTTGTGACCTGAAAGCTTTCTTCATTAAAATGAAATGATAATGGATTTAAATCAAATCACTAATAAAATCAATATCATTAAAGTACAGTAGCAGGTTGTATAGAATAATTAATATGGAATCACTGTTTCCAAAAACGTCTTATATTCAGAAATGTACACGACTTGAAGAAATGTCTTGAGTGAGCTTTCTTTTCTGTTGTATGCTTGATGCCTAAAAACCAGGATAGAGGAAATGTTTAAGGGACACACAGTTAGGCCTGGGTTTATACTAAAGTTTGTAAAAAAAAATCTCAAAACACTGAAAATGCACACTAACCTTTTTCTTGGCTTTATCGAGTGTTAGTCCTGAAGCAGTCAGAGCAGCTATCTTAGTCTCAATGTCTGACACCTGAAGAAAACAGACCAAACACTTTTAAACAAATCATTTTTAAGAATGGAAAGTTTAATAAAATGGCACATTTGCATGGTGGGGGCGGCACGGTGGCGTAGTGGTCAGCACGTTCGCCTCTCAGCGCTAGGGATTCCCTGTTTGAATCCCCATCTGGGTGGAGTTTCCATGTTGTCCACGTGTCCGCGTGGGTTTCCTCCGGGTTCTCCGGTTTCCTCCCACAGTCCAAAAACATGGATCAAGTTAATTGAGTTCTCTAAATTGCCCCATATAGAGTGTGTTTGAGTGTGTGAGTGTGTACCCAGTGATGGATTGGCGCCCTGTCCTGCGTGTATCTGCCCAGCGCCTGAGACTTTCTCCCCTGGATGGGCATGGGGAACCCCACCGCGACCCTAATAGAGGATAAAGCGGAAGATAATGAATGAATGAATGAATTTGCATGGTGGTTAGCATGATCTCTCAACGCTGTGGAATCAGGTTTGAATCCTGATCTGGGTGGAGCTTCCATGTTTTCCCCAAGTCCATGTGGGTTTTAGTCTGGGTTCTCTGGTTTTCTCCCCAAAAACATGGATTCAAGGTGAATTGGCTACAGCAAATTGCCCCTACCCAAAATGCCTCATATAGTGTGTGTGTGTGTGTGTGTGTGTGTGTGTGAGTGTGTGTGTATCTGGGTGAGTGTGTTTGGATTAAGCAAAACATAATGAGAACAGAGGAAATTTATAATCCATCAGTAGGCTCCATGCGGTGCTGGCTGCTACATACTATCATCCATCTCAGGTGAATGTCTCCTCCTTCATATTATGTTTTGAATCTCTTACCTCGCTCTCTGTGCTCTGGACTTTGGCAGCTGCCACAGCTAGCTGGTCCTCCAGTTCGGAAAGTTCGGAATCCGTAAGATTGATGACATAATGGTTCTTAGCACTCTGTTCAATTTTCCTCAGCGTCCTTTCCATGTCAAAGGATTTCCCTGCTGTCAGATACACCTACAAAAGAGGGTTAAACTAAATAATGCAACTACTAAAGCACTTCAGAGATCGAAATGTTCTCCATTTTCATCTGTCCTTGAAGAACATACCATTATATACATAACATACTGACTGAACCCTTGTGGAAACATTATGCATTGTTTATATGTATGCGAAAGCATCTGCCAGCTTACATTTTCCTCAAGTTCCCTGTAAGCCACAGCAGCTTGCTTTACTTCTGTGCCCGCTAACTGAGGTCTGTCAATATGGTTTGAGGGGAGCAACTCGTTCATAGCGTTTTCTGTGGCATTAATGGTTCTTAGAAACTCTGTTGTGATGTCGCATAGGGCCGCTGCAGTGGATCTCTGAAAGCCATGTAGAGGGAACAGCAATTAGCTGATTGGATAGTCTGCTTATATTACAGATGCTTTATAGCCAATTATATATATATATATATTTTTTTTTAATAATTAGAGTTGGTGCTTGACTGATCAGGCATTGGTTGAGAACATTAGGATTGTGGAAATTTATTTATCTCATCTCATTATTCATTCATCCATTATCTTTCGCTTAATCTACTAAGGTCACGGTAGGGTTCCCCATGCCCATCCAGGGGAGAATGTTTCGGCTGCTGGGCTGACAACCCAGGGGTGCCAATCTATTGCTGGGCACACACACACACCGAAACATACACTATATAGGGGCAATTTAGAGCAGCCGATTCACCTTGAATTCATGTTTTTGGACTGTTTGAGGAAATTAAAGAACTCCCACATTGGGAATTGAGAAAACCCACACGGACAAAAGGAACAACATGGGTGCTCCACCCAGATCCAGATTCGAACCTGCAAGCCACTGTGCTGCCATAAGCTAATTAATAAAAAAGTTTTTTTTATTTGTTTTCAAAGCTGCTTAGCCCTTGTAGGTTTATAAAGGGTGTGCAACACACATTACGCGACCTGCAGGAAGGTACTCAGGACAGGCTGCCAGTCTGTCACAGGGCAGACACACAGAAATGTTCATGACTAAAGGCAATTACCTACCTGTACCGCTGGTTCACATCAGAATGCATCATGTTTTACAATATTTTTATACTGGCTATATTAGTGAGTGTGTGTTTGTGTGTGTGTGTGTGTGTGCGTGAGTGCATAAATCTACCTTCTGTGCCTCACTGGGCATCTCATCACTGGATGAGCTTTGCACTGCTTGCTGTGCTGCTGGTTGTTCACTCTGCCGAGGGCCCTTCACCCCTGACCCCTTGTGCTGGAGAGGTTTCTTCTGCTCGTCCTCATCAGAGGACAAGGGTCTGTCACTCATCAGCTCATCCAACTTCTTTTTAAGCTTTTCTTCGTCCAACTGACTTGCTGTTGGCTGGGCTGACTTCAAAGACATGCAAAAAAAATTTTTTAAAAATGGAAGCAATTCTAAAGCAAGCGTCTGCATCATACTGTGTTATAAAAAAAATGTCAATCATGCATAGTGTTAAGCTTTTTATCTTATAAAAATATAAAGTCTATTTTTGCGCTTTACCTGTTCTGAAGGTACAGTCATCTTCTCCTCCAGTCGATTCAAGAGACTTTCAATAGCAGACATTCTTTTAGTTAGTTCATTTATCTGAAATCCAGATTCAATGGTAAAAGAAAAAAATTAAAAGATGGTAAATTACCAGCTTAAACATTAAAGACATTATATGCCAGTTGTACTGTAAGTTTACAGTTTACAACATTGTACTTTTCTTTGTTTTAATGGTCAGATATTTGAATTTAATGAATATAAATAAAGAGACAAGAAGGCACGTCAAAATGTTCTGGACCATTTTACTTATTTAGTTTCATATAGGATGCTTTTCTGTAGTTGGCCACTAGGTGGGGGTGTAGCACACATTTCGGTCAGAAATTCTCTAAGGAGTGGAGATTAGACGATTACAGATTTTGACGGGACGATTATAGTCTAAGAAATAATCACGATTATACGATTATTATGCAAACAATGCAGGGCTTTTGTTGAATATTGACAAAAAAATAGTCTTTATAACACAAAATACAGAATAGTTTTGTAAAAACAAATTATAAAAAACAAATCTGTGGCGCTTAAAATACATACCAAAATTAAAAAAGTAGGTTTTTCCTGTAATGAAACAGACAAGTTTGCTGCAATGCCACTCAGTAAAGCTGGTTAGCTTGGCTTTACACTGAATTGCAAAATATTGAATTTCCTGTGACTTTGTTTTTGTTTTATATAATTAGGCCACTCGGTCTAAAGTTCCAGCAATCAGCATAGTGCGTATTTTTCTAATGAACGTCGTCATGACGATGTTGAGTGACTCTTATGATAAATTAATTGTAACATTTATAATCACGATGAATTGCAAAAACAATTAATCGTCTCATCCCTACTAAGGAGCTTACACAAGCTAATGTGTTAATACGTATAATGTAAAAACAATGACATTAAGTTGTTTTTACACAGAAGTCATCTATCCAATTAGACAGACAGAATTAAATAGAAGAAGATATGTTCATCAGTGGAGGAATTTGTTCATAATTCATAGACATAATTATTATATAATTTATTATAATAATAAATATAATGTATTATAATAATAAATTATTCCTGCTCTCCACACATTCACTTCCCTTGTAGCTTCTGATCTGCATTTTTTTGCATAAGTATCACATTTGTTTCTGTTCTTTAGTCATGCTTACATACATACATATGCATGTGTCCAAAGTAAGAGGTACAGTATGTTTCATCACAGCTGTCTGTCTGTTAAATTATGAATATTATTAATTTCTACAGAAATTCATACCGGAGGAGTGCTCTGATTGATGTTTTCCTGAGAGGAAGCACGGCTGCGACGACGGGATGGAAGCTGATAGACAGGATAACGATATCCATCCTCCTCCTCTGAGGTGTCCAGATAGTGGGTACGTGGTGGTAAGGAGATTTTAGACATCGAGCGAGCACGCACAATTTTGTGGTCAGTATATATGCCGTCATCTAAACAGGAACATGCAAATGCATTTTTTTAATTTATATATACATTTTAAATTTAAATAATTTAAAATTATTTAGGAACTCCACAAGAGCAGACACAGGTGAGAAGCACATGTTATTATTTTTTTTTATATATATATATTTTTTATATATTATTATTATTTTTTTTTTACCTATGTTCTTATTTTGTACTTTACAACAGTGATTTAAATGAACTTCTAATTACACTATGTCATATTTCATCGATTTACATTGTTATTTTGACATCACAGTTGCATAATTATAAAATTTGTAATTATTTTGACATTTTATTTTGATGTTTAGTAATTTTTTGATATTAAACAAATTTTTTATTGCTTTACTTCTGACATCAAGACTTCCTACTTTTCTAAAATGTAGAAAATGTTAATTGAAAAAAATGAATCAAAGTTTTTTGATTGTGGCAAATTGTATCATATGGTAATATGTGTAAAATGTACATTATACAAATAATGAATAATTAGAAAGCAGGTAAGATATGCATTTTCAAAACTTGTCTTGTCTTTGACCTGGTCGTGAAAAGCGGTCCAGACTCTTTCTCCGAATCAATCTCTGCTGCTGTTGGTGGTACATGTCAGCACTGTATTCCAAATCATTTCTCATTAGCCCACGGTCCTCATGATTGTACTAAAGGTGCGAAAAGGGCAAATAATATATTAAACCAGATTATTTATTTATTCATTCATACATTCATTCATTATATTTCTGTAATGCTACAGTAGGGTTCTGGGGGAGTTTCCCAGGGAAGAATTTAGCGGGCGTTGGGCAAATACACCCAGAGCAGGGTGCCAATACATTACTGGGCACACAATTACACAGACAGAAAACAGACACATAACTATATAGGGGCAATTGAGATCATCCAATTCACCTTAACTCCATTATTTTAGACTGTGGGGAAAAAAAAACAGAAAACCCAGGGAAAACTCACAAAGTTCCACACTGAAATTTGAACCTGGATGCCCACCGCTGAGAGGCGGACGTGCTAACTACTAAGCCACATGACGCCAGAAAACAAACCATAATATATTAATTTTATTGTCAGATTTATCACATACCACACTCACCTGCACAGAATGTCTCCTGGATTGACTACCATACTCATCCATGTCCAAGTCCATAGGGTGGACAGACAGGCGTCGCTTCGTCTTGCGCATCTGATGTGGCTCATAACACAAATTGCAGTATTGTATTTATAATATAAATTAAATATTCTTTATTTTGGAATCTCCTGGTGTCCTTATTTTGCAATTCAATGTAAAGTCAACTAACCAGCTTTACTGAGTCCTATTGCAGGTTTCCATTTAGCCAAACTTATAGCTCATGTTAATTTAAACAGATGGCAGAAATTAGGCTTTAGAAGAAAATTTCTACCTGCTTGTAGCGTTGGGCCTCCGTTGCATCCATATGATCATTGTCATGTCCATTGTAAAAATCTAAAATGAAACAATTGATTAATTGCTCAGGTCAATAAATAATCAGCTGATTTCGACTTGTCACTCCTTGAGCTGAACAACTGTTTTGAGTCGTTCAGATACCAGTCATGTGTTAATTGACTCACTGCGGACATCAGGCATGCTTTGCGTGTCATCGTCACGGCGACCTGGACAAACAGAGTGGAATAGTGTCAACACTAATCCCGTTGCCTTCTGGGAATGACGCAAGCAATGGACCCCAACATAAAATAACAGAACGCTTTGTGTAAAACCAGCTGACTATGTTATTTAAAAACAGACTACCAGGGCAGATTAATAGCAATTCAAAACATTATGGCAATGATAATGACATAAGAGTTTGAAATCAAGTGTTTATTTCTATAATCATCATCTTGAATGGTTTTCAGTGAGAGACATGGGAGACATGACATGTTTATTTCTCTTAACCCTCTCCTTGAGTCTCGGTGGGGTTCCCCATGCCCATTCAGGAATACGTTTCAGGCGCTTGGCAGATACATCCAGGATGGGGCGCCAAACCATCAATGGACACATACGATATAGGGGCAATTTAGATTAGAGCATCCAGTTCACCTTGAATCCATGTTTTTGGACTGTGGGCTGAAACCGGAGAACCTGGAGAAAACCCACATGGACATGGGGAGAACATGAAAACTCCACTCAGATCAACATGTAAAATATCCTCTTAAGATTCTGCTGGACATCCTGTTCTTATTTCTTAGTTATGCGTTAGTCATAAGAATTGGACGATCTCATTTCCCAATCTTTTTTAAATCATGTGTTTCAAATCAAATAACTCCTCATCATTACATCTCATTTCAAAAACATAAAAATAGAAACAAGCTGTGTAAATGCCCCACCACTGTAACTCTACTTTATAGGTGTTATAATTTACTCTTTAATTAAGGCACTATGTGTTATTTTGGAGTTTGACGCTGACAATCATTTTGGATTTTTTAAATTTGAACCTGCAGAATAATCTCCAAACCCTAACATGTGAACTGCTATTGGCATCATATAAAAAATAACTTATTTGATTTATGAACAATGACAAAGCATATTGAGTATTAAACATTTAGTGCAGCAGACTGTGCACAAAGAAGAAAAACCCTTAAGTCATATGATGTAACTGCTTATTGCATAATGATCATTAGCTGACTTGAATTGTGATCTGTAAATCACAGGGAACCTCCAATATGGAGTAGAATTACAAAAGTAAAACAAGTGTAATAAATTGTTATTGTAAAATAACATATTAATATTAATTATATTAATCGACATGACTGAGAAGAAATGTTTTTGGTTTTTATTTTCTGCAAATGCATGGAAGGATTTGTGAAAGGTCATTCTGACACATCCCTGGCTATCAGTATGCTTTTTATAGCACCCACCCTCTTCGTTTAATCTCCTGTAGAGTGACCTCATCACTTTGGCACTGCCAAAGCGCTTGAAGCGAGAACGCACGTTGTCGTGGTACCAGCCCAGTGTTCCGATTTTCAGCACCCTGTTTGAACAGATTGTCAGATTTTTATGTTATCAGGTTTTTGGAGCTTTAAAAAAATGTAATAGTGGGGATTTGCATGATTGTTATTTTGACCTCAGCAGATTTCAGAATTGAAATGGCCTAGTCTCACCGGGACATTCGGCAGGGGTCACACACCCATCCATGGTCTTTGGTACTGTAGCGGCTGCAGGTCTTGCATATGTACAGATTGCAATCCAGACACTGGCGCTTGCTATTTACAAGAAACTTGAATGGCTGCAGGCAGCGGATGCAATGGGAGGCAGTCAGGTTGGACTGAGAGCCTAGAAGCTCACGCTTTGTGTCCTCCTTGTCGATCTTATTCTTCAAGTCGCTGGATACCAGTAGAGCATCGGAACAAAAAAATAATGGTTTCTTATGAAATGACTTGTCAAATAGAGTTAATTTTCATATTACAAATAACAAAGGCTATACAGCGTATACAGCAAAATACCTTCACACAACTACTCTGACTCCACTGTACATACCCTCAGGCATAAAGAGCAGAAGCATTAAAGCAGCAATTCCTAAGGTCCAGGTAAGTTGATTGTCAGGTTATTAAAATCAAAGTTTCCAGGGATAAAATTTAAAAATAAAATAAAATGATGTATTTTATTTTTACAGTATGTGCAATTATGCAGTACTCAAATGTGAACTCTAATTCATCCTGGTGAAGTCAATAAGTATCCAGAGCCATCTCCGGGAACACCTGGTGCACTGCAAGTCACGCTTCCGCAGTTATTTATTGTGATATTTGTCATACAGGATAAAAAAAAATGGGAGATTTTTAAAGACTCCAAATACAAAACCAGAAAACATGCACCATTATAATTAATAATCCCTTGGTTTAATGTGGTTCCATGATGTGTTAACAAACTGGACTGCACGTTTCTCTTTTAAACTACATCTGAGTTATTAAGCTCACTTATCACAGAGGAAAACTTTTTTAGACATAGCAAATGGAATGCAAACACCGATACAAAGAGCTCTTTGTGTGTGTGTGCAAAAGAATAGTTCTCACACCGTCTTGTTTTTCCAGTCATGAAGCAATCTGGCCTTGTGACTTTGCCATGATTATCATAATGGGAATTACTTCACCACATTGGTGCTCTCACTATGGCCTTCCACGACATGGTCTATACAAAGCACAATCATGAGGGGCCCTAAACTACCCCCTCCAACAAGCACTGTCCTTTAGTTAGCTAATTTTGGGATAAATGCACCTTAGTTGGTTGGTACAGTTAATAAACTTTTTGGATGGCAGGGAAATTGGATACATCACTAAATAAATTAACTGGTGTTTTAGTGACATAATCCTTTTACAGTGTCTGAAAACTTACCCCAATCTCTCCTCCTCTTTTTTCCTCAGCTCGAAGTCTCTCTGGATAACTTCCCATACATGCTTAGCCTCCTCATCCGTAAGTCTAGAAAGGTCCAGTTTCTTATTCATACTAAAGCTTCCACTGAACAGGAACCTGAAAATTAATATTGATGAAATATTGAAATTTGGGCTTTATTGCAGTGTTAAGCGATACAGGATGATTCAATATGTTTGTAAAAGTTTCTAGGATGTAAACAAAATTTAAAGTAGGTCTGCTGGGAGATCAGATCTATCAAACAATCAAGCCTAATACCGTATCTTCAGCAATTTCTAGAGTCAAGGATAAATCAAATCTATATTATATGATAAATATAGATGGAAACATTTATCAATAATTAATACTGATTGGACCATCATTGCAAATGACTAACCTATGGTACATCATGATGAAATATGCTATAACAAGAAAAACAGCAGTTGCAGATATGTTAATATGTTCACTCTAATCTATACAGTATTGATCTCATGGTTCACATCGGAGCTGTGCATATCACAGTGATTTAATGATATGTACCATACCACTGCAAATGAATCATGCATGACAGCCACCTAATGCATCATTAAATGGTTCCTATTTGTAGAAAAAAAGCAACAAAAAAAACAGTCCCTGCCATATTCCAAATCTTTATTTTCCACCTAATGCCAATACGAATATAAAATATAAGCTTTAAATATTAAAGTGGATAGTACTTACTCGTGAAAACAGTGATCCGCTGCAGAATCCAAAAGAGCTAACACAAGAAGAACAGGCTGAAGTAGTTTTCCTCTGCAAATCACATGCTTAACTTTTTTTTCAACTGAAAAAGGGGGAGAGAAGACATCAGCCAGCCTTAATGCCTCCTGTGAATCGGGTGCTTTTATTTAAAATAGCTTAAGGAAATGTCTTTTCTGTACCAACTATAGACAAGTAGCCACTGTACTGAAGAAAGAGCAGTCACCAGATTAAATGATTACTGTCAATAACATTGTAAGAATTAAATAACATTGTGTTTTGTTTTGTACTTTAGAGTAACCTGTCATTTTCAGAGAATTAGAAACAGCAGTTCTGTGATTAGAGGTTATCATAGAACATTGCATTGCTTAAGTAGCAGTTGAATGTAACTCTAGTTTAGATTAATCATTGATCTTGATATAATATAGTACATTGATTTAAGTTATTTTTAATTTTTATAGTAATACTCCTTTGCAATGTCTACAGTAGTACATTGTATAGTTTGTAATAGTACAGCATTAATTTAAGCAATAAATTTGCAACCTTGTTGTTTTGAGGTTTATAGGAGAAATGCTTCTTCTGAAAGAAATATAATTCTGAACTTTTATAGTGGACATTTGCATTAAAAAATAAAAATGTAGCTGATGTTTTACTCCTGTTTTACTTACAAGTATTCCAACTTGGTTGGGGTTAGAACACAGGGTTGACCATACTGCCCCCCTAAAACAATGTTGTTTAAGAACCTTGCTCAAGGAACCCCATTGGTAACTTAAGTTGACCTGGGATTTAAACCCACAATCTGTAGATCGATAGCCCAAAACCCTAACCACTGAGCTTCCAAACCCTTAGGTGCTAAGAAACGTCTGCAAATGAACAATACCTTTATATTCACTGTTTAATATCTTTAATAAACATGTTTTATTTTTTAATTTCTTGTTTTAGTTTTCAAAAAAATCAAAAGGCTTTGCCTGGGTTTTTGTTTTAAGAACAACCACAAACCTGATTGTTCTCTTCGTGCCAGCAGGTTGCATCGAAAGGTGACAGTACAAGATTCTATTTACTGTACCACCATGTACAGGCAGAGGCTCAGCGTCTAAATATGAGCTGCAGATATTTTTACACAGCAAGGCTTCTAAATGCACACGCCGCAAAATCCCTGCCCATGTTTTTCAGGCCACATCTTTCACTTGGTTCAACTTGCACCTGTTTCTTTAGCGTCATCGCATTTAACGGCTCATAATAATATTTAATTATCTTAAACTAGGTTAAGACAAATTGCACAGCCAGAGTTAACATGAAGCTGAAACTTTAAGAAAACTTGCCGCATATATTTGTAAAATGTGAGTCTTATATAAACTGATGATGTTGATCATAGCTGAAGTTTTGAACATGAAGTTACTGTTTTTTCATTTGTGAGCTGAAATTGGCAAAAATTCTGTCCTTTATTAAGCCGTGACTAAAGGCAGACTGAATCACAGCTCCAAAATTAGCATTAATATACCATTACGATGCTGTTCATCAGCCAGGGTAAGTCCTGCTCTTATTTAGAGACACAGGACTGAAGCGTCAGCCACAGTTTTACAAAGCATCTGAGCAGCCCCCACATGGAAAATGAAGCAGTAACGTTTAACCAAAAGGAGCTGAGTAGTCTGAGTAGTCTGATGTAGTAAGAAATGATTGCAAAATAAGAATAAAAACTAATTCAATGCAGTGGTTTAGTTATTGTACACTGTGAGCTATTGCAACTAAATGTGTGAACATACTTGGCCAATAAAGTTTGATTCTGATTCTGATTCTGGTTAGTAGTTTTGTCTCACAGCATTAAAATACTATAGGTTTATTTCTTAATAATTAATTCCAAATAGAATGACCTATTGAAATATGCCTTACTGTACTGAACCTCTTTGCGAAACTCACTCTTACTGTCTTTATCTCTCTGTTGTCTAATTTTGCTATTATTAGAGATCTCTTGTGGGAGGAGTTGAACTCTGCGGTCGGAGATTAAAATGTCCTGCAAATCAGTGACACCTGTGGGAAGGCCAACATGGGTTGATGGGTCTAAAAAAGTTGCTGCAAACGACTGATTATTAAAAAGTAAAGAACAAAACAATTCTGTATAATATTAATAACGCTATACTGTGAAACTTGATTCATTTATTGCTACACTATTGTATAAAGGTAAATAACTATACCTATACATACACATTTACATGCACATTTTTTATCCACCAAAATCCATTACAATTACAATTTATACACAAGTTTAAAGAGGAACTTATTCCTTCAGGAGCACATGCCAGAATGTCCTCCAGCATTCTGACAAGGTTATAGGCTTTGCTTGTAGAGTGCTGTGTATATACCATAAGAATGCCAAATACAATCCCAAGCATCCATTCTCCACATAGACTGAACATCTCACATCATCAAGTCAGCTATCAGAGCAGCTGTTGAAGTGCTATCAGAACAAAACCATATGGCTCAGCGTTGCATCAAGTGTAAATACTAGGCATATGTTTGCATTGTATTTTATGTTCATAACAAAATGCACATACACAGTCTGTATGAAAAAATATAATATAATGACAAAAGTGTTGTGACAAATCATTATATCATTGAATTCGTTTGAGTTTATTGATTGTACCTCAACTAACATTTATGGCAGTGTAAACAATGGAAAATATTCTAATTTTATTTTGGGAAAGAGCATACCATTTACTAACTATGGTGAAAAATAGTTTCACCATAGTTTCAAACCCCCTGATGTTTTTTTGGTTCTGAGCGTTGGAACACCAAAAAGGCCATGCAGACATAGTTTGGTATTTAGGATCTTTAAACCAACAATTATCTTACATAATTCATTACATTATGTCATTTAGCAGATGCTTTTATCCAAAGTGACTTACATGTATCGTAATGAGATGGTTGGGGTCAGAGCTCAGGGTCAGTTATAATACAGCCCTCTGTAGCAGTGAATGTTAAGGACCCACATTGCAACTTCAGGGGACATGGCATTTGAACCCTATTGTGCTTCATAAATAAAAGAAAAAATGACATTAGACAGCAAAAGCAAAACTACACTTCATCACCCTTTACAGTACAGTATTTTGAGATGAGTGGTCATCCTGAAGTGCCACTGACAGGATAAATCCCACCACCAGCTTTCTTCATAGCTGTCTGATCATGAGCACCAGTCCACATGGCACTGGGTTCATGAGTAACTCAAGACCTAACAAACATAAATAGTCAACCCTTAGGTGTCAGCTCTCAAAAGAGACAGAGGAGTGCACCGCCATACAATGACCTTTAGCATTCAATCAACAAAGTGTCTTTGATTTGAAGTAGCTGTTAATAAACATTCAGATCGTGGCTGTTTAATTTTAAAGCTGCGTTTACAGATTCAGCTTCTGTATATTCAGCAGCATTTGTGTTGTCTGGTTGCTATGTATTTTGTAGTCCCATTTTCATCCAGGTCTTAAAAATAGACATGCCTTGGATTTATGACTTCCCCAAGGCAGGTGCTCTTAAGTAACATGATCAAGTTGTTGTGTTTTCTATTGTTTTAAATGGCACAATATTGAAATTTCCATTAACAATTCAACAATGGACTGATCAAAATATTATTGTTGTTTAACTGTCTAAATGATCGTTTTGCAGACATGGATTAATAATTTATTATTGTAATTAATAAAAACTGCCTGAAGAGGGTAGTAACTAAAGCCAATACTTATATAATTATTTTCTATTGGCGCTAAATGACATTTTTAACAATAAGATTTATAAGAAATAATGACAAGCATTAATATTAACAATATTTAGAAATTAACATGTTTAACTTATTTAATCAAATTGTTTATTTTGGGTTCCTGAACTAGGGTAAAGGAACATATCAACATTATTGTTATTTTTATGATTATGATAATAACTATAATCATCATTTAATTGTTTTACCACCTCATTCCTCTTGCGACAATCTCTAGCTGACTGCTGAATAAGTGTTGACCCCTGGCCACAAACTGTGCCATGCATGTGCCCCAGCAGCTGTAATGATTCTGGATGGAAACTTAACCCCCCTCTACTGCATACTGTGGGCTATTCCAGGAGCTCAATGGCTTGTCCTTTGCTCAGCCCCTTAAAAAAGGTTTCCTCTTAAACATCAAACTGAAAAGCAGAGACAGAAGACATTTAGCTTTTTCTGGCTGCAAGATTTAAGCCACTTTATAAATAATTCATAAAGGAAATGAAGAGTAGATACAATCCAAACCTGGACGTTTTTGTAAACAACTTTATTCCCATTGAATTTTCCAACGACAATAAAATTTTACAGTAGGTAATAGATCAAATGCATCATTTCAAGTATTTCAAACATTGACAGACACACTGAAACTAAATTGTAGAAGCTGTATTCTACAGCTAGCAAATCTATTTACTTATTTAAACTTTTTAACTAATACAATACATTCAAGTGTTAACCTTGCAAGCTACAGAACACTAATCAAAAATAATTAAACTGGAACATTCGTACAAATACAAAAGTATAAAAGTCAAATGGAAAAGTGGAAATGGTGCAATTTGTCTTAGTAAAAAAAATGACACTGCTTTTTTAAGATTGCACATGATTGTCACAGTTTCCAAAAGCAGCTCTAACTCTGTCCCTGTGCTAGCCAGGGCTCGTGTCTTCTCATTCTTGTTATTAAAGTTTTTTTCTTTTCCCATATTTTTTACTCTTCTTCCTCTGCCTCTTCAAAGTCCTCATCTTCCTCATCATTATCTGCACCAAAGTCCATTTTTGCAAGCATGGCCTCTATTTCATCTGTGCACAGTGTGAGGTGGTCCATCTTTTCGAATCCCGGCTCTGGCCGTTGAACATTGGAGTTTTTGGCCGTGTCCTTGGCGTCGGTGATGAGCTTTTTCGCATTGATGAGGAACTCGGCCACGTTGCTTTTTTCCAGGCTCTGTGTGGCTTGGTCCATTAGGTTACTGCTAGTCTGCAACTGTTCTTTGTACTGCTGAACGAGAGATTGCACCACGGCCACTTTCTCATCCTGTTCCTGGGTAATCTGCTCCAGTAGATGGGCTTTGCGCTGTTCCAGGACTGCATAAAGCAGGTCAAAGTTTTCTGCCAGCTTTTGCTTTTGCACCTGGCTGTTCTCCTCTACAGCTTTGCAGGTGACTTCCATCTGCACCAAAACGGCCTGCACGCAACTGTTGCTCGCCGCAAGCAGGTCAATTGCATTTTGGAGCTCATGTTTTTGGGTTTCATAGACACTTTTAAGGGGTGATACCTTGCAGTCTTTGTGCTGGCCAAACACTTTGCACATGGAGCAGGTGGGAACCTGGCAGGTCACACAGTAGATGTTGATTCGCTCATCCTCATGCTCCTGGCACATTGGCTCTTTGGTATCCTTAGACTTCAGAGGAGGTTCAATGCTGCCACCACCACCACCACTATTCTCCAACTGCTGCTTGTAGATGTCGATAATGTTCTCCACAAGAAGATTTCTCTGCAGCCCATAGACACCATGGCGATCCAGCACCACCTCAAAGCGACAAGTTGGGCAGCGGAAGATGCCACCCGAAAAATGATAGGGGTTGCGGGAGTCATAGAGGTCATTAGCACAGCCACGGCAAAGGTTGTGTTGGCAGGGCAGGATGACTACAGGCTTAGTGAACATGTCCAAGCAGATGGGGCAGCTCAGCTGCTTCTCCAGGCTCTCCATCGGACCTACCATTTGGCCAGTCTCAATATCCATGTCTCGTTACTGAAGTAGAGATATCCTAGTTGGGTTTCCTTTCAGCTGTCTGTTGTAAAGGCAAAGCTTAAGGTTCTGCTGTTTCTGTTCTTGCTGAGGTTTATTTTGATCTAACAACCCACAAGACCATCCTCCTAGCTTATATACTATCTGGCTGCTTGTGATATTTGATCCATGGACTGGCCGAGACAAGATTCCATCCTCCACTTGTTTGTCAGGCTCGATTCGGAGAAAGCATGCTGCCTCTTCACCCATCCCTCTTGGTTAGTCACATGCCAAACTTAGCAACACCCCCTCCCATCCTAGCATTCCATCTGTGGGAGTACTGAAGCAGGGCGATCAAATAGGCAAGCTAAACAGGCCCCCATGTGACCAACCAGACCCTCCTCTGGTCTGTCAGGTGAGGTGGTACATAACATAGGTTTGTTTACAACTTAAAGTGTATTTACTTTCTTAAAACTTTAGTCTACTGAAAAAGGCAGAATGTCTAATGTACAAAAACTTCTTTTATTGTGAACACACTATATTTCTATAGAATTCTAAGAAATATATACATTTTTCTTTTAATGTATTCTTATGATCAATAAGCCACATGGGTTAGTCTTGGACAAAAATAAAGCAGACACTATGCTAGTGCCCTGTCTTCTGAATGTACTGTTGCTCAACATTAGTGGCACTGCTTTGTAAACACCAATGAGTAGTACTTCCATACCCTTCATCACCTCTGGAATGAAGCTTGTGCAACTTTCTAGTTCAGAAGTGTTTTTAAATGTGTGCTGTACATGATTGTGTCATGCCAATGGACTGGAACATGCTGGTGAATAACATTTGTTGATATGTAACAGTACACACGTACAAACCTGATTGATCTACAAACGCTAAAATATATTATTATTTATTTAGTATATTATTTATATTATTTAGTATATTATTTAGATAGGAGCAATTTAGATAGGGGCAATTTAGAGCAGCCACTTTACCTTGAATCCATGTTTTTGGACTGTGGGTGGAACTAGAGAACCTGGAGAAAACCCACACAGACACGGGGAGAACATGGAAACTGTGCCACCCCATACTGAGGAAAAAGTTTGTAATAAATGTTTACAATCTAAACTATTCCTGTTAAACTGTTTGTCGAAGCTAACTTACTGCTCTTTGTTTTTTCTTATTATATTATTTACTTTCTTTCAGATGGGCCATCTCCCCCAAAATTTACTAAACTAATAAAACTGCTAAAGGTGGACAGTGACCAGTGACCTTTCAGGGTGAAGACATGTGATCACAGCAATGTAAAGGTAACTAAAGCATAAAACTGATACCATATAATCACACCACACATACCGCATACTAAACACACTTTGACAAACTTTACCTTTCTGGTGTTTATCGTCATTGTTCATTTTATTTATTATTTTTTTTAATTAATGTTATCTCTGATAGGATTTCTCCCTGTTGTATTGTCCTCTATCACAAATCCCAAGGTTATTTGGGGACAGACAGTCAGCACTGGAACTCGTTCCATCTTCATTCATTGTAAATATAAACAAGCATGTGATCCAGCAGCGCACCCCCCCTCCCCCCTTCTCTGATTATGAAACACTTTTATTTGTTATACTAAAGAAAGTCTGTCTAGTGTTTATTGGTCTCATATGAGTTTATGTTTTTTTGTAGAGAGCAATATGTCAGGATTTAATGTTAATAAGCACATTTTCAAATTTCAAATAATTAGAAACTTCAGGCCATTTTTTTATAGAAAGTTTTCACATTATTAACTGACATCTCCAGTTGTCCAAGTCAGTGTTTTTGTAATAGATTTAAAGCTTTGTTTAAAAAGTTTTTTTCCTTTCTGAATTAAAGTTTATGTACCATTATTAATATTAATATATTTTATTATTTAAAATGAAAATATCTTCTACAGGAAACCAATATCTACACATGAAATTACACAATTAATGTTGGTGTGTGGTGGTATGTGTTTGGTATATGTTTCATAGTAATTCAATTTTCAATTAATTACATTAAGAATGAATGATTAAATAAAATTTTGAAATAAGTGTATACAATATAAAATTCAGCTGAAACTTCTAAACCTGCACTTTTAAAAGTCCTCCAAATAGAATTATTTTTATTGAACATCTAAACATGATATTTAATGAGAGGGTGTCCAATTTTTTGCATAACACTGTATGCATTTGTTCTTTTCCAGGAGCGTGTTGTCCTGTCCTGTCCCGAGACCAGAATAAATGTCATAGCCGGGATCAAATCACACGTGCACCATCATAACGATGGACTTTCTATGAAACCCAGAGAGCACAAATAAGGAACTCAAATTTCAGGTAACACGTTTGTAATTATGTTTGTTACTTTCTGGATATATTTAGAGAAAGGTTGCTTTTAAAGAATATACTTCACTGTTTGGAATCCATTCAAATAAAGACAGTGATTTAAGTCTGTGACACTCTGTTACAAAACTTATCAATGCCATAGTATGCTGCTGATATGGCACTAAACACAAACAAACAAAATTTAAAGAATATAAGGGTAAAATAAACATAATAAATATTTTAGTGACAACATATAAAAACATTTAAAAAATGACACAAAATACATACACTCATTTCACTATTATACAAATTTAATGGATATAAAAATCATTCTTATTTGACATTAGTCACATGAACCAGTGTCTTAAACATTCTTCAATGTAACTGATGGTTCAATGTGAATTTTTGGAGTTGTATTTATACAAATAGACCACTAGATGGCGGAGCATACTTTATTTTGTGAGCTAATCTTTCAGAGTATGACTGAAAGACAGTAGAGGAAATAACCTCGTGGTTATTAATATTACTGTTTAATATAACAACAATAATGTAGTAAAAATTGCAATTGTATAATATATTACTTACTTAATATGTATTACATTTGAAAACCAATGACCATATTTTCATAAATTTTAAGTAATCTTAAATAACCATAACAATTTTTTAAAACACATTATTCTTAATTCATATTCATAGTTCTTAAACTATAGACTGCTACAGATCCTCATCATCCTCCATCCACCCTGGACATGTAATATTCCATCTTGCACTAGTATGAGGAATTAAATAATGTTGGGTCTGTGATTCACTGGAATCTGACACCAGGTTGAAAAGCAAATCACAGTTTCAATTTCTTTTCATGTTTGTTAAAAATCCCAACTTTAGATCTGATACATTGCAAATCATACTGTGTGATCACCTTCTCAGATCTCCATCAACCATTCAGCCTGTAATTTGATGTTCCTCAGAGAAATCTTGTTGAGTCTAATTTTATGTAAGCCTTGCTTTCTTTCTCTGTGTAAGAGAAACATTCCAGATTATTTACAGCCTTTGGTGGAATGATAAAATCAAGAATTTACACCCAATCCTTCACATTTATCTCACAAATCTAACGTTTGTTTTTACTGCCAGGGTGTACTTTTTTGTGTTTTTTTTTTTTTTTGACAAAACATAGAAATGTGAGGGTAAATTTTCCGTTTTCCTCCCACAGGGGATGGATTCAAGGTAAATTGTCTAATAAAAATTGCCCCTTTATAGTGTGTGTGTCTGTGTGAATGAGTGTGCGCCCAGTGATGGTTTGGCACCCTGTCCTAAGTGAATCTGTACAGTGCCCGAAACGTTCTCCGCTGCCATGGGATCTCCCACCCTCCAACCCTAGTAAAGGGTTAAATGGAAGTTGATGATAAAATGAAAAATTAGAGTGAGTTGCAACAGTTATATAAGATTGTTATGAAAATGTATGAATATGGATTAAAATCATTTTTAAATGTCACTTTATTTATGAACTTTGATTTCTGGTGCCAATATTTAAGGGGTACAAATTCAAACATTGGAGGAAAAGAAATAAATATCATTTAAAACGTTCAATTCTATGTTAAAAATACATCATACAATGTCAAACACTTGCAGTCATTTCAGAGGGGAAAACACCCCTCTGTATATCAATCAAACTTATTGAAATGACCGGTGAAGTCCTGTAGGATTTCCAGCGTTGGTTATAATGCATCACTGCAGTTTGATTATTTGTGTTTGTTAAACATTGAAAGATAACTAGCAGTGTGTTTCCTGCCCCAAACAAGTTAAGACACTATCAGCAGAACCATCTCTGCACCCAAGTATGCCTACAATACCAGTTTATTGTGCTTGTGTGTACCGGGCACAAGGAGTGCATGGAGCTGGTTTTGCCGGAATGTCAATGTGACAGCTTTACCATGTCGTGCAGACGAGGTTCCTGTTGATAACTTCTCAGTCTGTGCTTCATGTTTCCCATAAACACCACATTGTGCATTGTGCAGTGCTGCCCTCTGTGATGATGTTTATATTAAACTCCACCTTCCTACATTTCAAGAAACAGAATGAACAGATCTCTCTCTGATAGGAGTAAGATTTGTATAAATAAGCTTATTATTAGCCACTGAATTTGTTTCACGGTCACTCATGTCAAACATTCAAATGGAAAAGAAATAATAAATCCAACAATGGAAGAAATTGAATGAGTCAATGGCTCTCTTCCACTTATTGTATGTTAAATAGTCGGGGCCTTAAGTTTGTGATCATTGTGCATGTGCCAACAGAGTTCATAAAACTCCTGCACTGTTGTGTGTGACCTGAGCAGATAGAAGACTAATACATATTTGCATATTTGGTATTAAGTCTTATTTGGATTCCAACATTAACACAGTGAAATGCAGTTAGCGTTATGCCTATGTGGCATGAATGAGAACAACACAGCCGGCTCCTGACAGTTGACTGTTAATTTATTAAATTGTCAGCTTTTTTCAGCTTTCCATAAAGCTGATCCATAAACCTCCTTGACCTTCTTCTCCTCTTCCTGCCTGAGACTTTCATCCTCAGCATCCTTCTGCCAATATAAATCTCTCTGTTGCACATTCCTATACCACTGTAATCTCACACTTTTCCCAAGACATCCCACCTGTGTCATCCCTTTAAAAAACTTATCCTTAATCTTCTTCATCCTCATCACTCCTAATGCAATTACAGCATCTTTAGCTCTGCCACATCCAGCTCTTTCTCCTGTCTTTTGTCCAGAGTCACTGTCTCTAAGCTGTACAACATAACATGTCTCTTTACTGACCTTTAACTTTCGCTGTTTCTCTGACTCATCTATCACAGATTACTCCTCCAGCTCTACTCCACCCACTCCACCCTGCTTGTAGTCTTTTCTTCACCTCTCTACCACATTATCTGTTACTTTGTACACTCATTCACTTTCCTGCCATCCTCCCTCTCAGACACATGTACCCCTTTTAGGATTTAGATAAAAATATTAAGAATGATAAATTATTTCTTTATTCTATCAAAACAGATAATTCATTCAGATTGAGGGTTGTGATTTAAATAATGGGTTGGTAAATATTCTGCTTAAAATGCCACAAACAGGCAAATGTACATCTTGTGTCCTACTTTTACAAAAAATATTATAGTTTTTTTTTTTTATATTACTGTAATTTTTAATGGGTTTGGCTACTAACCATAAATGTCATATCTCACAACCTTATATGTGTTTGAAAATCAACAGTTACTGGGAAATGAGATGTAACACAAAATCTTGATGCTCTGGTGGTACTTTAAAGGGCGCACTTTGCAGTTTGCAGGATGATGATAATCTGAGCAGTCTGACTTTTAGTATATGGTTTGATTTTTTTTTTTTTTTGGTTTGTTGGTTTCTGGAAAGTCTGTACATTCTACATTGTTCTATTCCTTTCTAATTTAATGTTTTTGAATTCCGTTCTATTGTGTTTATGTAGACTTAATGAAACACAAGACATAACAAAAAGCTCAGAAAAATCAAGGTACAAAGACCTAGAAGTTAAAGTTGTCCTGCCATATTGTTAATGCAGATAAAATAAAGTACATGTTTGAAATGTGTAACTAAACTGATATCATCTGCAGTTATGATTATAGGTTTATACCATCACTAGGGTCATGTGACACAAAATTTCATGAATCATCCAACCAAGAAACTGTTTTATGGTAATAAATAAACATGAATCAGAAAGAAACTCACAGTGACCCTTAAACAGACATTATATAATAGGGTTTTTATCTTGGTATTTAAATTTAACTTCATTATAAACAATGATCATGACATTTATAGCTCATAAAAGTACATTACTCTTTTAAAAACCATGTTACTGTCATGCTCTTGTTAAATTAAACTGGTTGACATAGGGGTCACTAAAGACAACAAATTCTTTAAGATCAAAGTCCTCGCAAAGTCCCCAAACTCCAAATGGCTGGGCCACTGTTAAGTGGTGGGTAAATTATATCCACCACCAAACTGTGTCCTTGAACAATTTACTACCGACTCCATCCATCCTTAACCCGAAGAAACAATGAATATGTCAAAAGTTAATGAGGAAGTCTTTCCTTTCGTGGATGGACTGTGCAGGACATGGTACAGCAGTAAAGAGGAATGTGCAGGGAGGGCTGGTCAAAAATAACCATGGGCCCATGACCATATATCTCTGTCAGCTTTAATCCCTGTACTTAGGGTCCCATGAGCCAGACTGAAGATTTCCACTCTTCTCCTGATCTGGTCATAAAATAATTTATTTTAATGGATCCATGTCATCTGAATTTATCAGACAAGGTTTCAGTGGTGGGCTGGAGCTGAACATTAGATATGGTGTGCACTGCAAAAGCTGTGTCCCAATCTAATTTATGTGGCACTAATGCAGAAAGAGTGAATACTAAATTAGAAGTTCATTAATAATAAATGTACTATTCTAAACTAACATTATATGTTTAGAAGCCTGTGACTACGTCATGTTTTTACTTTGTGATGTTTGGGTGTGGTAGCTCCATCCTTAGGGTGTTACACTATCAATCTAAAGGTTGGGGATTTGAATCTCAAGTCCACCAAATGTTACCAGTGTGGATACTCAAGCAAGGCATTTAACCCTCATTGCTTTAGGGGTTCTGTATCAAGATTGACCCTGAGCTCTGATCCCAACCGTCAAGTTCAGTTACTTGTAAATCCTTTTAAATGAAAGAATGATGCTTGCAGAATGATGTAATGAAATGTAATCTAATATCAGAACCAATACAAATAAGCCCATTATTGCACAATAGTTTAAAATTTTGTGGTGTAGGTCAGTTGTAATTACTCAAATATGGACATCAGTGTGCCAAAATAAAGTTTAAAAAAAATCATGTACAAAAAATTGTAAATTTGCTGATGAAGCACTAAATAAGTCTGAATACTTATAAATCATTATGATGCCATTTTGTGTTATTTCTGTGTAGAAAACAATGAGGCTGGAATTTAATTTCATGGTAAATCATTGAAGTTGTAAGTTATTGTTCACTCCCATAACCTTTGGCATTTGATCTCTCACCCCAGCTCATGGAATGCCCCATCAAACAGGGCACTGCCCACACAGGGTGGATGGCTACACCTATGCCCTTGTTTCATTTGAATCATTTGTGTTGTCTAAATCATGTTGACACTCTTGACTTCACCCGATCATGAATCATAATACAAAGTTAATAAGTTGTGTTTTTAAACTCAGTAAAGAATCTACAATTTGCAGAACCTTGTTATATTAACCAGTGCTTTCTGTAGTTTTGTACATGAGATGTACTGCTATTTACAAAATATATATTTAACTTGGATAATTCCATTCATGATAATTTTTTAAAGTTATTTGTGTAATAATATCTGCATTCCTTTGTTTTGATTGATAGTTTTGACATTTCAGGCCAGCTGGGTTTGACTTTCAGGCCTGCATCTTGTAGCTTTTTGTCAGGGTTCCTGTGCCCTATTTAAGGAAGCAGCTAACTGAGAACTTATATGGCTTCTTATCTACAAACTATAAGGTATAAGATACTTATTTGTGCATCTGGATGTTTTATATTTCTGCTTCAAGAGAGGCTTCAAGCTTATTTTTAAATGCAATATTGAATAATACACAGTATTACAAATGTTCTATTAACGTTAAAAAGGTACAAAAATCAAACCAACCACTAAACAACCACCTTTGTTTTACAAAACAACGGAAGACTATATTTGTCTTTAAAAATCAGTTGTAATTTAAACATGATTAATTACAGAATGTGCATGAGGATTTTGACCTTAAATCATTCTTTTAAATAATTATTTGCACCGAGGGAAATGTCTTGGCTCATTTAAATATTGAAATTAATCAAATATCAATTTTAATAAAATGCCCGAAGGTTTTCAGTCACAAGATGCACAATTGCTTTTCTTCCGCATTCACTTGGTAAGCTCAGCCCGGTAATGCACACTAAATTTAACTTTTAGCCATAAAAGAATAAAAAAGTGCACCAGACATTTTTTAGACCTGGGGCCTCATCACTGAGTGATTGGGATTTTTAACAAGCTGTAGTTCTCAGAACCCACGTCTTATGTTTTGCTTTGAACTATCCAGAAGACTTGCTCGGGGTGGGGGAGGTTCCAAAGAGTGAAATTATAGCAGAAAGTGGAGGGTGGTGATTAAAACACCCATACAAAATAAAAAAAAAAATATATGTTTTCAGACAAGAAAGTTTTAACAGATTAGACTGTGATGAGTAATGTTCCTGCTCCCATTTATCATGTCATATCATCCCCGAAATGAAGAAGTAATTCAACAGAAATGGTAGATTTGTGCACATGGGTTTGAGGTTAAGAGTGGAGTGTGTGACTGGTTCTATTTGGCTCAGGTCTTAGCTATTGTCCTTTAGGATTTACTGTTTGGGTGGATTATGTGAAGATTGTTTTAGATAGCCAATAAAACGTGACTGAAAGATTCTTGTGATATTTATAGTATTGCATTTATAGTATTTATAGTATTATTCCAGCTTATTCCAGCTCAATCCACTCAATATTCCAGCCATTTATGTTGTTTTATGGTTCAAGGTCTCTCTTTGCAATTTCACAAGCTTGTGTCTGGAGTTGTCGGGCTTATTTGTGTGTATATTTGTATAAATATATATTTGTCAAATCTATCCCTGTTTAAAAATGAAATTTTACCATCAAAACATTTTTGTCGACTATAGTTGCACAGGAATCCTTACCCTCTATCCATGACCTTAATTCATTTTGAATGGTTCAAATTAGCCACTGCGTTCTTTCCCAAGAATGAATTTCATGCCAAGGCCATGCTTGGAGATACAGGTTGAGTTTGGGATTTCAAAACACCCATGAAATTACCTTAAGTGGAGCTCAACCCCCTGTGTTGCTTTACCCTGGTCATCTCTCTCACAGCCAGATGCTGGGACTGTCCAGAGATCCTAGTAGCTCCATAATTGAATTTGAAGTGTATCCAATATGTTACACTGCAGGTCAAAATAGGTATGTGATATGTTTAAGTTGTTCCTTCGTCTTATCTCTCCATCACTTTATTTTCTGTTTCTCCATGCTTATTTGCGTTGCTGTTTTAGGGCTCCTGTCTCCAATCTCATGTCAGCAAGATATTGCTGTATGGAAAGTTTCTGCCGACAGTGACTTCATCAGGATGATAAGATCTACGAGCTTGGGTCCCTTCTGATAAGATTTCATTAGCAAAGTCAAAAGATCAAAAGTGCATGTGTGTAGAGTCTTTAGCGTTGCTCCCAGAAACGTGTTGCTAAAAATACCAATATTTCCTTGAACTGTCTCCTTTTATTAATCTAAAATAAACCCGGAAAAAATATGAGTGTAATTGAGAAATACAGAGCTTACACCTCATCTCATTATCTTCTGCTAGGGGATACACGCAGAACAGGGCATCCATCCATCACTGGGCACACACACACACGCTGTATATGGGCATTTAAGCATTTCACCTTAAATCCATGTTTTTGGACTGAGGGAGGAAACCGGAGAACTGCCAACACGGGGAGAACATGGAAACTCTACCCAGATCAGGATTCAAACCTGGATCCTCAGCACTGAGAGGCGATTGACCACTATGAGTTGATTTTCTGTGACAGGAAGCTGAAAATTGCTCATGATTAAAAGATTAATAGTAATAAAAATATATGGTTCAGTCTGCCAGAGAGTTGGAAGTGAAACTATATTTCACGTTCCACTAGAATAATTACTCTAACCATAATGCTAAAGCTATATTAGAATGAATTAAAGAACAATGTTTTTCTTGGAATGGTCTAGTCGAAACTCAGACCGCAATCCAATTGAGAATTTTTGTAGCATGACCTGAAGATTGCTGAACACAACCAACATAACCATTGAATGTAACTGAGCTTCTGCAGTTTTTCCTTAATGAATAGCCAAAACTAGATGAATGTGCTAAGCTAATAAACACATAGACGTACTACAAGACATACAGCTGTAATTGTAGCAAAATATGGCACAAGTACTGACACTAGGGCCTCTGTGCATTTGACTTATATGGTAGTGATACTGGAGTAAATGAAATGGTGCAAGTTTTAAACAGATACAAAAGAAAAACATTGGGTGCAAGGAAGATAATTTTACAAGGAGATGAATTAAAAACAAACTTCAGCAGAGTAAACTATTACAGCGTGTCCTTATTTTGGTATTAAATGTAATTGAGATTCCTTTTATCTTTAATCCCTTCTAAAATGCAGAACTTGGAACCGATTCAAAACAACAACTTTATTAGCGACTTTTTTTTATAACAAGCATGTATTATTCAGACTAATTACATGAACTGAGCCAAAATTCCAGATATCAGTTTCCGTAGAATTCTTTGTACAATACACAGTTTTTTTAAAGTCGGGATCTTTTTGTGTCTGCGTAAGACCATGGGTCAATTCTAGATCCACAACTCCGCTATTAAACTGTACTGTCAGTTGAATGTTGGAATGTAACCTTGCATTTAAGGATATATCATGGCTATGTGACCCACTTAAATGTTCCTAAAAAGAGGGTTCAAGAGGGGTAGCTTGTGGTTTGTGTAACGGCTTTGACGTGCGGTGGATGAGATGACAGCCTGACATTTGCTCTGGTTTTGATGGCACGGAAGAGCTTTATTGTCTTTGCGTGAATCTGAGGTTAAAGGTTTGCAGATTGCAATCTGGTGAACAATGTAGGACAGTCCGCACTGGCCGGGGAGTGAAATGGTCGTGTGTTTTCACTGTCCTCTCCCTTCCGGAGCTTTGAGGCATCCTGCTAGGTGCACTGAAAAAAACCATCCTGCAACATTTTGAAGCAGAATTCAGAGCATAATTAGTTTTTTAATAAGCAAAAGGGTATCCTTAAGCATTTTTACAAACTTTACTACTCCAGCGGTACATAATTTACACCTTCTACAAGTTATGGAAAATGTGATTGTAATGAGGTAATTACAAAATTTGGTTTTATTTGTTATGCTTTTACATTCCAACTGGTATTTACGATTAAACACTCAATAGTCTAAGATTTATGGATTACTTCTACCTCAAATGATTTACTACCATGTTTTGCTTTTTAATGATCAAAAGTGTCGTAATTACCTATGATATGGCATGCGACTTCTCTTGCATATCCGCTCACTAACACAATTTAAGTCCCCCATCTAATTACCCTTAAACTGAAGATCTGAATTCCATGGTGAATGAGCTTTGCTAAACAAAACACTGTTTAATGTGAGGGATTTGCTGCCAGGTGAGGGATGTGTGTTTGCTTTGAAACGAAGCCAGGACAATCGCTGTTAATTATAAGTATGGGCGGTGCTTGAGAAAGTTAGCACGCAATCAAACGATAAATGAATTGGAGGAAATGAGAGCCCTGACCCTCTTTACTTTATTTATTGGGCCCCTGTGTATGCGCTGGTTACTTGGCAACCAACGACTATTTTAAGATTGAACTATAGTTCATGGCGGCACGGTGGCTTAGTGGTTAGCACGTTCGCCTCTCAGCGCTAGGGATTCCCGGTTCGAATCCCCATCTGGGTGGAGTTTCCATGTTCTCCCCGTGTCCGCGTGGGTTTCCTCCGGGTTCTCCGGTTTCCTCCCACAGTCCAAAAATATGGATCAAGTTAATTGAGTTCTCTAAAATTGCCCCATATAGAGTGTGTTTGAGTGAGTGAGTGTGTACCCAGCGATGGATTGGCGCCCTGTCCTGGGTCTATCTGCCCAGCGCCCGAGACGTTCTCCCCTGGATGGGCATGGGGAACCCCACCGCGACCCTAATAGAGGAAAAGCGGGAGATAATGAATGAATGAATGAATGAACTATAGTTCATACTCACTTGGGAGTAAAAATAACTGAAAACCACAAAATGATATTTTAAATTGCCTTGCTGCAAGTATTCTACATTTAATCTCTGGGATGTACAATACCATGTAAGCAATAATATGCTGGATACATCTCGATATTATTTAATAATCGTTAAGCATGTATGCCAAGCTGTACTCAGTTTATATTACATAGAGATATGAAATCCAGTACTGTATATCCTCTATTCATTTTGCCTGTAGACTTGATGGATTTCATTTCGCTTTCATCCCAAACTTTTCCAAATTTAAGGGATGTCAAAAAAAAACATGGATGGGGGAGTTCACAAAGAGTGTTATGGTTTTCATCATTTCTAATACTAGTGCTCTAATTGTGCACAGCTCTCTGACTGGCCACCGATAAATTAAAAAAAGGACTGACAGATCATACACATATTTTTGTTCGATGGAATCGTTTGCTCTCTTCAAGCAATTGCTGCAATCAGTTTCAGCCCGTCAGGCTCTGTGCCAGGAATAAATCACATATTTCTTCTTTTTTCATGTCTTATGGATGCAGTACAACACTTTGCCGGCCTCGCAGTTTTTATCTTACAGGTCAGAACTTGACAGACTTATAAATAAACTGTGAATGTCTACTGTCGAAAGTACAGCAGGTTACTGACAACTATAAACCAGCAGTTTACTGTATCAGCTTCCATGAAACGTTGCATGCAATTTTATAAATTACAGTGTGTTTATGTTGAAGCACTTACAGTATTTACTGTGGTGTAAAACAAATGATGAAATCATTTTTAGATGTCACCATGAAAACAAATGATTTCATGAAGTCTATATGACTATAAAGAATGACTTAGCAGCTCTGCTGTTAAGAGTTAAAATAAAAAAAAAACTACCATCATAAGCTTAGAGCAGATCTTTTTACAAAGTGAACAATATTTAGCGTCACAAAATCACTGCACATGCTGACTCAGTTCATAATTATATATATATTCCCAAATTACTGTGGGTGTGTTTTGGCTGCTGCTTACCAGAAACTTACCCGTACAAATATTATTATTTTTTCCAAGTCAGATCATGTTTTAACTTCAATTAAACGAAGGAAATAAACAGAGATCATGTGCATATTTGATATATATCGTTTGTCCTATGTTGACATTTTGCAGCTGAAGCTAAAACAGCAGTACCTGCCAAACCTGAGACCTGAGAGAAATTAGGACATGTTCCAAAGCCAAGTGGGAGGTCTGGGATTCCTCAAGGTCAGAGCTGGGTTGAGCTTTAAATATTGTTATATAAAGAAGAGTAATGATGCTTAAAATAAGTATTTAAGTTCGTTTAAAACCATTTATCCAAATGACAAGTAATAAATGAAGATGTAGCTGCATAACACCAGAACTATCATAAAGAACAGAGGGTTCGTGGATGAACATAAATGTTGATTACTTATTAAAATTCAGGTTTATTTCATGGACATTATTTCTGTCTGTAAAATTTCCTTATTATTTGTAGAATCAAGTTAAAAATTTAATGATGTCTTAACTCACTGGTAAAGCTTCCCCATCGAGCCTTGGTCCTCACAAGGTTTCTTCTTTTTAAAACCACTGTTGCTTTAGCAATTTAGTCATTTCTGTATGGAGCCTGCATATCCTCTGTGTCCCTGAATGGGTTTTCTGGGGGTCAACAGCTACCTGCCACATTCTAAAGACATGCTGATGGGTAAATTAGATAATCTAATTCATCCTCTGTATTGTTTGTAAACTATGGTTGACAAAAAACAACCTCATAAAAATATCTACTATAAAACTCTATGGATTAAATTCATTGTAAACTAGTATAGAAAGTTTCCAAGGTTTGGACATGACTCAATGGATAGCACAAACACACACACACACACACACACACACACACACACACACACACACACACACACACACACACACACAGCATCTGATTCCGCATTGCAGGGCTGAACTTTGTTGGTTTTCATATGAAAATCTAAATTTGAATACATTTCTGATTTGCCAGCACTTTAATAGTGCTGATTGCAAACCCACACCCTGACAGCTGAAAAAGCAGCCGATGACATTAAAATATAAAGGGAACTTCTTACAAAGTAAAATGTGCGCCGACTTCGTAAGAATATGTGGTAAAAATAATAAAGACCTGGTTTTTGCCATTGTGATCCTACCCAATAAAAAACACAAGTGACACTGACTGGCAGTTTGGCGTCTTTCTGTCTGTTTCCATATAAGCAAGCTGCTATAGAGCTGAATCGAAAAGAACTGCACCATGCTCATGCAGCCTGAGGTCTGAGCCAGATTAAATACAGTAGACTGACAGCTGTGGCTTTTCTCTTTGTGCTGGTCCATGGCCTCTGGCCCACATTATCCCACCTAATATTTACCCAGCTTTTCGAACAAAAGGTGAAGGATGAACGGTGCAGTTATTTTAGAGGCCTAGAAAGCTTCATAAATTGAACATATTTTCGCCAACTGTCACACAAACTTGCATTCTTCTGGTGGTATTAATTTTCCAGGGATTTTCTTATTACAACAGAGTCCATAAATCTATATCTAATAACTTTTAATAATGTGTCAGTTTCCCGTTTGTATTTCTTGAATTACATTTTATTTATTTGTGTGATTATTTACAGAAACAGCGATTTGGGATTTTACTGTTGGAATGTGGTATTTGATTTAATGTCACGGATAGAATATTGTGCAGAATCCTGCGGTGCAATGGAAATAACAACAGTGCAGAATAACAGTAGTCTGTTGGGGTCTTGGTCCCAATCGTAAAATTTGCTTGCCAAAATGGACAGTAATCAGAAGCTTACCTGTTTAAAGCACATAAAGTAAATACAGTGGAGGCTGATTCCTATTAATGGCCTTGACAGTCAGTAGGGCTATGAAATGCACTGATGATAGGACTGTTTGCTGATAGGATAAAGTGCAAAGTTAATATTTTATCACTGCTAATAAGTTAATAACTAAATACAATTACAATGAAATACAAAATATATTTTAAAGACTTCATAACATATGTGTAAATGTTTAACGTGTTTAATCTGATTAAATTTGGTTAAAAAATTGTTAGCACGTTCACCTCTCAGCAGTTCGAATCCCTTCAGATTGATAGCCCATCATCACTGAGCTACTACATGCTGACTTATATCCATGCTATATGGTCAAAAGTGTAATGACACCGGACACTTTATTTATTACTGCACTCTTCTTACATGTGTTTTCACATGACTTCTATGAGTCTATGGGAATTTACATTTCCAAGGTTTTTTGGCACTATCCAGCACTTGATTTCCTAAAATTGTGAAGCTGATGTCAAATCTATTGTCAAAGACTTGAAACATTACTATTTTCAAAAGAAGAGTTATTTATATAAAAAGCACTTCAGCACTAACTTCATGTAATAATGTAACAGCCATTATCAGACTCAGATATTATTTCAGGGAAAGCTTGGCTTCTCTGTATCAGTTTTGCTCACTGGTGTAATGGTCGGGTTGGTGAGTGGTCTGTGTGTGTGTGTGGTTGTGTTAAGATAAATGGGATTTTCATGGCCTAGAGTCCGAAGCTTTTAATAGATGCCGTGTGCAATGACTGTTACAGATGAGACTAAGCCAGACCCTATTAAAGTCACATTATTAATTACATAGGATAACAAATGATTCTGACTCATTTAGAGTTTAGAGCTAAAAAAGATATAATTCAGATTAATCTTATCAGGTGGTATCTCTGTGTATGAAATGACAAAAGGCACATGAGCTGCAATCATAATATTTCAAAGGCTTTGCTTTATACGCATTAACATTATAAAATGTATGTGGACATCCAATTATTACACGGCATTGTGATGTGAAAAAAAAGGCGGGTAAAATTGGCTCCTCATAGATTCCTTAAAAAAAGTACATGCAAATTTTTGCTCTCATTTAGTTAACATTTAAATTATTACAACCAGCGTTCAGTGAGTTTGGGGTTTGAGTTAAGTTTTTATTATTTCTACTAAAGTGAGCACATTATACTGTTTATTACTCTTGATTTATATAAAAGGGACATATAATTAACCTTTTTTTAATCACATGTAATAGATGTACAATACATTACATCAGTCTATATGTATCTATATCTTGTAATATACTGTATAATACCATTTATAATAATAATACTCGCACCCAGTTTTGTCACTGCTGATTCCCACCCACAAACTGCAGCATGATGGACCGCACTAACAAATCTGGTGTTTAAACAGCAACGTTTGGAATTGGTTTGTTATCGTCTACAGTGTGATAGAACCAGGCTGAGAGGCTGAACATTAACAGATGCTTCCTACCAGCTGTATATAAACCAACGTGTCAGTAAAGTTGACTAACTACTCAGGAATAAAATGTGACTGTTGGAGAAACTATACATTCTAACATAAATAGATAACTAAATACACATTTGTAAATCACTTGCACTTGTCCAAAACCCGCCATGAAAATAAACAGGATGGCAAGTTGTTATATTATTAGCAAAGCCAACTTAGATTTTCATAGAGTAGAACGGAGCTGAGTGACATTAAAATATTAGATATTTAAAGTCAATATATTCGAGATATCAACAGATTTCATAACTGTGTTAATCAGGAGTGAACACAAGCACACAGACATGTGAGCTAAGTGTTAATTAGTAATTAGTTATTTATAGTAAAAACTGTTGAGAATTAAAATGTTTATTTTTTTTATTCGCTTTGTAACAAAGAAACTTTCACAGGTTAAATATTAAGCTGAAGAATTGTGGGTAGTTTACACTTCACATCATATACTTTTAACGTTAAATAGAAACGATTGTTGTTGGTTCAATAAAACGCCATGTTTTGAAACATACTTGCAACAGAGCATTTTGGACGTGAATTGAACTGTGCATGTAAGTGTGTAAAGGGTAAAATATGCACTTATGTTATGCAGCTGTATCACACAGCTGCGTTATGTCTGCAAGTCTCCTTTGGGTTCTTACCAACTACATATACGAGAAAATATCTACCTGTAGTAGAACTACCAAAATGTTAAATGTTATTGGAGGAGTTTGGTGCCGGCACTGTGGCTTTCACATTAAAAACCAGCATGTTTGAAATGTTTTGGTATTTTTGAGTGATTTATATAGGATAGGATAGGATAGGATAGGGTAGGATATATTATATAGGCGGTTCTGTGTTGAGCTTGGGCTTTGTGGTGTCTATAGATTTTAAGGTTAATTAAGAAATATTTATAGCATGTATTAGTTAATTAATAGCATATCCGCCATTTTAGTGCTGGGCGTACAGGTTTAAATCATGATCTGGGAGTTCATGTTCTACCCATGTCTGAGTGGGTTTTCTCCAGGTTCTCCGGTTTCCTACCACATTCCAAAAACATTGATTCAAGGTGAATTGGGTGATCTAAATGTCCCTTATATTTATTTCCCCTATATAGTATAGAGTGTGTGCCCAGCAAAGTATTGGTGCCCTGTCCTGGGTGTATGGATGGGTACGTGGGGAGAACCAGAAACCCCATTGAAAACCAACACAGGAACAGGGAGGATATGCAAACTACACACATGACCCACCAGGTATTAAATCTGGGACTTTCTTTTTGTAAGGCAGGAGTGTTAACTGCTGGGTCGCCATTCCAGTGATTTAATAAAATTAAAGTAGATACGATCATGTTTCTCCACGCATGGAAACTGTAATGCACTTAATGGCAGTAAAGTTTTTAGTAGTGTAGTTTGTGTAGTTACCATTTGTATTTGTTTGAACTCCTGAACCTACAAAATAAAAAATGTAACCCTAGCGTGAGTACAACAGCCTTCCAGATTTACTGATACACCTGTAACGAGTTTTATTTTTGTTTTCAGACGGTGCTGAGGGTGAAACCTGTATGACGGGCTTCATGTTCTGCCTCTTAGAGTGAAACTGGCTATGCATGGATGCAATTTATGTATGCATGATATTCACTTTATGTGCTAGGGAATACATTCAGCTTCTGTTAAACTTGCAATTAGATGTTCGACAACTAAATGTTTGACAGCATTTTCACAAGGACACATGGAGAACATGCCAAACTTAATACAGAGAATAACTATTAAAAGAGAATGGAACGTGGCTCTATTGAGCTGTCACAGCATTATTAGGGACAGATGCTTAATCTGTGCTTGTTCCTGTGATGTGAGTATTCAAAGGCATATGGTTTGCATCAAACTGTTTTTTTTTGTTTTTTTTATATCTAAAACTTGTCTCAAGCCTCAAAAGTGTCCTGTCAGTGGACATTACCTTTGTTTCCCATAATTCTAATCCAATCTGCCTTTGTTGTCCCAGTACCACAAGTTTTTGAGGTCACATACTAAATATAACAAAGCTATGACTTAATTGAAGCTGTCACAGTGGAATGAGTTCTCATCAGTGCCTGATAGGACTGTAAATTTATTTACATGCCATGTCTATTATGCCACAATAAATTATAGATAAGACATACAAATTAATTATATTTTAGGTATAAACAAGAATCATATAAATGCTTCCCTTATTTACGTTAATAACATGTACAATCATAACTCTGGTTGTTCTCTCACACATACCAGAGGGTTGAGTTTCCCATGCTTTAAAATTTGGGAAAGTTCTTAGTGAATGAACCAAAAATTATAAATGAATTGTACTTCATTCCACTTACAACTCAAATGCTTCTCAGCAAGCGTCATAGATGAAAATACTGAGGCTATATTTAGTTAGAGACAATAATTCATTTCACCACATTTTTATTACTATTTAATTTACAAAATGTATTTAAGCAAGTCTACTAATTTCTCATGTGCAACTGTATGAAATTGAATACGTAGAAGTGACATTGTGATGTTTTTTTGCTTATGCACTTCATATTGAACCCATTCGTGCACACCTACACACACTAGTAAGGTGAGCATACATGCCCGGAGCGGTGAGCAGTCCTGTACATGGCGCCCAGGGAGCAACTGTGGTTTAATTAGGTGCCTTACCCAAGGGCACTTCGGCCATGGCACTTGTTGGGATCAAGAATTGAACCTAGGCCCTTCACAAGTCTTGGTTCCTTTCCTGACTGCCCTAGATACAGTAGATAGATGTATTTGGCACATGAAGTGATCTATTTTGCCTACTGTACTTACACACAGAGGAATTTGTCCTTAGCTAAAATATGCACACACATGTAAAACACATTCATGTAGATACACTGGTGAAGTCACACACGTGCCTGGAGGTGGGCAGCCCTGTATACGTCGCAAATGATGTCAGCAATTGGTGAGCCTTGCCCAAGGGAACTTCAGCCATGCATTTGGTGCTAATGCTACAAGAGTCTTTAAGTGGTTTATGTGGCCTATACGAAAATATTAATCCCACATGAAAGCTGGGACGCCCATAGAAATGTTTAACCAAATAAAAAAGGCCGACCAACTTATTAAACTACACATAGACTATTTAAACATTTACAAGAATGGAGCAAGAATTAGATTTTATTACAAATTTATACAACCTGGACTCAGAGCGTGTTATTAAAGCTTAATAAAGTAGTAATTAAAAAATGGTTAACAATCTGCAGAATGTATAGTAATATATTTCTGAGACTACAAGCAGGGGATGCTTTGTTTTTTCAAATAAAAATAAATCAGCAAAAGTGGCCCCCATGTGGAATTTGCATGTTCTCCCTCATTTTCCAAAAGCATGCTAGAAAGTGAACTGGTGCTTCCAAACTGCCCCTTTTTGTTTATATGTGTTTCCAGATGACCCTATAAGCACTGTGATAGACATTAGAATTAAGCAAAAACCACTGAATGTATACATTCTGTAGAAATACTAAGAAGTGGATGTTTTCTCAAAGGACTATACACTAATTTCAATTCAAAATGTCTGCTGCTAAAAGTTCAACCACATCTTACGGCTTATTTTATAATGTTTACTCATAAAAATTGTGGTTTTGCAAAGTGTGGAAAAGTTCTTTTGTAGCCATATAAAAGTTCATTATTTCAAGAAGTGACAGAATGACTGAGAATAACTTCATGCCTGTGGATTTCATTTACTGAAGTGATGGGTTGTAAAATCAGGAGCAGCGGAAGTGAAAACAAAAACCAAAGTGGACTGACATTCTCAGGGTGATAAAAAGGGAAGCACTGTTTTTTACTGATCAGACCGTGACTCTTCCATCTCTCTGTGCCCGGACTCAGGGGAAACATGAATTCAGAGTTCAGGGAACGACTGAAAGCAGGTCACGTTCCCTCAGTCAGTCAAGAGTGTATTCGAGGCTTGTTCTCATCTCTCTTTGGCACTTTCTTGGCTCTCTGTACCCTCCACGGCTTTGATCTCTAAGTGTCTAGAGGCTATTGTCAGAATAGGGGCTTGGGAGGCTATTCTAATCGCATTTAATCTGCACTATCTAAATGGAGCGATATATTTAGACTGTCAAAAGGCAGTAATGGATTAGTGCTTGGGGGCATAAAGGAAATGTAAGAGCTAATCAAGCATTTAATGTTCGGCAGAATTACCCTGAAAAAGGCATTCTTTACTAGGGGCGGTGCTTGAGGAGCAGTGTGCGTCTATTCTGTTTTACAGAAATTGTGTTATACAAATGAGCAGAACATTTTTTGTATTATATATATTTTTTAGATTTACAGTTATACAGCATAAATCAGTGCTCAGATCACTTTAAATAAAATAAAAACTGAATAAAACAAACATTATGGCAAACATTTTTCTGGTGAGGTTTCTGGAGATGATCCAAAATTTTAAGCATGGTTTAAGCACAGGGAAGTTAAAACCCTGGCCAAGTCACCTGTGATCACAGGGCAGACAAAACACTTTCACCCACATATTTGTATATAAGAGCAATTTAGTATCTCTAATCCACCTGACTGTCAGAAAAACACAGAAGGTCCTAGAGAAAACTCACACAGACATGGAGAGAACATGCAAATTTCACACAAGATGGACCTATTGATTTTCTTGTTGTGAGGAGATCACTCTGCTCCACCATAAAAAAAACACTGCTTCACTGTGCTTTTAAAAATAATTAAATGTGTATTAAAATAAAAAGAGAAATACTGTAAATAAAAATCTTATCAGTGCGCTACTTTAAAGTAAATTTAATATTGTATTAACATTAATAATATATAGTAAAAAAGTAAAGAATAAGAACTAAGTAAAGAAAATATTACTGAGCAGTTTGTACCTGGTAAAAATTTGAGTGCGCTGTTAGAAACAGAGTGAAAGTAACAATTAGTTCTATTTTTCACCCTATTTTAGAAACACAATTGCGAAAGTTATTACAATGTTCCTTTCACTGGTTACAGTAATTACCATCAAGCTGTGCTGGTGAGAGCAATCTCATTCTTTCAGGCAAATTGGTTTGCCATGTAATTGCTGCTGTCGACTTTATAAAACAAGAAGCTTTAATTAACTTACATTTCCTGTAATGTAATACATGAAGTGAAGTAGGGAAATGTACATAAAGTACCTTAATGTAAAAGCGAAATTAGGAAACATTGCCCAGATAATTCCACTTACATGGAATTATTCCAATAGGACGTAATACCTGAATCTCAGATTTAATCAACCAGATAAACAAATTAAATAGACAATTTAAAATAACCATGTTAATTTGTCTATTTGTAGAAAAGAGGTGTAGATTCTAATAATTTAGGCCTGAAATAACAATATGGTGGCAGAAGGGGTAGCACAGCCACAACGCAAAAGGTCCAGGATATGCTAGTATTCTGAATTGGAAGTATTACATTTTCCAGAAATGTAATGCATATGAAAACATGCTCTGTGATAGACTGATGACCTGTCCAGGGTGTTTCCCAGTTATTTGCCCAATAAGCTCTAGGATACAGGCAGTTGAAACTAAACCACAGTTCATAACAGACCTTCTGCAAATAGACAACATTTATGGTCAAACAGTCATGGTTCTTACAGTGAGGAGTCCAGCTGCAAAATCCCTTCTAATGAAATATTTATAGCATAGTTATAATTTTTTTTATAATTTAGTTGTTTTACCTTTGTAAATAGCAACTACTATTCTGCATATAAATAAAACCTTTATTTAGTAACAAGCTCTTTGTTTCTGTATCAGATAAAATCAGGGTTTCTACCAAATCCTACAAATTTTTGACCACCTTGATTTTTGACCACACTAATATTGAAGGGGGGGCTTACATCTGTGCCTATGTGAGTGTTTGCCAGCAAGGGTGATTGGTTTGGTTTGTTTGAAATCCTGAATACCATGAATACATTCTCTGGAATGTGGTATAGCCACGCACCCATTTTCATTCATACCGAAAAACTACAAATCCCAAAGGTGCACTGTCAACACCAAGTTGGCTTAGTAAACACACATGCTGTTTGCCGGTGGCATTGGTCAGCTCATTTCACGTTTGTGCATTTGTCTCGGTGTGACAGCGTCTCAAAAGCTTTAGGCCTGAGGTTAAACCTCAGTATACAGATCAGAGCGCAGAGTGACAAGCTGCAGACCTCCCATACATCACTGTCTTTCTGTCTCCCACTCTGATGTCACTCTGTCTCGCGTTTGAGTACTTTTTTTTTTCTACGCCTTCTTCAATCTCTGCTTTTACTTTGTCAATCAGCTGGCGTTGTGTATTCAAGGTCCTTAAGTAGCTGAATTTATCCCACAAGTTGCTGTGCACACACACACACACACACTCACACCAACACACTGAGGAAAACGGCCCATATCATAGCAGCTGAAGAAACCAAAAGCCTCAGAGACCCTCAGTCTGCCACCTGTGACCTCAGAGCCTGCTGAGAAAACAAGTGGCCGAGCCTCCATTTGCTATGAAAGAATACACTGAGACTTCTGTAAATCCCTTTCCAAAGTTCCCCTGATTCTGTCCTTCACTGCTTCTTAAAGTCAAATATAACCCAGATGGCCTGAGAACCTTTTTTCCTGACTTCAGGCTGAAATGTAATATGGATCATGCAATCCTTAGATAGTGAAATTTTCCACAAATCAGGTTTTCATCACTTTGCAAAGAGAAAAATATATTAGGATAATCCTTAAAATGGCTGCATTAAAAAAGTGTGTTGAAAAGCTGCGATTTATGGAGCATTATATATCCCATCTGTTCCTACTTACCAAGTTTTAGACCTCCAGCTCATCCTTGATCTAAAAGGGACCACCAAAGAATGACCACTAACCAGAGAGTAGCTATAAGTAAAGTGATTTTCATGGCTTAACACATTAATGGCACATTTGTAATAATAATGATATGTTTGTAATATGGCAATGGTTAAAAGTAGTAAATGAGGTGAGTGAACATGCAATGTCAATGTAAACACCATTGCTAACCATTGATTAACTTTCATTTTAACAATGTTAATCTTGTATCCACAAGACAGGTACATTTTATAGTGTGACTCCCATCTATATACTGTTTGGATCAGATATATGGGATGATCTTGATTATTGCTTGCTTGAAACAAGTTACAGAAAACAAAAAACACAAAAAAAAGTATTTTCTATACAGCATGAAGCATGAATTAATAAATGCATCCAACTATATAGAAGACACAACAATCCACATGATGAATTCCAGTCACTTTGTTTTTAAAATATAATGGAACATTTTATAAAGCCATCATCATAGTGAAGTTATTTTTTATTTATTTAATTTCAGTGTATGACTAAACGCTGACTCTTAACAATTATATAATCTTGTTGGACATCACACTCTGTATTGAAAACACAAGTTGCAATGCTGTTTCCAAATACATAAGTCAACAGTCCTCTAAGAATGTTTATAAAATTATTTTGTAGGGTGTTCCTGGAATTTTTGCTCGTTCAGCCAAAGAACATTTGTGAGTTGAGACACTGGTGTTGGATGAACAGGCTTGATCCATGTGCACAATAGTTTTTTACTGAGCTTGAGGTCAGACTTTGTTCTGGTTTCGTTTTCCCCCAACTGTTTAAATTATTTATTTTATACTTTTATTTACTTTTCTTTTATATTTCTTTTCTTTCATACTTTTATTATTTCTTTATATAACATTTATACATTTTTCGTCAAATGCTAACATGGCTGCATCAATATCATAACATTATATATCACTAAACTTTTGGTGGGCACGGTGGCTTAGTGGTTAGCACGTTCACATCTCAGCACTAGGGATTCCCGGTTCGAATCTGGGTGGAGTTTCCATGTTCTCCCCATGTCCGTGTGGGTTTCCTCCGGGTTCTCCGGTTTCCTCCCACAGTCCAAAAACATGGATCAAGTCAATTGAGTTCTCCAAATTGCCCCATATAGAGTGTGTTTGTGTGCGTGTCTGTGTGAGTGAGTGTGTGCCCAGCGATAGATTGGCACCCTGTCCTGGGTGTATCTGCCCAGCGCCCGAAACGTTCTCCCCTGGATGGGCATGGGGAACCCCCCCGCGACCCTAATATAGGATAAAGTGGAAGATAATGGATGGATGGATGGATTGATGGATGGATGGATGGATAAACTTATGGTAATAAGGTTATTTAGCATACATACTTCACTACTCATTGTTCATGTATAGTACCAGTCAAAAGTTTGGACATGCCCCCTTTCTGCTCCACTTATTGTCAATGTTATCAATTCCACTTACTGTAAAGATGGACTTTGTAGTTCTACAATTCCAGACTGTAGTCCATCTGTTTGTGTTATACAGTACATACTGTGTACATCCCATTTACTCTGTTCTCTAATGGTCAGGACCTCAATAGTACCACAAATTGATGTTAAAATAATATCCTGGACAGTAACAACTGGAAAGTAATGTTTTAAAAACACTTTAGCAGCATGACATTCTTTTATTAACTACAATGATAGAGCAGGTTTATAGGCATAAAATAATTTCCCTCATCATGGTCTTTTAAGTTTCACTGCAGATTTGAATCCTGCAAACATCAATGCAAATCTTCCCCTTTTAAGCCTTTATTTTTATCATGATAGATGAGCTCTGGCTGAACTGGAGCCCCACGGCTGAGGGGAATCGGTCTGAAAGGAAAGCGGTGAGCCGTGTCGTCACCTTTGGCTGCCTCCTTTGTAAAGCTGTCACACCGTCACGAGAGTGTGTTTGTTAGCGGCCAAACCAGGCTGTAACCACCCCCCAATGATGTCATCCATCATGGCCGACTCATGCTTCAGTGTGCACAACATGGGCTTTTCCTTTAAGTAATACATCAAGTGCAATTAGGCTCATTGTACAGACTGACAAAGCCTTGTATGTAGTTAATGTTCAGATGTGTTATTACACCAGATCACTAATGCCACCATAGTGAATTTTGCATGGCTGTCGAGAGCTTTTACCTTCTTCAGAGGTATTAAAATTGTTGTGACTAATGTGGGGCTTACACAGACAAAAGTGGAAACACTGTGCCTTAATCGGATGACATGTTTGTGTAAGGTGGTAAGAAAGAGCAGAGAAAACAGGCAGGAATATACAAGAAGAGAGAAGGACAACTGTCTGAAATGTGTATGTTTTTGCAAATAAGCCCCCTTATTGAAGACATTAAGTCTGTCTGTGGGCAAACCGAAGGAAGCATGTGTTTATAAAAGTTTAACCATCACCCATCACTAGGCTAAAGAAATGCAATCCAGACCTGGAATAAATGCAAATATACCACACCTGCCACTCTTTTGACTAAAAACAGACTGAACTTAACATTTTCCAGTTAAAATTATGGTAAACCCAAGTAAACATTCCCTTTGAATCCAAGGAAAACCCGGATTAATTTTTAATTGTGTGCGCTGTGCTCTTTTTTTCTTTTATGAAGGTTTTATTGTATGTCGGTCTGGCTAAAAATATCCAAATAATTAAAGGAACAATTTTTTTTTTTTTTTTTTTTAGAAATAAATAAGGCCCTGGTTAAAAAACGTATAAAAGTAAATAAAAATGTCAGGTGTTTCTGCTTACAGATTAAAAGATATGAATCATGTATTAACGTTATTTATTATAAGTTAAGTCATAAAGCCTGTATAGAAAGTAAACATATACCATGTGGTTTACATTTCCTCTAATGTTCTCTTCCTCTGTTTACATAGCATGCTCTTGGGTTTTTCTTCTAGCACTTTCAACTAACAAGGTCTGTGTGGCATTAGACCAATACCTGCTGTGTCCCATGGCTGTCTTTGTCAGTTCTTTTGAGAAGGAGCCAACCAGCAAGATAAGTTTGATATACAAAGTTTAACCAAATGTTATTCCAGCTAATGTCTGTGAGTTAAACATTAAGCCAAGTGAACCTTAATCCATCATTAACAGCATCTCCATAGAAGTTTTTAGCCCCGACTGAGATCTAAGCCCACCCTTTAGTGGCGCATTTTCTTTTTTTGGCGCAAAATTAAAAGAGGCTGTATTTACCAAACCATAAAACTTAATAATGATGTTTCTGGCTCTACCTCATCTTACTTAATAAATTAAAAATATCCAGCTCATTGCAGGCAGAAGATCAGCACAAGTTCTTACACAATGACGTGAATAATTCAGCGGCATACGGTGACTTTATAAGCAAAATGGTAAAAACTTACATTGTAAATTATTGATGTTGCAGTGCATACATGGTATTAATGTCTTTAGCTAGCTTGCTCTACTTTAGTGCATTCAAGTTACATTTGGTAGCTGGACTGTCTAATGTAAATATTATGAAGAGCTTGTGCTATCCTACATGCACTCAACTTTAAGATTAAGTTAAATGGAGTAATATTAATATACACACCCTAAAAAATACTAACTACCACTAGAAAACTCATTTAACTGTTCAGGGACCATGGGCTGCCTATCGAAATAAATATAGAAACTCAAAGATGACAAATTAACAGCACAACAAATTATTAAACTGAAATTAAAAACCCTTACTTTGCAAAATCAGGCGCATAATTCTGATTTTTAATTAGTTATAAAAATATGTGCTGAATTTAACCAGTGTTTATTAAAACCCAGCAGATTTTCAGCATTAATGTACAATTAATATAAAGATGCCAATTAGTATCAAATGCAAAATATAATTTGAACAAACGCTATGTTTCCAACCAAGTTCAATTGCCGATCTGGATGGAGTATCCATGTTCTCCCTGTGTCCACGTGGGTTTTCTCTGGGTTCTCCAGTTTCCTCCCACAGTCCAAAAACATGGATACAAGGGCAATTGACTGCTCCTGATTACTTCTATTTTAATTATCCCTATATAGTGTGTGTGTGTGTGTGTGTGTGTGTGTGTGTGTGTGTGTGTGTGTGTGTGTGTGTGTGTGTATGTGTGAGTGAATTTGTGCCCAGCAATAGATTGATACCCTGTCCTGGGTGTCTGTGCCCAGCACCTGAAATGTTTTCCCCTGGATGGGCATGGGGCCCCTAGGATTAAGTAGTCAACATGATGAGATGGGATGAGATTACATTTACATAAGTATGTAATCACAAATGCATCTTGCCTGTTAAAGCTTATTAAATGTCCCATTATAATAAAACTATAGGGATTAAAAAGTACTTGGCTCTTAATCATGTCTAATTATAACAATTAGTGCAAGTATGCTTTGAAGTTTTGACAAATAACAGACAGATGAATCAGAAAATCTTGTTTTGATTTTTGGGGTTATTGTACCAGACAGTAATGCCAATATACTCTCGCTTTTGTATGTGTTTACAAAGAATGTGGAAGAGCTCTCTCTCCTCTCTGCTGGAAATTACAAGGCTGCCAAAAAACATTTGGCAAGTCAAGTGGTGATGAAATTCCAGGTGACATTCTGTGAAATGAGCACACCAAGAAACTTGGAGTTCTTGGCCATCTCCATGGAGTCATCAATGTGCACTGAAGACTGATCGCTGTGGGTCTTCCTGAATCTGCAATCAGCTCTGTTGTTAACACTAAGAGAGTTTATATTTCTTCTCTAGTCTGTCAGCTCCTCCACTTTCTTTCTGTATACATTGTAAGTGATGGTGATGAGGCCTACGGCTACTACTTTATAGCACAGTCCTGTGCCAGAAGTGTAAACTGCACTGACCAGAGCAAGTCTTAGAGGACATCAGTGCTAAGTACCATGCTGTAGAAGATGATACTTCTAAGTATGAGAGTGTTCCCAGTTACTATCTGTTCTGTTTCTATGCCACTAAAAATCTGTCAACATGACAAAGCCAGATAAATTCATAATTCTTTATGTCTTATTTCATTATCTTGACCATTTACCCTCTACTAGGGTCATGGGGGAAGAATATTTTGAGTGCTTGGGTCAAATTAGAGCATCCATTTCATTGTAAATCCCAGTTTTTGGACTATGGGAGAAATTCTACATGGACACAGAATGAAAATGGAAACTCCACTCAGATCGGGATTTGAACCTGGATCCGGAGCACTGTCATTGCAGATCCTTTTTTAGAACATTGTAAAGCTGCTTTATGAAAATGTACTATTGTAAAAACTCTACAATTCTAACTCTACAGAAACTCTAACAATCCTAACTCTTGAAACTTAACTTTTAAAGGGTTAGAGAACAGTGTCTATAGATACAAACAATATCACACACATTCACACCTATAGGCAATTAATTCAATACACCAGATTAGGATGAAATCTAATTTCTCAGAGTAAACCAGCACAAAATTTCACAAAGAAGGAACCCTTTATTTCTTTTCCTGAGAATTTTATGAGAATATTGTGTTGGTCTTAAATAAATACCAAGATAACTAATTGGCTAATTGTGTTGTTGTTCAACTCTTAAATCTTTAATTTTTGCTTCATAAAGAGAATTCTATTCCATACTCTTCCTTTCACAGACAAGTAAATTCCAGAAACATAATATGATAATAATGTCTTCCTCCATGTGTGAACCAAATGTGTTAGCACTTCATTTAACAAAGGGCCTATAGCTGGCACAGTACAGCAGCTTGTGAGTGAAATGTGTTCAGTATTTCAAGATGTTAAATTTGGCTCTGACTTATATTGTATTGCTATTTATCTACATACCCAATACTCAGTTATTATTTCTTTGTAATCTATGGATTTGATTAATTCTCTGTTTATAGGAAAATATTCAGGTTTTGTTTGTCAGGATTTTCTCTAAGGCATATTTTATTAATGTTCATTAATCACTCTTAGGCTCTAAAACAAGTCAGAGATGTATTTTTACAGATGTGTCTATGTTTGTGTTTGAAAATTTGCTTCATTGCCTTTTTCTGAATGACAAGGACTACGATACACTCTGAAATTGAAAACGTACCAATGCTGACAGCAACATTTTAGTCAATTCACTTTATCAATATACTTTAGTTGTGTAAATAATATAAAATGATTCTGTCACAAAAAAAAGTCCTTCAAAAACAATGCCAGCTTACATTCTGCTTTAGCAACAAATTGGGATGATCAACAATGTACTGTATGCATAAATGTTCTAGTGTGTTGTGAGTTCTACACAATTCTACACAATGATCTACTCAATTTCCTTCCACCATCCAAAAACATGAATGTTAGATTATAAAGGTCATAACTGTAACTTAAACTGTAGACATGCTGTGCAGCTAGTTCAAAATAAATAATGGTTTAGTTCTCTTCAGATGTTTTATATGCAATATATTACTTATATTAAATTTATATAAGGTAGTAAACAATATAGTTTATGCCATGAAGTTGGCTACAGTATACATATAAACTTAATTAAGACTGTAACTAGTAAATAAAATGGCATGGAAACTAAGCAAAACTGCACCACACTGACATTAAATGACAGAAATATGACAGTGAAGCATAAATATTTACAAAGAAAGGCACCTGCCAACGAAGAGGTCAGTTAGGACAGAAAGTAAACTGAGACAAATAGATTAGACAAGTATCTGTCAATAAATTAATAATGTTGCCCTTGACCTAATCATTGTTTAAGGTAAATATTACGAATAAACTCAGTGTTGTCATAGCAGTTGTTATTAACTATAGCCTCAGCTGTGTGAAGTTTAAACAAGACCTTCAACATTCAATTGCTCATATTGCATCATGAGACCTAGTGTAAGATGTTTTACTTAATGGGAATTGCTGAATTTAAATTTAGAAGAGATTATCAAACCCTTATATGTAATCAAAACATGAGTAAAAAAAACTCATCTCATCATAATCTTTCTCTTAATCCTCTGGGGGGTTCTAATGCCCATCCGTAGAGAACGTTTCTGGTGCTGGGCAGATACATACAAATACATACAGGAGAAGATATTAAATTGATGTTGCCCTTTGAAGTGTAAATATCATTGTACTTATAGTACAGGCCGCTAGCTCAGGTTAATAGGAGGGTTGTGTTATGAAGGGCATCTGGTGTTAAATGAGCATGGGAGCTCAGTGGTTTAGGAGTCGGATTATTAATATGAAAGTTGAGGAGTTCAAACCCCTAGTCGTCAATGTGGGCCGATAAGCAACACCCATATCCCTCATTGTTTCAGGGGTGCTGTGTCATGGATGACCCTGTGCTTATGGAATAATTTTAAGTTGCTAATGACATAATGTATATAACATAATAGAAACAACTGGAAATTTCTCAGAATTTATTCATGTGTATAAAAATCCTTTGCTTAAAAATCATATGAAAAATGTTAAGATAATCAACTAAAAGTTCACAAGTCTTTTTATCAACCAGTATTCAGAATTAGTAATAGTAATCAATTCACATAGTAATATTTAGAAAACTATTGTAATGCTTTAAAAATACAGTTATGTTAAAAGAATAAAAGGCAGATGGCCAGTTAAAAGATGCAGAGAATAAGATTTTAATCTCCCCACACCCCCAAACCCCCCTCGTGTTTGTAGTGCACTCAAGCCAATATAAATATGGCAGTGATGTGCCAGATAGTTATTAATTACATTGTTTGGGGCCAACACCATAAAAACTCAATAAATTATCTGGATTGCTTATTTTAACGTGTGAGTCAATGGAGCTAGGACTTTGTTTCTGTGAATTTGAAATATAAATTGCACACCAGGCTCTGTGATCTAACATCAGAACACTTTTACTAAATAAGCACAAGTTCCCACGGACACATTTAGAAACCTGCCATATCAGGAAAAAGAGTCACAACAAGCTCATGTGTGCGATAGTTAGATTTTCACATCATATGGGCCAAACAGTGCATATCTCTGAGATGTTAAACTATTTATATGCAGGTGTGGAAAAAAACATACAATTTTCTGAAACTTTTGATAAAAATAGCTGAGAGGCATAGAGAGAGACTGAGAGATGGGATGGGGGCTGGTACGTGATGTGTAAGCAGGTGTTTGGGTTTGGTTTAAGGTGTCTGTTGACTGCTGGGAGGCACAGAGGTTTTTATTGTTACACCAGCCGATCTGTCCTCACTGCAGGCTGTGAATAGAAAAGCTGAACAAATCCAGTCTCTAGTGCAAGGTCACAGAAGCCTGAATCCAGCATTCCATCAGTAGCTGCATAAATCTGCATTCCACGTCTGTCATTTTAAATAGCGTTGGTCTATGTGCCACGACACTTTTAGGTGCTGGACATTGTTCCTTTATATCAGATTTCTTTTTTACAATATGCTGCATACTTTTACTGACTTTTTTTTTTTTTTTTTTTTTTTTTTTACATAGGCACCAGTCATTTTTTATGTCCTGTCAAGTTTATTTGACTACACAGACAAAACACAGATGTAATTCATCCATTTATACATGTACCAGACTTGACACATATTTGCAGAAATATAGTTTATGTACACAGCACTCTAGCCATTTAGTATTACCAAATAACATTAGCATGTTTTTGCATTGTTGATAGAAAACAGATCACATATTGAAGATTTATGCAGACAAGGGGAGAACATACAAACTCCACATAATGAAATATCCTCGACAGAGAATCATACCCAGAACTTCTTGCTGTGAGGTAAGAGTGCAAACCACCATGACCCTCTAATGGAAAACAAGAAAAATAAAACAAATATTGTAGTTAATAAGTAAAAATTACATAATAATGGTTTTCCCTCCTCGCTATGACTTCAAGGAAAGGCTTTGTAAAATAAGCGCTTTGGCATGTTGCCCCTTTGGCATTAGAATTCTGGGTCAACAAGATTAGATGGAGATCTGCGGACCATTTTACACAAATGAGTTTGTTTTGTATTCGGTGTCACCCTCTTATCCCTCCCTGTATTCATCTTATCTTCCCATAGTCATGGTGCCAAGGTGTCAGAACACCAATTCCTTAAAACTACATACAGCAGTGGAGATTATTTCCGAAGGCTTTAGTGGGATGACAATGTCTGATCGAAGAACTGTATATAAATTTCATTGATCAGAATTATATTTAAGCCTAAGCTCTAAAAGTATTCCTTAGTTAGGAATAATAATAGGTTCTTATTATTTCTAAAGATTCCATGTCAAATATGAGACAATTGAAATAAAATGTTACTACATATTGTGTTAATATATTGAATGCTCTATTCAACATGGAACACTGGACAAAGAAATGCATTGTTACGCCGTTTGATATATCTTTAGTTTAGAATGAGCTTGGTTTCGTACCTTTGTATCACTGAGTGTTTCATTACAGGAAGGACACAACATATCAATAACGTATTGAGTTTCCTTTCACAGTAATGTTCCTTTTAAAAGAAGATCAACCTGGATTCAAACCCAGGTCCTGCTTTCTGTGAGTTGGATGCGCTAACTTTTGTACCACACTTCCACTGTTTTAATACAGTTCAGTTGAAAACTTGAGACTTTTCACACCATGTTATAATAATATGTTTTGATAGATCACACAACAGATCTTAGTTTTGGGACATTTAATATCCTATAAACAGAAACTAGTGCTGAAGGTCAAGTTTCTGGAGCTGTGTAAAAAATATCACCTGCCAAACACCCACTCAAAAATACAGGTGCCTAATACATTTTTATTAAAACTATTCAAAGGACAGCCCATGTTGGAAGAAAAAGTTCTTAACCTTTAGTTTTTTTGTTCCAGGGTAAAGTTAAAAATGATCTTCCCGCTGTGGCCTTTGTACATTCGTTAACCCAGTTCTTTAAAAAGATCAAATGTACTGTATATGATAGATTTTTGGGGTCAGATTTTTTTTTTCTTATAATTGATGAGGTATGCATAAGAACTTGTAGAGGTTTTGAAACCTTTAATTCCATTGTTGATAAACTCTTTAGAAAATTAATATAAAATATAAAATGTAAAACTTTAAATATGTAAAACATCTTATCATTAAATGATACATATCAATATAACAGATGAAATATAAGCCATAAAAAGGAAGGCAATATAGTTTTATAAAAATAAAAAAATAAAAAAGAAGAAATGGCTCTGGCTCCAGGACAATATTGTGTGATCATCAGCTGCACCTGTTTCTTATTTATTTATGTATTAAGATATCATCAGACGATAGAAAGCCTAAACATATTTAGCGTAGTACTTAATTGTTCAATGTCAATAGCCCGAATACCTGGCTGAATGGAGCATGAAACCAGATGGTTCACTGCTGGCCTGAATCTATGCTGTGTGTAACACTGTGTACAAAGAGTTAGTATTGTGATGTCACCATGTTTTAAACCCAAACATTACACACAATTTTTGTAACAACATTTCCTAAATAAATTGTATTATAAACTCCAGGTAAATCTGCATTTGGTTAAAAAAAGAGGATACTAGATTACCTCTGTAATTAAGACAAGGGAAAGCTAAAGTATTAAGGAAATTAAAACCAGATGACATTGATTTTTTTGTATACACTACCTTGTTTGTCTCTGTTCGTTTACTAGATGATTGTCAATTACTGGATGTTGCTCTGGACCATGTGCTGTGATGTAAGGTCAGACCTCAATTACCTTTGATTATGCATTTGTTTGGCAAAACGTTCCAGGAAGAAAGCATTAGCAAATTAACTAAATACTTGCAATCTATTATTTGTGTCTTTCCCAATTTTCAACCTGCACATCTCATTACTCTTTTTTAAAGATTGATTTATCTTATTGCTGCATTAAAAAGAACTTGTGGGAAGTAAAGGAAAAGAAAATATGACGGGAAATAAAATATAGCTTTGGGAACATTTAACTTTCACTTATTTGTTACAAATTTTTAGAATGGGAGTGGAAAAGTTTTTTCTTACCTCTGGAGATTTAAAGATGACGTGTGTGTGTGTGTGTGTGTGTGTGTGTGTGTGTGTGTGTGTGTGTGTGTGTGTGTGTGTGTGTGTGTGTGTGTGTGTGTGTGTGAGAGAGAGAACGTGAACATTCCTCACATTCTCTCTGTAAATTATACTGCTGTACGCACATTTCAAGAAAAGCAGCGCTCCATCATACTATGAAACTGAACTGAGTGGAAAAACTGACACCCCTTCCAGTGTTTCTCTGTCACATCTATAAACACTACGTTTTAGGAACCTTCCCCTCGTCTTAAGTTCCCTGTGTGTGAAAGGCGTGGGCCCCATGGCTGTGGGGGCTCCCCTCAACCCTCTTTTCTCCTTCTGACAACAGAGGTGCCCCTGCACTTCACTTGTCTGTTTGGGACCTGTTTATTATATACTGGGAATAACACGTAGCAGCAGCCTCCAGCATAGAGCTTCTATCGTGGCCTCACATTCATATTCATTGGCATTATGTAGTCTGCTGGGTTCAAAGGATGCGGTTTACAGCGAGACTCGGCCTAATGTCTACATCATCTGACTGAATGCCGTTTGTCATGACAAGGGCTTTTTTCCTCACCATTATGTTTTCCCCTTGAAAAAACATAAGGAGATCAAAAAACAGGTCATATGGTGGCTGTTTTTTCTATTACCAACATACGTTACCAATTAACACCATGAGTTAAAAACGTGATGAATAGTGGAGTACATGACTGCTTTTCATGGCTGGAAAATAATAGTAAAAAATAACTGTAAAAAAAAATAACTACAATATATTCAGAAATAATTACAGACACACTGCAAATAAGGAACAAGTAAGAAGAGACGAACAAGAGAAGAGAAGGTAAGAACAAAAGAGATTTAAAAATGAGAGAACAGAAGTAAAGTGGAATAAATGGAGGAAGGAGGGATGGAATTACAGACAGACTGATCAACAGTCAATAACAAAATCAGCCAAAAGGAAAGAGAGCCAGAATGAGAGAAAGACAGCAAGATCAAAAGACAAAAGTAATAAAGAAAGACACAATGGCAAACTGCTTTGGACAGTGGAAAAATATTCTATCATGATTTTATAATTGATACAAAATTAATGTCGAATATGTTTTATGCGCATGGTTCCTGCAGTGTTTTAAATCTAAATGTAACCCATAAAATGCACAGATCCTTCAGGGCACTTTAAGCTCAGACTCTGATGGACTCACTCATCCTCATTAAAATTCCTCTCCTGTTGGTATGAAATCAGATTGTAAACGCTCTGACTAAGATTTGCTTAAAATGAATTCCAAATATGTCTCTCTCAAATTCTGCCCAGTCAACTCATTGTGATGTTGAGTCTAAAAGCTTTCAACCAGGAATATCAGTCACCGCAGTGACAGACTATTATTGGAAGTGAAGGGGAAGAGTAATGACACTCATTTATTTTGGCATCTTCTGTCAAATATCATGTACTCACAAAATCCATGGTGTTTAGTTCATCCTATCTCTTCCTACCATCTTTAGTGTCATACACATACCATGTATGTTAGATTGCTTACGGATATTTAACTATGTGAAACTAGATATGCAGCCACACAGCTAACAGAGAATGTTATCAGAACGTCTTGGGTTTGGCAGGTTTAATTAAGATCAGGCTACTGCAGTCTAGTTACAACATTCCTGTAATTTTAGCTTCACTTATTTAGTGCATTTTACAATAGTACATTGTAGAACAATAGTACATTTCATAGCATCTCAGTGGTTTTTTACACAAACAGTGGGTTTTCAACGGAATGTGGTAGACCCAGGGCACAAATTTATACATATAACAAAGAATATGCTTTTTTATTATATTTTTAAATCACTAGAAGAATTTGTATTTATTAAATATGTGGGTCATATTTATTTTTATCAAACTCATGGCTGCATCTGAAACTGCATACTGCCTACTACATAGTAGGCAAAATCCATAGGTGAGAAGGACTATTGTGTCCAACTATGCATAAATCAGTAGGTAAAAATAGTCAGTGACCATTTGAACTGATCCCATTTTTGCATCGGGAGCATATTGTTCTTTTCATGATTTATCTGGAGCTAGATCACTTAATCATGAATAAGTATAACAATATCCAGAGGCAAGTGTAAATATATATTTAAAAAATATTATGCATTATGATTTTTAGGATTATATGAACATTTACAGTGAGTATGGGGGTTCTTACCTCAAATAATGTTTCATTTTGTTGCATTTAAGGATGCATATGTTCTACGTACTTTTTAATTTAAAAAAGCCAACTACTTCATATTAAAATACGATGAAGTTGCTTGAAACGCCTTTAAGTGCTTTGATTCAATATTGATTGCTGCTTAATCCAAGAAGCTTAATCTAAATCTCAGTGATTGAGATGTGCATACATGTTTTTTGTCTTAAGTGTATTCCTCATGTTTGGATTCTTATGTTTGAATGGTGCTGAGTATTGGCTAACACTAGAAGACTCATGTAGACATCAAAATATGTTATTTTACTGACATTTAATTTGTGTTATTAGAATTATTTGATGAGTGAAAGTGAATATTTGATTTGTTGGTTTATTGGTACCACCAACTCTTTTCATTCTGAGTCTTGTGACCTTTGCATATCACATCATTTGTTTAAATTATCTTGTTAGCATCCCCCTAAATTCAATTTTTCTGCTTTTGCTCGTGGAATGAGCTTTAGATTAATATAGATTGAAAGTAACTGCTCTTTTGCATTCCCACACAACCTCCTTGCTTAATTCATGGCATGCTCTTAATGGCACCACTGCACTTTTCTAAGTAAGCAAAAAGCAGAAGCTCTCATCATTTGTCTGGCTTAATCTTTCTTTGTGGCCTGGCATGGAAGACTTGTCCCTTGAAATTGTTATCCATCCCAACAGTGTTTTCTAACCAAATATACATCGTTCCTTCCAGTCAGACCCCTCTTGAAAAAAATAATTACAGTATATGGTCTTCTCTCGACCAACATTCTCCTCCACCCAGCTCATCTAAACTAGGACGCTATTAGGAATTCAATTTAGTCTGACCACAAAGTGGTTCTGTACTTTTCTCTTAAGAATATTTCTCCAGTCTTATCCACTGCTCTCACCTATTTTTCTATGAATTTTTTTTGGATTTCATAAACCACTTTACCCATTCACCTCTTATCTACTATGGTTTCAGACCCTCGACCGAGACTGCATTGTGAGACCAGTATGGACTTTCTCATGGAATGAAAGCTTAAATGAAATATGATCCTGGCTCATTATCAAACAATAAGAGTTAGCACATAGCTGCCAAATACAGAGGCCAAACACAGCGAGTGAGAGTCTGAATGGGCCATTAGCACTCTCACTCTAGACTCAAAGGGTGGTACCCAGAATGTGATGCTAATGTCATAATGCACTCCTTCCTTTCTACCAGTGTAATCTCTCTACCTGCATCTTATCTGCATCCATCTGTCTTTTTGTTTCTGGACTTCTCTTATTGTGGCTTCTCTTATTTTCTTACTGTTTCTGTTTGAACACTCTTTTCTCCATCTCTATACAATGATATACAGTAAAAAAAAAAAGAGGGCAACAAGTCAGTGGTTAATTAGGAACCAGCTTTACTGTAAAATTATTAAACCTGACCATTATCCAACTTGACTTTCAAATCTAGATCATCTCCTTTAAAAAAATAAAAATAAAATGTAAATAGCATTAAAAGTGATAGAAAACAACTTTTATTGGATTTAATGTATGGGACCTTCAAATTGAAATATGAATGAAAAAAATTAAAAATAAGAAATATTAGGAACATTTAGACACATAGTAGCAGAAGTTAAAAATTAAAAGGGTACAATTATTTTTATGCAGTACTTTTATGAAAAATTTAGAAGCAGTGTGCACAAAATCCCATCATGCTTTGTTTTTTAAACTGTCCCTTTTTAACTTTAATGATTCCTTCATCTGGCCTTTTATAGAATTTTCCAGATTTGTTTTCTTTTGTCACAGTCTGAAAGTCGTTTTTTTGTCTGTTTACCAGACAGCTTCAGCCCACGGCCAGTATTATTTTACGAAATCGGACCCACCCATTGTAAGGGAAATTTTTTTTTAGTGGAGCGAGTATACAAGCAGGTGAAAAAACCTATATATACCAGAAACCAACCTTCACCTTAGTGCAGTCTTAAACAAAAACCTTAAAAATGTCATTTATTTATTTGTGTATTTATAAATGTTGCATTTAACCATCTCAATTTTCCTTAATATATTTTTTTTACATTTACAAATATCCCAGTTTGTGTAAATAATATTTCAAAAGATTTTTAATAAATACGGATCATTTACTATGCCTGTTTAAATTTTTGACATTTAGCAAATCAGTGTTTTTCCTATAGGTTCTTTTAGTGAAACTTGTGTTTCTACTAAAGATGTAAAGCATTATGGACACCTGCTTTTTTTTTTAGAAGTAGGCTGGTCCCATTTTCTTTTTGAAGGAAATGGGACCCATTAGACCAAAGAACAGTTCTGCTAAGCTTCAGTTTATTTCAAAAAAGTCTGTGTACGAATACAGTATCAGTTTTCATTTTGTATTTGGATTTCAGAGTTTTAAAGCTTTTCTGTGTTCTTAGCCTAAAACACCAAAGAGCAAGCATGTAGCAAGAAAAAATGCCCTGACATTTGTTTTGATTTAAAGAAAGAAACCTTGTGAGGACCTTGTCAGTGCAGGACTCTGGCACTAAGGTACAAACTATATATATAATCAAGTCTGTTAGATCAAAAATTAATAAACTTTTTTCAATTTAGTCATAAAATGTTCATTCTTACACGTAGTATTTAATATTTGACCAGTGTCCCAACGTTTTTGGAAAATACTTTGTACCTAAATACATTCAAAAAGAAAGTATTGCTCAGGTCTTTGGCACTGAATTCTTCAGTTCTTTGTACTGAATCCTCTTGACTTTTTATATTGTATTGTTGAATTGCTGTGATAGTTCTGAACAGCGGTACAAATCAACTGCAATTTCATCTTGCCAAAATTAGCACCTCCCAAATATCAGGGATAAAGCAAAACATGGAAGGAGAGTTGGTTTTGGCACTTGCGAGAAACATTAGTTATGGTACGTGTGATCGCATTAATTTTAAATCAATCTCAACCACACACCCACAAGCGTGAGAAAATGAGCAAGTCACAGCCTCGTTGTTATCCAGAATAAATGAAGGTGCCATGAAAGGCTATTCTGTCCAATAGTTTTACCCTGCTGGCACCCACAGCCATTCAAATGCCCACAAACACACATGCTCCCCTATAATACTCCCACGATCTGGCTTTTTAAAGCCATTGTGGACAGTGAGTTTACCACCAGGACCTGACCAAAGTTGTCTTTGTAAGGATGCGCTGATGTTGTAAAAACAAAACAAAACAAAGGAATCCTATTGTTATCTTGATTTCAGTCTGCATGAAGGGTTCTGAAGGTTTGTTGTGCTAACTGGCAAACAGAGCTTATATATACTAAGTGGATTGAATATGACAAGTGTGTACACTATTGCTAAGTCTTACTTAGCGGTTGTATACTTGAACCCTGAGGCATATCCATTTGCCAACGATGAAATCACTGCTAATTAGCCTTTAAAATGCAGAGCTCACTTAGTGTGTTTAATTAAAGCATGGCTTTTCAGAGTACAGGATTTACAGGACAGAATTTCTCATGTCGAAACATGAACAGAGGTGCGTGAGTGTTTTTCATTTTCAGCTTTAATTGAACCAAAAGGGGATTGCCAGTCACCTTCCCTATACATGCAAGTGTAAGATTAGCAATGTGATGCTACATCTTATTATATGTTTACAGATAAACAAAGGCCTTGTTCTCTTAAGGGGAGATTCCAAGAGGGTGGTAATCGTCATTTGCACAGACAGTGTAATTTACTATGTGCTTGGAGCCACAGTGATATGAGGGAGAAAGAGAGTCTTTTTGACACTGACTGCTGACTGCAGGAACACCTGGATCCTTTTCGGAACTACAAAGCAGGGAAAAAGGGGAGAATGAAGCCCTGGTACTGATTAACCAGGCTCCCCTCCTTTCCTCTGCCACCAAAGCCAAATGTACAAAGAGCAAAAGACACACACACACACACAAACACTGCATGCAAGCACTTGAAATATCCCCAATATATCAGCAGAGATATGTGCTTTCTCTTAAAAGATCCCATATGCATTGATTTTGCACTAAAAACTAAAGACTAACCTATTTTTTAACAACCATTGACTCCTAATGTCAATGCACTAATATTTCAAATACATTATTTGGGCTTTTCATTGACCTTTGTCACCTACTCAACTCAACAATACCATATACTACACTCTGAGCTACTTTAAAAGCTTACTGTTGCTCCAAAGATACAATACTCTCTATTGTACCAGTGCCCAACCCTATAAAATCCCACTTTTATTGCTTATTCTTCATAGATTAACTGCACCATGAACACACCAGTCTCCTTATCTGTGAGATGGAAATTAAAACAGGCAACGAAGTCTGTATCAAGCCCTGAATGGTCGTAAACACACAGTAAAATAAATTTAATTTAAGTCCTGTTACTCGTCCAGGGAGTGCACACCTTGCAGATGTGCAAAAAGTGATGGGTAAAGATCTAAAGAAAGCAGGAACTGCAGAAGTCTCGTGAAAGTATTTAATTTATGGGCATGTCCAAAAACATATGGCTGAAAATAGTGCCTGTGGAAGGATACACCAGAGATATCCAGTGTTCCACAAAGACACAGATGTATGTCCATAAATCTCAAGGGTGTAAAATACCAACTAAATGTTCCACCACATCTGAGATAATGTTCTATAGGATGAGTCTAGACAAACATGCACAAGTCAATTGTTGATGAAAAAACATCTCATCCCATCTGTGGAATATGAAAAGAGCATTATGGTTTGGCATAGAGTCTGGACAACAATACTAGGCTATTTTAGAGGACAATGTCAAGATAGTTGTCCATCATCCAAAGCTTAGTGGAAGTGTGGTAATTTAGAAAAGAAAGCTTGCATTAAAACAAGGTCTGCGTGACCGAGTTCGAAGTCCAATTTAAAACTCAAGTGACCCACATTTGTCTCAAACACTTTTCTTTTATACATAATTGTTCTCATAAATAGCTCTGATATAATAGTACTGTTTTTTCAATCATTAAAATAAACATGCAAAAAATATTTAATTACTTTAAACTCTTTTTAAATTAATAGCAGCACATGGCTTAGTTGTTTGGCAGGTTCGCCTCTCAGGGTTGGAGTCCTGATCTTGGCGGAGTTTCTATGTTCTCCCAGTGAATATTTTCTGGGTTCTCCAGTTTCCTCCCACAGACCAAAATCATCGATTAAAAGTAAATTGGCTGCTCTAACTTGCCTGTCTCTAAATTGCCTGTTTCTAAATTGCCCCTATGTAGTTTGTGTTTTGCCCCCCACCCTTCACCCCAAACCTTAGTATAGGATTAAGCAGAAGTTAAAGAGATGAAAGTACAATCTAGCTGATAGCAAAAACTCTTAATATTAAAGAATAACTTTAGTGTTAGTTCTGTAATGTGATGTCATTATTGATGTAACTTAAACTTTTTTAACTTTTTGTTATTTTACAGATACTTTAATCTAAAACACCTCACAATCCCAATGGCTGTGGTCAGACCACAGTTGCAGCCATAATACAGCACAACCCCCTGGAGCAATAAGGGTTAAGAGTCGTGTTCAAGGGCCCACATTGAAACTTATGGTTAACTCAAGGTATGAACCCCCACACTATAGTTTGATAGCTTAACACCCTGACCACTAAGCTACCACACCCACTTAACTGCCATGTAACAGCTTTTGTGAATATGTATATAACTTGGATGTTTATCTCCCCACTATTCTCGGGTGCAAAATTGAAAAACAACATTCTGATCATGGTTTTGTACAAATAACTGTTTTTATTTCAACTGTACATTTTCAGTTGTCAGACAATACTTCACAACACTGAATATACACACTGATGAACATATAAATATTCCATACTATATACAAAAGATACAAAAGGATATATACCGCTTCTCTGTTCTCTAGAGTCACCACTAAAATGAGTAAACGGGCAAGCACTGAACTCAGGCATCATTTTACAGTTCATTTTTAATGAGAGTTTGAAGTCCAAGCTTTGGTTTTTTTTTATTGTTTCTCTGTTTTTTAACACTGTCTCGGTCCATTGGCTAAACACTTGTGATGCCACAATTCTCAGCTGTATAGTGGCCGGAAGGGACAGATAAACGGAGACGAGGTCACCCTCGAGGTCAAAAAGGGCCCCGAGGCTTTGTGTGTTCTCTCAGAGGTTTCTATGAGGGAGTGGCATTCGGCTGACCCCAGTAATCAGACATGCTTGGCCAGTCAACAGCAAAGCTCACTCACGTCGGCTTCGGGTCAGTACAAGTGCTTCTGTTATACGGCTCTAAAAATAATTAGCATTTATAAAAAAAAAGAGGATATACAAATCTTGACAGAAAAGTACAATGAGTTAAATGTTCATAAGCCCTTTCCAAAGCATATGTTTCTGAAGGAAGACCTGAAGATCTCGACCCGGTATAGAGGGTGAATAGAGTTTACGAGTCATTGTAATGGTTTTCGGCACAGGAAGCTTCCTCACAGAGGACTTGGGCTTTCAACAGCTGTGTACTCGGTCTCTGAAGCACGTGAGGCATCGATGAGTCTGGCCAAACCGCTTTTAGTGGAATACTTGAAAATGAAGGCCTTCATGAGGTCGTAACGGTAATTACGGTCGATGAAGTTGTAGACAACTGGGTTGATGCAGCAGTGCAGTAGTGAGAGGCACTGTGTGACGTGTAGTGCTACATAAAGCACATTCTCAAATGTACAGCTAAGAGGAAGCACATTGAGCAGGGTCAGCGTGTCCAGGAGTAGTGTGCCATGGTAGGGCAGCCAGCACACCAAGAACACCACAATGTAGGTAAAGACGAGGCGGCGACTGGCCCGACGTTCCTGGTCTACTGGGGATCCGATCACTCTGGCAAGTAGCGCATATAACACGGCAATTATGGGGAAAGGGACAGCAAATCCAAGAACCATAGAGCTTACTTGGACGCCAATGTTCCACGCGTTTGTCGACTCCTCGGGATACATGGGTTTGCACACAGTCATACCTTCTGAGTGTGTGGACTTAACAGCGTGGAGGAAGTAAGTATCGGGAACGGCGGCAATGAGTGCCAACAGCCATATTCCCAAACAGATCAGCTGCCTTGTGCGTCTCCTCTTACCATGGCCCATCGAATCACCGAAGCGGACCACTGAGAGGTAGCGGTCTACGCTCATGCAGGCCAGAAAGAAGATGCTGCTAAACAGATTGACGCTGAAGATCATATGTGTGAACTTACACATGAGGTCCCCAAACGGCCAATGACCCTGCTGGAGGAGGGAGCTGATGGATATTGGGAGAGTAGCCACCACAAACAGGTCAGCGATTGCCAGATTGAGGATGTATAAGTGCGTCTCGTGGCGCTCTCGGCTGGATCGCGTGTTCACCCACACCACTAGGATGTTGGCGGCCAGGCCGATTACAAAGATGAACATGTACAGGATGGAGATGGAGTATAGCATGGCCCGCTGACTGAAGGAGCTCTGGCACACGTGCATCTCCACGTGTGATGTCCCGTTCTCATCCAGAAACGAGAAGTTCTGCTCTGTTAAGATGTCTAGCAGATCCGGTAGCTCATTCATGTTCATGGTCATGGCAAGTTACCTCGTGGGATTTGTCTTGAACCTAAAACAGAAAAGAAGGACACGCTGGTGAGTTATGAGTTTGCGATTAAGTTGTGAGAAGACAGAAATATGGTTTATTTTTCAAAGCAACGTGTATAATCGAAAACATCTTCAACACGCCAGGGACCTGTGTCAAAGGGCAGGACCTCATGCAGAGGACCTCATGAAGAGAAAAAATTCTGAAGAATTTTTCCGGCCTGCCTTCGTACCAAGTGCTGTTTCCCAGGGTTACTGAGTTGCTTCAGGTCTATCAATAGCATGTCCAAGTTTTAAGTAATTAAACATCAAAAAGGGGTTGATCAGGGGTGGTGGTGGCCGAACGTATTTTCCAATCCAAAAAATCTATGCATCCTAAAGCATGGAACTGGTGATGCTTATCTTGTTAGAGAATTATCACAGCAATATGATCACTATAGTATGATTACAGTCACTAAATAAAGCTAAATATAAAAGCTAGAAGGGTTCAGACTTACTGTAACATCAGAGCTTATTTATAGGTTAATTAGACTGAACTGGAATAAAATGTTGTTCCCAAGCACAAATTTAAAATGTTTATATTGATATTTAGAGCTTATAAAAATCATACAATAAGTACCAACAGATTCAGTCACATTTGGATCTATCCAATGAACAACAGCCTAAAATAACATCATAAGACACAGAACCCAAATTCAATACAACAGCCCATGCCTTGGCAAAGATGTTAATCGAATCTGGACCATAGCCAATGCCACTTCCTAATCTATATTTACGAAGAATTTCAAACAAGGTGTCAGCTTTCATTGAAGAGACCTGCATTTGCGTGCAGTGCACAGACAGTAAAACTGATCTAATCTGTTTAAGCTGGTCTAGGTTCATTCCATATCAGCCGGCTGTGTTCAGCACGAAACAGTGTTAGCACCTAGCCTTAATGCCATTAAGAGAAATGTGAGAGGAGACCCAGCTGCTCTTAATACACAGCTACAAAACCACTTTTACAGCTCTGTTCTTGTAGTCTTATTGAAGACAGCCGCATCGAGCAACCTATATAGTGCCGACCTGGCTCATCAGGTGCAATAAAACATGCTGGTCTATGGGCACCCCCCCACCTTGTTGTAAAACTGTTGTGTTTACACTTCTTAAATACGATGGGTACCCTCACCTGAACCCCCAGGCCTCTGGACACAAAGAGTTCCCTGTATGGACATAGTGACTCTCGCCTCAATCCCCAATTTGCACCCCACCCATTGCTCCCTCTCCCTCCCTAAGCCCCCTGAAACTCAGCATTGTTTTCCTTCAACGAGTTAAGACAGTCTGTCTAACATAAGAATGGAATGGTCAGTAAGACTTCTAGCCTTCAGGAGCCTGTATCATGCAGCAGGAGTGTTTTTAATCATTAGTTAATTCCAAAGTTTCAGAGCTGAATGAGAAATACACGCATCGTGTGGAAAGTGTGTAAAATCTGAGCGACTCCACATTCCATTAGGATTAATTGTCCACATTTCTGTTGGTACGGAAAACAAACGACAGTCATGTGCTAACTGGGAAGAAATGTTTAGAAAGGAAACCATAAAAAATCTGGACAAAGAAACCACAGAGAGGTTTTGGAGTCTTTAAATGTGTCAAAAGTAGAACTGCTCAATGAAGCATTCACATGTAACAATGACTCTAAAGTGCATCTAAATCTGGAAAAAAAAAACTGGAAACTTTGTTTTCTTAAAGATAAACTAATTCAATTCTTATTAGAAGGAAAACAGCATCCCATTTTAAGCAGCCATGCCCTCCAGTGACCACTTTAGTCGCCAGGAATACAAAAACCTCAGTGGTCTACAATTACAATTGCATCAGACATCACAGAAGTAACAGGTTCATGTCAAGCCCAAATAACTATATGCCAAAAAAGTTCCTTGAAAAGGTTGCAAACAGTGAAAAAACGCGTCTTGATGGCTTCAAAGTTTGTAGTTTAATATAAAACTCCTTTCTGATCCTAATTATTAGAGTTATTTAACAATAATACATCAAGAGATGGATCCTTTATGACCCTTCTTGCGTTCTTATTTTGAAGCTGAGAGCTTCCATTCTAAAAGGTGTGACTTGTTTGCAAAGAAACAGACTCATGATTTAAATTTCAATTCCTGAGTGGATTTAAAAGCCTATCCTGCAGGCTGAAAGCAAATGCGATTCTGTCGTCTTACATCGTTTAGTGCCAAATCACCACATCTGGAGTCATCTTAAAACTTCTGAGGACCGGGACCTGTCATTAGGCTATTCTATAAAAGAGGGCTTTAATAATCCACCTGAATTCTATTACAGTTCATTAGCAGAAAGCAGACGCTGCGTGGAAATGCGCCTTGCATTCCAAATCGCGCGTTTTCGCTGTAGATAGAAGCGCACTCTAATGCAACTGAATTCAAATTAGGAGGATTTGTTAAATGAATAGAGTCAAAGTATTCATTTCATTAAATAATACAGCTTTGCAGCGCTGCCTTCGCTCAGTAAAAGGAGAAATCACCAAAAGCGCACGTACAGGAGCCACGAAGTTTCCAAAAGCGCACAAAGTTCAACGCGCGTCTAAAAAGCGCATGGGTTTATTATAGAGCTATAAATAAAAACATAGCACAATCCTTACGTTCAATCCCCCGATATTGATTGGGATGGAGGAAAGCAGGTCCTCTGGGCTCTAATCCTGTAGTTGTGAGTCGATACTGAAGAGACTGAGAGAGAGATTGGATCTGTGAGGCGCTGCTGCTGGTTAATATATGCAGGAGCAGCGCAGGAACGCCTCCTTCCACCAGAGAGCCGAGCAGCTCAGCTGCACAAACCCGGGTTTCTATGAGGGGAACAATGAAAGCGGACGTGGGACAATTCAGATTTTAATAAACAGCTATATTATGGGCAAATAAACAGCCGGATTAGACGTCAAAGCTTACGCGCAATTAAGGTTTCAGGTGCTACCGTCACATGTGAGATGGGCAATTTGCCTGCAAAGAAAAAACCTGCATGTCTTCCTTGTAGAACTTTTTGTATGCTGTTTACTATAAAAAAGATATGCACACATATCTTAAACAAGCAAATATCCATGCATTTTGGACACCTGTAGGGTTATACCAGTTTGGGGAAGGCCCTTTATTTCCCTGCATGCACAAAGCAGGGCATTTAAGACATGTGCCTCTACACTTTTTATCATAGTGTAAAATCAGGAAAAGAGGTATGTTTTCAGGACAATAATCAGAATTCATTAAAGTCACCTTACGAAATGGTTATGAGTCTCAGTATATGCACTTTTTTCATTTGCATGCCTGTAGAACTACTTTTTCGTACACAGAGACAAACCTCCCGCCTTCCATCAGCATGTTTGGTGAGTAAGAAACTTCTATTGTTCCTGTAGTATTAATGAGGAGAAAAAGCATGAATGAACTGTAATGTGTGAAAAGTTTGCACAGATGTTTACGCTCCAGGTTTTGCGCTGTGATTTCTTCCTGCTTCCGAGCTTCATTTACCAGATATCCTCTTGGCACCGCCTCAAAGACTCCAAATAGACTTAATGTAGACACACAAAGGTTTCACCTGTTGTTAAAGTGCACAGCTGGCCCTGCGCCTATTTATTCTGTTTTGTATGCTGGCCTTGGGCCACTGCATCTTGTGCGCAGGGCACATGAGGTCTGACTATAGAGTTTTATAAGTGACTCTGAAATGAATGCAGTTCAGAACATAATAGTGTACAGTATATTGTTTTTCTCATAATGTAGAAAGATTCTTTACAAGGTGCAGTTACACTGAAATCTCCCACCCCCCTGCTATTTTGAGCTTCAAGCACAATTAGATTCAGGTCACTTTTACTAACTGTGATATCTTCACATTATTCTGCAATAAATCCTTCACTTCCAAACATTAAGTGGATGCCGAATCAATCACAGCTTCAATCCACCCATTGATTTTCCCTCAGTTATGCATTCTGAATGCAAATTTACTTCTGCTGTTATTTTTCTTATGGTGCATATGCCCTATAATCAGGCAGGACATGGATGACTAGTCCGTGTGTACGCAAATGAGTGGTACTTATGAAACAACACCTGACCAAACAATGCATGAATATTTCCTGTGTATTTAAACCAAACTAGAGGCTAAACAAGGGAAATGCATATGTGGTTTGAAAGGGGACCTGCTACAGGGAATTTCCAGTGTAATAGTTCCCACAGATTAGTGAGAACAACAGACCGGGTGGCATTAAATAAGTACCGAACAACAATGATTAGCAATAGCGGTCCATTATTAAGGAGCACCAGGATGGAAACTTTGGCCTGAGGAAGTTACCGGAACACTAGGCCAGCGAACTCATTTGACGCACATTTGGTTTCTGTTAGGGGTCCAGTATAGAAAAGTCAGAAAATGTCAAACTGAACGATTGTTGCGAGCAAAAAACACTCTTTCTTTGTTATTAAGCCATTCATCAGACCCAAGTTAAGTTCACATTCCAGTCTTCAGTGAAACTTGTGCTTTAAACATATATACTTTAGGGAGATGTGTGTTAAAAGTACAACATAAGTATATAAATTCTCCTATTAAGTTTTACTCTCTTGGTCATGGTGCTGGACCGATACTGACTCCGGCCTTGACTCTCTTGACTTCTTTGTAACCGACATCACATCAAGAATGTGGGAAGGATTGTATAACGTCTATGTAATAATTGGTCAATGATTGAAATTAGCATGATAAATCCTTGTCCCTGCAAAGACCCCTGAAAAAATTGTTTGGCCAACAACTTCTAATGAGTTTTAGACAGATACATCACTGATATACACCTGCAGCCGACACTGATGAAACAGACCCACAGCCTGAGGGCCCACGGTAATAAAAACACCAAATTCATTCAGTCAACTTGTTATCAAGGTGTTTATATCATCAATTTTCATTGATAAAACCAAGATCAAAAATACCCCAGTCTAAGTCACTTTGGAAATTAATGGAGCAGATTTAAAGCAAACATTAAATAAAGAATCATTTAAACCATTTAATGATGGATAAGTTAATCAATCAAATAATGAATTAAGCCATAAAATTATAAAATGCAATTTAGGAATTTAAAAGTGCTTTTTTAGGTTGATCTATATTTTTTTTATGTGCAGCAGTGGTTAGAATTGTCACCTTTTTTAATTTTTTAATGTTTCTTGTTTTTTCTCTCTCTCTTTTTAGAGTTTGTATGTTCTCGACATGTCTGCAAGTTGTTTTCCTGTTTGTTGTCTTTTACAGTTTAAACATTCTATTGGTTAAATTGAGGATGTAAAAATACCAAAGTATTTGTGAGTATGTTTATCTGTTACTGACGACAATTCTTGGGTGAGACTCTGAGTCTCCTGGGTGAGTCTCTGGACAGGCCCCATGCCTCCATCAAACTCTGATGAGAAAAAACAGGCCTAAATATTAATATTAATATATTTGTGAATATCATTATTTTTAACATCTTAACACCTAACATCTTACACAAACCCAACTGCAGCATATAAGCCCCTAATGTAAAACATTGGCATATTTATTACATCTATATATAACATATATAATAAAGACAAACTTTGCTGTCTTAATCCTGTATAAAGAGCTATAACAGATCTATAATTAGAAAGTCTAACTTTAATGCCACTATATTTGTGTTTATAACTTTCTGCATACTGAAGGTGAATGCTGATCTTAAACATTGAAGGTTTTTATTGAAACTACAAGATATTTGAAGAACATTTAGAACTCATTGAGTTTAAAACAGTGAAGGAACACTTCGAGTGCTTTCAGGAGAATTAGGTTAAGCAGCTTTAAATAAAAGGTTCCTCAAAGCACTCAAGACTTCCTGAAGTTCTTTAAAGCACTCGAAGATGTTCCTGATAGTTTCAGACTGAAGAAGCTCTTAAAATTTTTAAAGAATCTTGTTGTAACATGATTGCAACAATGTAATAGCAATAGCTAATAACTTTTCTGACTTAATATTATGGCTTTATTTAAATAACACAAGGAAAATCAGTAGCTGAACAGCAAATATAGTCAGCTGCACCAACTTTTTCACATAAAAACAATGTCATAAGCTCAAAACTGCGGCATGTAAGTACCATGTTGTTAGTTTTACAATCCATTGTGATACAAAAACAGTGCCAGCTAACAGTTTCACTTCACTTTGGATTTTTTTTAATCCTTTGATAAGATAAATCGATTCGAGGAATGTTTGAGCAGATAGCAGCTTTGATTAAAGCATTTTGTATTGTATTCAGCTTCGTAAAGCTCTCTGTGCACAGCGCGTCTCCAGCTGAGCCCCGCGATGTACGGGCTTTGATCTCGTCTCCATGGCAACGGCGCGGGGCGTCTCGCAAACTATCCGGAGTGCGCGGAGTGAAAGTCAGCAGGTCGATTTGCCATGGAGAATCTAATACAGCGTGTTTAGTATTTTAATTAAAACTTTTTTGGGGGGGTTGACGTTGCCTGTTGTGTTCGCGGCGTCTTGCAGTTTGGCAACAAAATAAACGGCGAGATTATTCCCCGGACTGAAGCGCACTGACTTGGAAAAAGGATGTCACACAGGTACTGAACGCATTTTGCATATTCTCAATGAAATCATGCCTCAACATAACTTATGATGCAAAAGTAACATCATGTTTTGTATTACACTGCAAAATTTCCTATATGGGCTATAAAGCATAAATATTATTAATCATTTGTTTGCAAGATAATATGCACAATGCATTATAAAAAGTTATTTGTGATATATTAAACGTTCGGCCAATGATAAAATTGATATACTATTCTAACAAGCCATATTTTGATGCTATCGGCGCGTTTTTTTTGCCTATTTGTCTACAAACATATTTGTGAGGTTAGGTATGGATGTTGGATCCAAAGACCTGGTTCACAACTTTCATTTTGGTTCATTATTTGAGCACTGGAAAGGAAGTAGTGATAATTATCATAATTATTCATTTATTCATTCATTTATTATCATATGCTCAATCCTCTACTAGGGTAGGGGTAATTCAGGGGAGAACGTTTCAGGCGCCAATTGAGGGTGCCAATTTATTGCTGGGCACACACTCACGCAGACAAACACACGAATAAACTCTATATGGGGCAATTTAGAGCATCCAATTTACCTTGAATCCATGATTTTGGACTGTGGGAGGAAACTGGAGAACCACTGAATCACTAGCGCTGAGAGGTGAATGTGCTAACCACTCAATCACTGTGCTGCCAAATTACTACTTTTATTATTATTATTATTATTATTATTATTATTATTATTATTATCATCATCATCATCATCTTCTGAGGTTGAGGTTATAGCTGCCGATGGACCCTGTATGGTTCTTCTCTAGATTTACCTTGATATACCATAATTTTATACATAACTCAAATATGTGTCTGTATTAAGCAAGTCTAACTTTTTAACATGAAATGAACTGGATTAGTAGGAATGCATCATTAAACTCATTGTAGTTTGTCAGTGAGGGTAAAACTGTAACAAAAGAGATTAGAAATGTTTTGTTTAAAGTTCTGCTCAAATCTAATAGCCAGTTCACACACAAACTGCACGTTGCCAATCCAAATGCACCCTTTCAAGGGGGAGAGGAAGGCTACATTGTGTCTTAGTTCCTATGACAACATGTGACTCAGTGCTGTTGTATTCCCACGGTGAATGAGTTGATTGAAGTTTGGGCTCAGGCAACACCTCCACCGGTTCTGTGCAGAATATCAGCCAACACTTCAGCCACTTGTACAAAGGCCTCACAGATTGTTCCATCTATCGTAAAAAATCTTGCTTCTTCAATTCAGATGTGAGTGTCGGCATATCTGCTTTCACCACTTCTGCAGAACCCAACTACACTACCTTTGCGACTTAGGGTATTTCCACAGCAATCCCACCCTGTTTAATTGTAAATGTTTCTTTAGAGGCATTCTCTGGATCTCCACCCATAGCACTTTCCCATCCCCCCATACACTCCCACCACTTGCTCTATCCCTTTGATTTGGTCGCTTCTTCAACCAAGGGCTCCTGACAGTGGTTTTGCCCACACTGAGACCCTACTGTATGACCTTATCAGAATACGAAAGGAAGGTGGTTTCACCCTTGCTCTGAACTCTTTCACAGATACACAATAAGGACTCCCACACAGAGGAGGCTTATAAAGAGAGCAGAGGGGACATCATTGGGCCATGTGTATTCTCCTTAAGGAACTGAAATAAAAGAAATTATATTTGCCTGGGTTTTTCTTTGCATCGTTCACACAGTCAAATATAATTATAGAAATCTGCTCATGAATACAATCATCGTCTTCCTAATACGTGCTCTGCTTTGTGAAAATCAAGTGTGAAAAAAACGTATCCCGAGGGCACAGACTCTATAGGTAAATGTTGAAGTCATTTTCATGAGACAGGTGTTTCAGACAGGTTGTTAAGACTGTTAATGTCATTAAAATGAAATAATAACACGGTGTGTGGACTAAAAAAAACTCTTCATACAATAGACTAATTCATACGAGTCATGATGTTTCACTGTAGCTGACGGTTGCAATAAAACTTCCACTTTCCATTACAAGGGTGCTCAAGTGCTTATAGGGCAAAAGGTGGAAAAACTCCCTGGACAGGTCAACAGTCTATTGCAGGGCAAACTTACAAACACATTCACACCTGGTGGCAATTTAATTATCTTGTTGTCATCTACTAGCATATCATGTTTTCATGTTCTCCCCATGTCCTTGGGTTTTCTCCAGGTTTCTTCCACAGTCCAAAAACATGGATTCATGGTAAATTGACTGCTCTAAATTGCCCCTATATAGTGTGTGTGTGAGTGCTTGGCAATAGTTTGGTGCCCTGTCCTGGGTATATTTGCCCAGCGTCTGAAATGTTTTCCTCGTGTGGGCATGGGGAAATAGCCATATATTTTACAATATTTTATAATACTTTATTTTATTATTTAAGGTCCTATGGCAAAATGTGGGCTGATGCCCAAGGCGCTTTGCAGGATCTCCTCAAAGATGAAATGCCTCCAGTGCAGCCACATTCTCAGAAAGACCGTTTGCAGGTGTTCTACACTTTAGCCACCTTCTACCTACGTTACCTTCAGATCTTCCGTGGTCTGGAGACAGCATATGACCAGATTGTTCATCCACAAAAGAGACGTGTGGTGCGACACATCTTGGAGGGTGTCATGGGAAGGCTGGTGGAGCTGAAGAATGAGATGGTGGATCTAGAGTTCTCAGAGTTTCATTACTTTGATGACTTGCTGGAGGACCTAAAGCTGACGCCTGTGAGTCTTGAATGAACAGTATATTGTTTTTTTGTTTTTTTTTATCTTTGTGGTCAAAGTAAATAAAAAACAACAACAATTGTTTATACAAGAAAAGCCATAGATGTACAGATGTAGGGGGAATTGCATTACCTCAGTTCTAAAAACCTAAAAATCTTTGTTTTGCCTGTCCAACCAGTCATGTGCATTTTTAATATAACCCTTTATTAATGCAAAACACAAAAACTAAATTAATTATTCTTAATTTTTTACAACTGTAGTGCACAGAGGTCCTAAGTTTTTTTATTTAAAAATAATTTCTTCATCTGAATGAACCCAGAAATATTTTTTTAAAAGGCAGGTTAAGTGTAACCTTAGATTTAAATGTAACATCTCCTCTGATCTTCTTTCGAAAACCCTTTTTTAAGCTAATATTTAGCAAACTTTTGAACCGCTTTGATTTTGGTGCAAAACTAATTGGGGTTGCGTGACCTACACTAGTAATTCTCTGCAGATTTTCACCGGCTGTGCCGGATCCATTCAGAGCTTTGATCCAACGGAATCTTTTGTGCTTTTCACAGGAGGACCTGGAGGTGCCCATACCACGTTATTTTGTGCACGACAGACTGAAAGTATTAAAAGAGAGAGAGAAGATGCTGGCTTATATCCTGTTTAAAAAAGGAACCACCGAACCGATATCTGTGAGTACTGAACATTTATTATACTCAATACACATTACAGCATTTCAGATTCAACTAAAAACTTAAATAATTCACAGTTTTTTTATTGTGTTATAATTTAACATAATAACAGAGTGAACTGTATATGGAAAAAATAATCACTATGATTGAAACCCAACAATAAGAACACCGGCACACACACACGTGTGTGTTGTAGGTTGTTCAGTGTATACAAAGAGCCAAGTTTAGAAAAGATCAACTTAAAATATGATTTTTAAAATAAACATCCTACACATACAATCACAAATCGTCACTGTTTAAACTGTAAAAGTGAAAATACACAGCAGTCTTTTGTAATTACAGACATGTGTCTGCATTTACAGGAGCATGTGCAGACAATGTCTGTGGAGAGGGCAGTGCGATTGCTCCAGGTGAGCGAGCGAGCCCGACAGGGGCGTCTCAGAGCTCGCTTTATGAAAGAGATCCATATGGAGGAGCGAAGAGGACAGTGTAATGGAAGCTGCAGTATGCACGACCCCAACATGTCAGCCACTCTCATACAAAAGGTACCAGACTGCAGTGACATCATGATATAAATGTACTGCTGTAGTTATGCTTTACAGAAAATTGCCTGAGATATTTTACATAACTCTAGTAATATAGTGCAGAACTACAGAGAATCCATACTAGATCAATTATATGGGCTTTGTGTGGAATAGTCTAATTTTTTTCACTCTTAATTCACCCAGTCAAACATCTATGGACCTTCGAGACAAGACAGTCATGCTAGATACCCAAACTGTTCAACAAAGTTAGAAGCACAAAAGTGACTTAACCTTGGCCTGAATTTGGGTGGTTCAGAGCTCCATCATCGACCCTTTCTTGCTTTACGATGCCCAATCAACCCATAAGAAATAATGAATGTCACGTAATCCCTTTCAGACATGAAAAATACATACCCAATTTATTCGTGCAGATAATGTGCTTATGGGTCTTTTGTTACCCAGACCGGATTATTGCCCCAGCGATGAGAGATGTGAGAAAGGCCTTGTCATGGCATTTTAGGCATTCTTTTTTTCTTCCATGTTTCTAATCATGTAATCTGAGAACAGGTGGGCTGACGTATGTGCACTGTGGTTACTGAACCCAGAAATTTATCTACCTTTTAGCAGATAGGAGATATGTTTGAATAGATCTAGGCATTCAGTTGCGTGAGAAACAAGACAATGCAAAATAGGCAAAAGAGGCAAACTGTACTGCGCAGAACTCCAAAACAATGTCCCTCACATTATCTTATCTGGCAATTCCTGCATATTTTAAGTGCCAGCGCTCTAGTATCATTTGGGCGTTTTTGTCTCAGGGCTGCTAGTAAACTCAAAGTAATTTACGACCAAAAAGCAGCCTAATCTCCACACTGTTTACTCCTTATATTCTATTCTATTTCTGGGTCTCTAAAATCCTGAAGACATAATCTCTTTTAATTATTCAGCGCTGATTATTATGCTCGTATCATTGTTGCACTCACGCAAAGGCAGGAAAGCCTTGGAGATAATTTGAACTTTTTCTTCTGGCAAAAGCTTAGCCTTGGGTTTATACAGCTCAGGATATTAACACAGTATAGCTCTGTCTTTATTTGCACCGTTTTGTATTTGCACGAAGCTGAATTTGACACTTTATAATTGCGCAGCCAGTCGAGACAAACTTGCAGGCTTTAAGCTGAAAAGTAAATGTCTGGTGGTGAAATGATGGTAGGTAACAGTTGCTCAAAAACCAAACAATGTGTTCAAGGAGAAAAAAAAGAAAAAAAGGGAAATGTCACTGTGGCGTCCGACTTCCTAGCTCCAAGGTCTTTTTCATTTCATTCTGTTGTAATCCAATGAGTGTGTATCTCTGTGGTGACTGTGATGTAGGTGTGGCGAGGCTACCAACAGAGGAAATGGACCAAGCAAGAGTGCCTGGAGGAAATGATTTTTTTGGGAATGGTGGGTGCCAGTATTTTAGTGTGCTTCTTATATTATTATACTACATTGTTTTTTTCCCCTAGGTTGTTTTCTAAATAATTTTGCATTAACATTTATTTTTATTATCACAAATGTAGAGTAACAATCCTTTATGAAACTGTAGCATTTTAAATAAAGTGAGTATAAAAATAACCGAAAACAGTTGTTTTTTTATTTTTGACTGAAAATGTCGAAAAGTCGAAAGTATCAGTAGAGGGATGAATAACATTGTCACTGTGGATGTCGTTGGCTTGGAATTTGGGTTTTGTTTTCCCAGAAAGCCACAAGAACCTTGAGGCAAAACACAATTAAAGAGAGTTTCTTCAAGAATCTCTGTGATGTTGATTATAGAAGATTTGTTGACATCAAGCCAGATTTCAGTTTGTTCAATGACATCTGTTGAACTGAAACCATAAGATCTAACATTGAAACTCAAATATTTGATAAACTATCATTAACATGTCTCAGTAACTCAGACTTTCCTCCAACACTGGAACTAACTTAACAACATCAAACAACACCTAAACATTAAGCAAAATAGTATAAACAATAATACTTTACAATTTTATTCAGATTTTTAACAGTTTTTCCAATTTAATATAATGTTGCTTATTAAAATTGCAGAGTAAACTTTCTCTATTCAGGTCTCCATTCACACAAACAAACACATTAATCCAGATACATTTTTACTATTTATATCAGCATTCATTAATCTGATTTTTGCTTTTATATATTCAGATATCTTTGTTGACACTATTTTGTTTTTTGCTCTTAGATAGCTCCCCAAATCCAGATCCCTAATCCAGCCCAGAAACGAGCACAAAATGTGGAGGATAGCAGGCGTAAGATACAGGACCAGTATGAAGCAGAGTACCAGCAGGCTCTGGTAACTATCAAGGAGTCTGTTCGCTCAGTAGATGGACCAGACATTCAAGAATCCCTTCAAGAACAGATACGCCAATGGTTCCTCGAATGCCGGTAATCTTCTTCATCAACATGCTTTGAGTAACTGCAGTCCCCAAAACTATGCAATGTTCTTCGTTTGATAAACAACATGAAGAAAAAATTGATCACAGGGATGTGATCACCATCTATCCATTATCTTCTGCTTAATCCTATAATTGGTTCATGGGGGGGCTTTAAGGCTCCCCATCGCTGAAGAGGCGAACATGCTAACCACTAACTCACTGTGCAGCACCCATAAATAATATTACATAAATAATATTACATATTATTATTACATATTATTTATGTAATATATGTTACCATTTTTATTTAATACAAAACTTTTTTCAGCTAACAAACATAGCTATAGCCTAAGTAATTTATCCAGTTCTAATTCTAGCTCTCTAGCATTGTGTGTATTTTTGGTATGCTCTATGCATGAGTGCTACTGAGAGCTTCTTATTCAGTATGGGGATTAGTTTTACTGGTTGATACTACATGCAACATCAAAAAGAGTAAATCTTTTTTTGTGGCTTCCAAACTGTACTTTTCCAGAATTCTGTTGTCTTGCACGCTTTCTTTCAGCCTCTGTATCCTTTAGCTGATCTGCTAATTTGCTCGCATGCTTCAGTGCTCTTCATCCAGCCAGGCTTTGCATGCTGTCTCTACCCAGGCTGAGCATTATCCTGCTCCGATTGTGAGGTGCATTCCTCCCTTGTTTTCTCTCTGCTTATTTAGCTCGGAGGCTGGAATGTAATCCACAGTGGCATTGGACTCATTTAGAGTGAAAATTGGGCTAATGTGCGTGTCAGGTCAGTTTGTGTGTGCAATACAAAGTTGGACTTGTCTGATTAGCACATTCCAGGCTGATTTACGACCGGTCACTGAATGCTGTATCCCATTAGTAAGAAGACAAGGATAATAAGACATCTACGATAAACCTCATGGGAAAACGTGTCCCTGTGGGTATTTTAGCAGCACCCTGTCTGCACTGACCTGTCTGGACCTAAAGCATGTATATATATATGGTGTATGCATGGTGCGGGGTCAGGACCTGTGTGGTGCATTAAGGTGAATTATTCTGACAAATGGCGGACCACAGAATGGCACGGTGAGGAAAAGGAATGCGTTATGGAGAAGCGTATAGGAATCTTATCTTCCTGAAAGGTTTGGGGCCCATCAAGCTTGAGGTCCTGAAGTCTAGCCATGTTCTTATTCCTTTTAAATTAAATTTAGATTTGTTTTATTGAATGTTATTTAATGCTTCTGTTCAATGATGCAGATGATTATGTGCTTCAGAATAAAGTTTCTGCAAAACCTTCTTACTGTTTGAGCAAAACTATGCCCCTATGATTTTGAAGGTCACAGATAAATGCTACATTCAGCTAATATCTTCATTCACTGTTGTTAATTTCATGCTTTAGCAATTTTTTGACATTATTTTGTAATACAAACTTGCGAAAGTTTAGTGTAATAATAATACTCGGGATAAAATGAACTACAACTAACCTAACCTTAGTTGAACCTGAAACTATCAAGCGTTACAATGACATTATCTTTGTTTGTGCTAGCTACAGCTAATTATTAACATCTAGCTCAAGTAATGTATGAAGCCCAAAGCATGACTTGTTTGATAGATCTGTGTGAAGGAACTGCGTCAGATGGATCCAGAGTGGTGTTGCGTTGTTAATAATTAATTTATCATCATCATTTATGCCACCTACTATCTTAGACATATATCAACAATGTTTTCAAAAATAATATTTTTATTCGATTTACATTTTAATGCTGCAAAATATCTGTATTATTATATTTTTGGTATATGCTTCACTTTTCCATTAAACCTGTAGTTTTACTACCCACTACCTTTAAAAACCTGAACTTTTTAAGTAAGTTTAGTAACCAATATATGAACTTGTTTATGTATATATAATTCACCTCCACCAATTAAACACCAGGTTTAATAAATTCCACAAGTTTTTTAATACAGTTTCAGAATCAGAATCAGATTTATTGGCCAAGTATGTTATACATACAGGGAATGTGGTGTGGTAGGTGTTGTCTCTAGACTATATCCACAATATACGATAAACAGATCTACATTACAAAATATATATAGACTCATTCATTCATTCATTATCTCCCGCTTTTATCCTCTATTAGGGTCGCGGTGGGGTTCCCCATGCCCATCCAGGGAAGAACGTCTCGTGCGCTGGGCAGATAGACCCAGGACAGGGCGCCAATCCATCACTGGGCACACACTCACTCACACAGACACACTCTATATGGGGCAGTTTTGAGAATTCAATTGACTTGATTCATGTTTTTGGACTGTGGGAGGAAACTGGAGAACCCGGAGGAAACCCAGGCAGACACGGGAAGAACATGGAAACTCCACCCAGATGGGGATTCGAACCGGGAATCCCTAGCGCTGAGAGGTGAACGTGCTAACCACTAAGCCACCGTGCCGCCAATATATATAGACTTGTATATATAATTGTTTAGAGCTGACAATTATAAGAATGACATCTTTAATTTGTTTTAATATTAGTTTATATTAGTAATTCTTTTTACAGTGGGTGGCCCCACATTTTTAGATTTCATATTATATGTTTTAAACACTTGCTTTTCAGTCAAAGATAATTTATACATTTTATTTTAGACCTCCCGTGATTTTAATAAATATTATTTTTGCATTTAAACTTTAGCACCGTTGTTTCCATGTCCTCTTGTTGTGAGCCTGCCCTCAGTATGAGATGGAAGGCTCAGCCAGTGTGCTTCTGATTAATGTAAAAAGAACTAAGAGCTGAAACTGACATTCTCAGTCTGTTATTCTAAACCTGCCTAAATCCCCTGAGAATCAGGGTTAGATCTGGCTAATGTAACCTCCTCTTGTGTAGAGTTCACAGTTCAAATATGACCGATTTGCGTTTGTCCCTGCGAGCTTTATTGATCTGCATCAGAAATGAAGCCTGCCTTTTATCAGGATGAAAAATCTGTTGGTTAACTTGGTTACATCAGAGGTTCCAGGATTTATCTTTTCCATAATGGAAGGTTAATCATCCGTCATTTTTTAACTAATCAGTAAATTAACAATGTCAGATTATCATGCTGATGGTTATAGCATGAAAATTGACCGGAACTTATTATAACAGATGTTTTGTCTGTTTATATGTTTTTGACTGTTAATTTGCTTCTCTACATAAATGACCATTAGAACATCAGAATCAAATCTAAAATGACATTTTAGAATAAATCGAGAACTTGGCAAATTAGAAAAGACGCATTTTTGTAACAGCCTGTGGTGCTGTTGATTGTTTATTTATGTCTTTATAGTCACTTGTGTGCTTAATGTTATAATATAAAGACGATAATCTCTTTTTTGTATACTAGTGATGCTACTGGAAAATTCCCTGATTTCCCAAGTTCTGAAGACGGAGGATCAGCTTCAATTTTTGCCTTGAAAACACCAGAGCAGGTTAATAATCACAGGACTTAAGCAATGAATATCATAGACCATTACACCTAACTTCAATAAATGCCATTTAAACAGGAATGTATTTACACTAAAAGCATAAAGAATTTTTTTTTTATGTTTGATACCCATCAAATAACTTATCTATATTATATAGCCATATAACAGTTAATTAAAAAGATAACATGTTTTTATTCATCATTTATAAGGAAGTGAGCACCAAATATATAATTCTTTATTTAAAACTGGATTTGCATAAAAACCTTTAATGTTAATACATTAGTAGTGATGTGAATCATATTTAATTTATTTACTTGTTTTACAGGTTGCAGCTGAATTGGCTGCTAAGACAAAAGCAAAAGGAAAAAAGAAATCCAAGGACAAGAAAGACAAAAGTGGCACAAATGAACATAAAGAAAAGAAGAAAGGGAAGACAAAGGGAAAAAGTGGGAAACCGGATATGTCGGTAAGGTCATGTATTGATGGTAAAGATTACAGGAACAAATGGGCCCTAGAAATCAATATAACGTTTAGAATTCATAAGTAAAAAGTTAAATGAGCTAAATTAGTGTCTTGTTGCAAAAATGGCCTCATTGATCAACACACAGTAATACTGTGAACACTTTACAATCTTATATGGAAAGGATTTCCTTTTACCTCATTTGAAGTATCTTTCCAAACTCCTTGTCCAGTCTCCCTAGTAACCGCACTGACTCAAGTGAATTGAATTAATGAGAACTTGAAGTCCTTTTGTAGTTCTGCTTTGTTCACTTAGAGTCTAAAGTATGTTAAAAAGAGGAAAACGTATTTTAGGACAGTCTAATTATATACTTTATTAAATCCAATATCAATTTATAGCAATAGAAATGTTTAACACTTTTTGCATATTTTCTCAAATTACACAAACTTTCACAAAATTCAAAGGTCATAAACTTACAAAAATAAAAATAGATTAGTAGATTGTTAAATTATTTTGCCCCAGTGGTTCGGTCTCATGACCCATGGCTTTAAATTATTAACAAACAGGAACGCTTATATATGGTACAACAGTTTTAACCTATTGTGACATTTCATCTTCTTTATTTCTGAAAGTATTTCATAGAATTGCAATAATAATGTAAAGAAAAGGGAGAAACTACAACTCCTTATTTTACGGTATTTAATTAAATCCATCTATCTGTGATTTTCCACTTAACCCTATATTAGGGTTGTGGGGTTGGAGGGGGGGTGCCCGTCCAGGGGAGAACATTTCGGGCACTGGGCAAATACACCCAGGACAGGGCGCCAGTCCATCACTGGGCACATTCTAACACACAGATAACATGTGTTATAATGTTTTACATGTTTTCTATCACGTGCATGCAAGCAAGGGTCAAATATATACAGTACCTGGTGTTTTATATTAAGCTCTTTGGGGAATGCACCGATTCATGAAATATCTTTAGTATCTCACAATGACAAATAAACTACATGGCTTTTCATTCATAATAATGTCCTTCATACATAATACTATTTATAGGCAGTTACTATACATTGGAACTATACTGGTGTTAAAATTAAAACGAATGTATGTTTAGAAGATTTAGAAATTAGCAGTCTGTTCAGATATGATCAGGCACTGATTAACATCTTATTTTGAGTGATTCTCCGGTTCAGTAGTGCTGTCCTATACTTACCACCTAGTTTCTCCAAGAAGTCTTTGGAACAAGACATCATGTAAATCTTATCTCTACCAGGTCGTTGCTGTACCTTGGTATTTGCATGTCACAATAACGACTGGAAATTGATAAGAGCCTCTGAAAAACAGTGGACATACAACTTAAATTAAAAACATAGTTTAGATTAAAATGTTTTACAAACTGGCTTTAATGTCTCATATAATTAAAGCAGAAGGTTTAAGCCCCAACACAGACAGGTTGCCACTCTAGGGCTCTTGAGCCAGACACTTACCCTTAAAATGCTTGAATTGTAATTCTCTCTCCAGTTTAAGCTGCTCTTGATAAGAGTGTCTGCTGAATGATGTAAACAAAACCTAATGCATCTGTGTGAATTTTGGCTGATTTGTTTAGCTTTATTTTTAAAACAATTCCATTGCCAAATACTTTTATATCACCTGACCAGCTCATCAGTAAACTGTTGCTTTCTTTGCATGATGCAGACGTTGAACAGGACATCACTTGCAACATGGTTGTTTAATTAATTTATTTGTTTACATGGTTAAAAATCCTTGTGGCCTAAAACATACCGCAATCCTTAAATTTTTGTCTCACAATGACAAACTGCAAGTTTAATTCGGTCTTTTTAAGTTCTCAGTCAAACATTTTCCTTCAGACAAACTCCACTATGAAGTCTTTCTCCTTGATATAAAGCAGAATGTGACCAGAACATTTATTTGCAACCTCCTGGTTTAATTTAGACATCTACCTTATCTTATATTTCAAACATTTCAAGTGCACTAAATCCTACCTTAAGCATTCATTTATTGAGTAATGACTCTTGACTGCTAGATTAAGGCCGGTAGTGGTTAGCTGCAAACCTATCAAGCATTACAAATGCCTACTCGCCCACAGTGATGGTCGTCTGGGCTGATCAGAATGGAGACTTTGTTTCGATCTTGTTTAATAAAGGCACCTGTAGTTCTCGATGTGGAACTGAGCCACTGATACCAGCACAGGCTTATCAGAAAGGTCAAATCTGAGCCTCTTCTGAGATTTACTCTTCCTGTTGAAACTAGAGTGGGTCATTAAAAGGAAAAAAAGTTACTTCCATTCTTAAAGTTGCTGCTGTGTATAATATAATATATTGTCTTATAACAAGGCCAGGCTTCGGTGCTGGACTAATGACGTGAGAAGGTGTAATAAAAGTAGTATGGTGACAGAAAAAAGGAGTTGCACAGACTGAAAATGAATCAATTTCGTATATCTATAAACTGGATAAGATTTGAGATTTGTTTCTTCGGCCATAAGGTTAGAAAAGCCTGGTAGACTAATAAGGACACGGCCTGGTTTTTACAGTAAGTGTCACTACAGAGATGTATTACAACGTACTTAAGGTTCTTTCCCACTTTCAGACGGCTTCATCTCTTTTGAGGCCCATAAACCACTAATAGCAAAATATGAATATAACAGACCTTTGTCATTAAACAAGGCGTGTCCAGACAATTTATTCCCTTTAAAAACACGTTGTCGCTCCCGAATGGAGACACGCTCCACCGCTCTGGTGTTTGCAGTTCACAAAGCAAACATTTGTGCAAGTGTGTGGGGACTGTGATTAGGTTTTAATGTGCACCCCCTGCCTCCAGCTGAGGGAAAGAAAAAACAGAAGCAGCTGTAAATCACCATCACGGCATTGCTCCTTTCTCTCCTGTCATAATTGACATCATTAAACTAGCCACTCAGGATATCGGCATGCCTGGGAATATTACTTCTCAGCTTTGATCTTTGCTCCTTTCAACATTCGTATCCATAGCTCGCCTCCAAATGTCCATGGTGAACCTCAAAGGCCCTCTCTGTTTCTGATGAGGCTCCTTTCATTAATCCACAGTGCTTGGGTTAACTGAGAAAGCAGATGAAATACAGAGGGTGCTTGTGTGTTTTGCAGGAGGATGAGGAGGGATGGAAGATGAGCCCCAGTAACTTCTTGCCCTCAGTGGTTGAAGGATCTAAAATATACAGAGGTGAGTAAGACACAGAATGAATGATGACTTCAATATGTCACAATAAACCGCTGTACAAGATAATGGTTTCATTCATTTTGGAGGGTTAAATAAATAAAAGGTACTAAAATAGTGTAATGAAAGTAAACTCAAAAGCTTAACTGGATAAACAAACGAGTTTGTTTGGGTTAACCAACCATGAAACTAGTAGGGCAGTCGTAAACGCCAGCCTTGTCACCTGAAGGGCCCCGTTTTGATTGCCGGTCTCACCAAGTACTATGGCTGAAGTGCCCTTGTGTAAGGAACCTAACCCCAATAGCTCCCTAAGCATGTACAGGGCTGCCCACCGCTCCGGGCAGGTGTGCTCACCTCAATAGTGTGTGTATGTGTTTGTTTCACTGCACGGATGGGTTAAATTTGGTGGACAGATCTCTCTATGTGTAAATACAATAGGCAAAATAAATCACTTCAAACTACCAAATTTACCTGGAAAATTTGTACGAAGACTTTCTAAAAGTCAATGTTGTTATTACTAAAAGTTTTATCATCTTTATCTCAACTAAAGAGAACGATTCCATGCATTTGCCCATTCATATAAAGAACAGAGTGAGGAAAGAGTCACATGGATATTATGAAGCCTATCTCACCATTCACAGGCCAAATGGTCCAAAAATGCTTCATTTTTGACCAGTAGGGGAAATCTAAAAATCTCACGTTTCTTGTAAAAAGCTTATTGCCACTTAGGAAATCAACAACACATGGGATTTGAGCAGCTCTTTAAGTACATAAGCTTTTTACCCCAAACAGTAATAAATGTTTCATAGTTATTTTTATAGAGCTGCATCGGGATTAATATCAGTCTGCCTCCCTGACTTTTCTTTCATTTGTATTGCTTTGCATCATACAGCTGTTTTTTATTGGCCCAGAATATGAATCGGTATTTCAATCTGCAGCTGTTGGGCATCTCTGTGATGTGACTTTTATCACAGATACTGTTCATAATTCACATAGTACAATAGTTCTACAGAGAACATCGATTTTTTAATGATTGTAACCTCAGAGTTAATATTATATTTTATTAGCATTCCCATAGAAAGAATTCAAGTTTTCCTCTATTTACTTTGCTTACTTTTCAGGAATATTTATACAGTAATACCATTGTTGCATTACTATCCAGATCGAAAAAAAATTTCTGTCCTTTTTGACTGCTATCTGAAAATGTAATGCACGAGACTTATACTGGACAACGTGTTCTATAAGTAAGTGGCACAGTGGCATGGTTGTTAGCATGTTCACCTCTCAGCTAAGGGGAGCCAGGTTCAATTCCCGATCTGGCTGGTGTTTCCATGTTCTTCAGGTTCTCGAGTTTCCACCTACAGGCCAAACACATGGATTTAAGGTGAATTGGTGGCTCTAAATTGCCCAGTGGGTGTAAGTGTGCCCAGCGATTGATTGGTCTGTTCTGAGTGGTGCCATTTTTTTATGTGCCTTTTTTTTTTTTTAGTTTATTCACTAGCACAGTATCTGTGGCAGAAAGTAAGCTAAAAACACACACAGGCAGAAGAACGTACAAGGTTTCCAAAACCTCAATTCAGAAATCGAACTTATTAAAATTGGCTTTAGAAACTTTTATAAATATTTTAAATAAATTATTGTATATTTGTTAAAACTTTTTATGAATGTAATACCTAGATAATTATTAAAAATCCTAAATCTTATGGCCTGACAGAATCTGTCTACACAAATAAAATAACATCCTCTCCAATGATAAATTATACCCTCTCAAAGCTTTTACATTACATTATATCACTTTTTTAATTAGGGAGTTGTGTAATGAAAATGCAAGCAATAAATGTTTATTTATTTTCTCTAATAAATATCCCAGATCTCGTTTGGCTTCCATTTGAAGTGTTTAAGTAAACAGGTTTTCTGTTCCTATGCTACATATGTGTATAAGTGGAGCCAAAAAAGCTTTAGCACTTGATCCGGACCTCACAGATTTATGAGCCAAAGCAAAATGCATTAAGTAATTTATATATGGATTAAACACAATGAACATTTTCCTGTGTAAATGGATTCTTTGCTTACCAAAGAGTAAGAAGGATGTGGGCCAGGTCAGTAAGTGCAGCTCTTGCTCTTATTGCTGGGGTTTAAAGTGTCTACAGTATAGTAAAGAGTTTACTAATGACAGGCTTGTTGTAAAAGATGGGATGAAGAACAATCCAGGTGCTTTAATGGCCCATTTGCAGAGTTAAGAACTACATGCAGTCAGGTGGATTGATGCCAAGTCGAAGGTCCTCATTCTGATACAGTTCAGCTGCTGGTCAAGTTAGTTCATAAACATGTTAAGATTTGAGAATAGGATGTTTAGAAACAAGGCATGCAGTGATGGTTGTGTATGCATAAGTTGAGGCAAATGTTTATGAAGAGAAACTTTCCTTTATTTATTTCTGTGGCCTCTACATTTTATGCCCCCCCCCCTCCCCCCCCATGCAAATCCATAATTATGAAGACTAGGCTTGGGGTCCCAAAGTTTCTTGTCTGTCACAACAGCCACATCATCACGGTGTGACGTGCTCAATGAAAAATCAATATGGCCCTTTCTCAGCCCCATGACAGCATGAACGTGTTTTAGTGATGGAGCAGAACTTCCTGTTTGACTTCTGCAGGAAATGGTTAGCCCAAGTCGTGCTTCTGTAACCCAATGATCCGTGGTGACAGGCTAGAGTGCCGCACCACCACTAATCATCTGTGCAAGTGTGTGAATACATGAATATGCCAATGGGGAGCAATTGTCCCAGCAGTGAAGAAATAAGTCAAACTAAAGTCAGAATAAAGTCAAAAAACAGTTTCTCTTTCCCGAGCTTTATCACAGCACGAGCAAACTACATGCTTCTTTTCAGGTGTTTCAATAAAATATCATATAAAGTTTTAAATTCAGAACAGAAATATTGCAGGTTATTGCAAGGTCTCCAAAAGTAAAATTCTCTCTGTCAGAGTTTATCGTTTTTGGAATGGAAAGGGGTGCGAGTTCAAGCTCTTATCGCAAACTAGCTCATCCATCTTTTCCCGGTATCAGACAGACAAGGGTAAGGGTGAGGCCCTGTTCTAGGTCAGTCAGACTTTCCTTTCTTCTCCTCCCTTCCTCAGACCTGTAATCCATCTCCTCTTGCTCTAACTGCAGCCCTCACCTGTAGCTCTGTAGGTCAGGAGCACGGCAGACTGATGACAGGAACATAATTGGCACAGCATGTTTTCCTATTTTTCTGATCTGTAGTTAGAGACCGGCCTGTCCCTCAAGACACTTGGGAATCACACATGTCTAGGTGTTATGAGAAATATCAGCCATTGTTGAGCTTGGGTCAAGCCAAATGAAGTGTGTCTGCTTTATACACTTTAAAAAAATTACCTCTTTGTACCTTCAGGGGTACAATGCTTGTACCTCAGGGTGTTCCTATAAGGTACTTTTATATACAATTTGGGAACACAGTTCTAAACTCCTGGCCCATAAAATTGTTTCTGTAAGCTTCAATTATTAACTCATAATGGTGCATTGATATAAATTATATATTTGGGAACAAAAACTGGCTCAAATAGACATTTTTAACAGTTTAAGTAGGTCTAGGGAGCAATCATGCTTAGCCAACAGAAAGCCCCTTTGTTAGCTTCTAATTAATTATGGGCACCATTACATCAGTAGCCCCAGCAAAGAAAAAATAATTAAATGGTATTATTTCGTTGATGATATAAAATACTATATTAGTAATAAGAGGTTGTTGTCCATCTTAATGCAAAACAGTACAAAATATAAAATCAATATAACCTTATGAGATGCTCTTAGGTTAGTTCATAGATCATTACCTGAAACTACCTACTACATACACTGCTTGGCCAAAAATAGCCAATATATATTTAATTCATCATGTAAATAAAAGTAATAATAATACATTTTATTTGTAATGCACTTTATATTTAAAAAAAATCACTACTAAAAGTGCTACAGCATTTTTAGCAAATCTTTAGAAACTAAATAAAAACAATTACGATCTACATAAGAACAGTATTTGTAAGTATTGAAATGTTCATGTTCAGGAAATGAGTGAGTTTGACTGAATCACCACCATTAGCCACGCTGAAGTGACATAAAGCAACATTTCAGCCAACATTATTTTCTTTCCATTTTTTTTTGTATATTTTGTTTCTTGCAAGCTTGTCTCAGCTTCTTGAATTTTGCTCTCTACATTCATTTACAGTGTCATGGATGTAAAAGTTTCCAGCTAAGAAAACACACACAAAGCTTTTTATATTTTTCTCATAAGCAAAAGTATCTAATTATATTAATTATATTAAGTTATATTTAATGGTCTGGTGTAAAGCCTAGACTTGTGTTTTTTGTAATATTATGTGTTTTCAAAAATAACAGTTTCAGTCAACATTTATTTTGCGACCAATCACTATTAACTTACATCACTGATGTCTTTCCTTGAGCTGGTGGTACTTCTAACATTCAAACAAAAAATGATAAGGTCTTGTTACATTTGCTCAGTATTGTCTTGTTAAGGAACTTTGTTATACACTTTAATAAGCATAAGTGTGATGAAAAGAATCTTATTTAACTTGAATATAAATATTACCATAAATACGATCATTTCTTAATTTAGGAAATGAATTCACTGTTTATACTCTATTATGAATCACATTTTTAAAATCAATCTGTCATGCTTACATTTTCTCAGTAATAGGTGCAGTAATGTCTTAATAATGCATACAGATCTATCGCATGTTCCCAAGTCAGTCTCGCATGGCAGTCAGACAAAAATCAGTCTTTAAACAGCAGTTAAGGTGGTGTGTTGTTTGTTAGCATCAGTGGTTATTGACTATAAAGCATGTGGAGCACTGTAAACACAGGAAGTGTGAGCGCTTCACAGTTTTTTTATGAATGAATGCGTACATGACAGCAAAACTGTGAAAAACCAAGAATAATTCACTATGGCTCAGTACTGAACAGCTGCAAAGCATCTGTGCCTTTAGCCATCATCACAATGAGCGACACTAATTAAGATTTGGGGATAAATCTATATATATAGCTGGGTGAGCTAGGGTAAGGCATTTCAACAGCTTTTGAATAGCGGTTGAAATAGTCTTTGATGTGTTGTTTCATGTTCCATCATCATCTTTCTTCACGATTGTTAAATTTACACTTGGGTTCAAAAGTTTAGAAAAATGCAAAAATCTTTTTTTTTTATTTATTTTACATTAAACTGAGCATGAACTATACTCTGTACATATGATTTGTGCTCATGCTTCAAGTACATTACAGTAAGACTTTTTTTTACATTTGAAGGATTTTTAAGGTGATTTAAACCCATGCCTTCTTGAAACCTTTTCATTAGAGGTTATTTTGGGTTTCTTTTCTTTTTACCTGTAACTCACTCACTGCCCTGTCATTTACACATTTGGACGTGTGGTTTGGGATGTTTTAAAAACAGGCCTACAAGATTTGTTGTTTTTTTATTACATTTAACAGACACTAATTATTGGCTTGTACTCTTCAAGGAAGCAGCCCACTGAGTATCTGTATGGTGTCTAGATTCTGAAACTTCAAAGTATTGACCTTATGAACATCTGGGTCTGTCACATCCTTTAATTACTAAGTTGTTCCATGTTATTTTTTAAAGACAGTAGTGGACACTGGTATAATATCTTATAGAACTTAAAATGTCAGTACTTCAGAACTTATGTATAGAGTGTCTGGGAATGTTATTTGCACATAACACAATCATAATAAGCTTTTAACAACCAGCTTCAATTTAAATATGATTAATTATGGAGAAATAGTTTTGTGGAGTTGTGAATAATGAATTATGAAATAAAAAATACAAACTTGACTTGTTTTTATATAAATCATTGATTTAATGTAAGTTTAAGTGTGCACTTTAGTGTTGAAGAGCACCTCCTCTTATGTGGGTCTACTTTCACTAAAGGGTCACATTGCTGGTCAACATGGTGAAGACATTTTGCTATTGGTTGATTAAAATATATCTCTTTCACAAATAAAATGTGCATGAGCAGATTGCAGCAAAGATTTAACAGCCGTGACTTTTGTTCTTTGTAATGAGAGGTTTAGGAAGAATTAGGCTGTGTTTATGATTTGGTTGAGTGTTAAACATGCAGATGGGACAGCTCTTGTAATCAAAATGGCATTTGTACAGCAGTAGCAGTGCATTTCATAGGAAGCAAATTATCCACTCAGTCAAAGCCAGTTCATTTGTTTCCATTCCAGTCTCCCCCACAAATGTCACTTGGTGCAACGCGGGGAGCTCGGAGGTGCATTCTTGTACAATGAAGCTTAAAGATATAATGAAATGCAGACTACAGGGCTCAAGTGTTAATTGCAGCATGGGCTCCAGCTTGCAACCCTTGACTTATAACTATAAGCCAGTGCTCATTAGCTTCGCTGCCCTCTTTATGGTTTTCATCAGAGGTTAAATAGATGAAGTGACACTAGACTACTAAGGCATTTAAGCTGTATAATGGCGAGCACAAGGAAAAAGCAGCTGCAGCACCTGCCAGACACCTTCACAAACACCCATGATGCACGACTAAAAGCCTAACTGTGTAATTTACTAAGGGTTCATTAGGGACTGCCCTTTGTGCGGCCTGAAAACCGCAAACTCTAATTAATCACTTATTTTGTACAGTTTTCACCCAACAGCTGATCTCTCAGGAGATAATGAATAGTAATTTGTGTGAATAGGAGAAGCAGCGTGCAGATCCGGGTCCCACATCTGGCCTGTTTGAGGACTGATTAAAAGTGAGCAGGCTAACTGTGAGGCTCATGGGCTCGAGCCGCAGCTATGTTTTATCAGCTGTCAGTAATTGGGATGTTATTATTCAGATGGTTTGTTCAGTTGTAATGAAGCAGAAAGGTGAGCTCTATATTTACCCAGATACACAGATTCAACAGGCGGGCTGATCCTCAGGGGATGCAGTGCATGCTGGGAAATTGTCTGACACGATGGATGTGGATCACTAGCGCAGAGGGTGAGGAAGGCATTAAGTGAAATGAAAGATGCTTGTCTTGGCTTGTTGGCTTTTTCCATTGTGCTTACTCTTTCAGATTCAACTTTGTTTTTTATTTCTGAGAGCTTCCATCAAATTTGAAAAATACCAATATTCATTTTCTAGGCGCTACATTTCCTTAAAAATTTTGAGTGCTTCCATCTCATGGCAAGGGTTCCATTCCCAGTGTGCTTAACACATGTTATATAGTATATCTGTCTATAGTATATCTCTAACTTTTTGTGAACAGTTTTTATGTTCATGACTGTGCCCTAGTGCAAGTAAAAGCATTTTTGGTTGAGTTTGGTATAATAGAACATGGCTGGGCTGCACAGAGTTGGACTGTTAAAAATCAGTACCGTAAACATAGCCAGTGTTTGCCAATTGTCTAAGAATTAAATCATAATGTGTTCATTTGGAAGAGCTATCCAGGGCTTGAACTCACGCTGGAAAATAAATGTTACAAACACAAAGCCCTGAAAAGTTCAAAATGCCACAGGAGAATGAGAGTACAGGGGTGGCGTGCAGCACTCAACTTTAAGAATCTTCTCTGTTATATTCCCTCAAGATAAATAAATCTCTTCACTGATAAACTAACACGGCCATAACTCAGCTCTGAAAATGTAAACTGATTGTAGTTATAACAAAGAACGCCTCAGATCCCGATGTTACTATTTGAATATTTATACTTCTTTGTATAAAAATATTTATATATTAAAAATATTTATAATTTCAGCTTATTGTCATTTACACTTTCTGAGTACATTTATATATACAAGAATAATTTGTGATAAAATGTATGATGCATGGCTAAGGCTTTATGTTATCTAATCAAACACTGTTTCATTGCAGAACAAACTGAGTTCCAATATTTAGATTTTTGCTAAAGCCTTCTTATCCGAGTCACCACATAATTATCTGCTAAACATACTGATCTACATAAATAATCTCTGACGCTTCAGAAAATACAAAAAGCTCAATATCACTGCCAAGACTGTATATTTATAGTTATCCAAAACTTTGTGCAAAACAAAACATTTGCTGCCCAGGACAACAGTGACCGGACCAGATTTAAATATTAGATTAGATTCAACTGTAATGTCATTACACATGTACAAGTTCTTACCCTTTAAAATGTATTTGTATATGTGCACTACAGTTTTAAACATACAGTAGATTTAAACTTAATTTTTCCACTTACTTCTTAATTTTGTAATTAGCAGACATAAAAACATTTATATTATGTATCGCTGTGTATACGACAACTAAAATTTGATTTTTTTTCTGAGTATCATTTCACAATCCATCTGAACAAGCCACTGTGTTGTAATCTTTAACAGCAGACAAAGGCAACACTGTGGCAGGAATGAAGGTATGTGATATGTCACGCTTAAAATGTGGCAACCCAAGCTTCCTTGCAGATGTGTCTCCAAATAGGCTTTTTTAACCGTGCATGACATTAAAAAAAAAAAAAAAAAAAAAAAAAAAAAAAAAAAAAAAAAAAAAATATATATATATATATATATATATATATATATATATATATATTATATTTTTCTTTCAGTCCTATTGTTGCTTTTTATGTGGATAATAGCAACATTTTACATCCTGCTTAGTGTACAAGTTGACAATATAATATCCGCCCAAATGTACTAAAACACGTCTCTCACTATTAGAATTTGGGCATTTAATTTGGTCACTCACCACAGATAACCATGCATTTTGTATAACTTATGCATCCTCATGAGAACAGTTTGGGAACCATCAGTTCTGTTCCATCCTAATTGTAAGATTTTTTGTTTTGAGAGAAAAATAAAAGAGGTATTGTTTTTATTTTTCATTTCTCAAAGAACGTTTATATATTTGAAGTTATATTCTTTTTTTTTTAACCTATTTTGACTTTATACATGGTATTTTGGCTTTAGCTTTCATACTTTATTATTTTATTTTTTGGGCCCAAAATCATTGATTTTCTTTGATGGTCTAAACCAGAAGTTTCAAAATCTTGTTATCTTTCCAGTTAAATGCTTTTATATGTGTTTATATATGTTTGTATTATTCTGGTTTCTGTTGTCTAGAAACGGCATCCAAACACACACTTAGTCACTGTGCATTTTTAAACATCCCTTCGTTCAACACATGGGCACAATTGGAAACAGAATTTATACTACAAAGTGGTCAGAATAATGGTCAGTACAACTTAGTTGTCTTAAAATGTTTAGGATCGCAGTGTATGTTCACAAACACAAATTGGCATAATCTCAACTTATTATACTTAGCGTGATCCTCTTATGGGGAGGGGGGGTTTAAACTAGTGCCAATGCCAATCCAAGGGAGAACATTTCGGGTGCTGGGCAGATACACCCAGGATAGGGCACCACTCACTTAGACAGACATTCACACTATATAAGGGCAATTTACAGCAGCCATTGCACCCTAAATCCATGTTTTTGGACTTTGGGGGTTAAACAGAGATCCCACATGGACACAAAAACATGGGAACTCGGGGAAAACCACTGTGCCGCCCACAAAATGCCATAAAATCATTAAAAAAAAAAGTTATTTCCCTTAGGCTAGGTAGGATAGTAGTGTGTACAAATAGCTAAACATATTGTAAAGGAAGAAGTTCCTATTGTGTTAAATAAAATAAAACCAGCTGTCGATGTTACTTAAACAGCCTGAACTAGATTATCCAAAATTTTGGTTTATTATTGAAATTAGGTAGAATTGTTAGTTTCCATGATACTGCTTATCATAATTGACATAATCTGGTCCTCCCAAAGACCCTGGCAGAGTGATCTGGCTCTCTTAAGAAAACATTTGGGGGACAAATCTAATGTGAGTAAAACATTTGCACTGTTGCACTGAAGCTCGTATAAGTCATCAGAAAGGCAGTTACTGAAAGACTAGAACATTACATCATAGTTTTGTCATCAGTTCTGCATCTTCCCTCCAATGCTCGAATTTCTGGTTTTTATCGTGTGCCAGCATTAAGTGGACCGAAAGCCACTATGACAACCTCCCTTATTCTCTCTTCAGTTCTTAAAACTCCTGATTCACTGGCTGATTATGAGTTAAATTTCTGACAGGGAACGTTTTGATTTTAAGAGACATTGTATACTTAGAAGTCTTTTCCTGATTACTAAATGAGGAAAGTGAAACGAAGAAAAGCTGGTGGGTCACTTGCAAAGCAAACAAGCTAAAAGAATGGAGTTCTCCTTCTCACTGCTCACCGGCATACTAATGACCCATTAATGAAAGGACAAATCATTAGCACAACAGGGCACTTTTGATGAGAGTGGAAGAGAAAAAGACGAGCACACTCCACTCCTTTAGTATCATTCAGTGTCATTCAGTCTCTCTCCATGTGGTTGATGAGCTCTGTACGTACTGTGCCTGGTGTGCACACATGTGTGTGGTCTTTCGTGTGACAGATTGTCATCTATAGGTAGAACTGTCTTGTCGGATGTCCAACTAGCATGAAATTCACACATGGTGTCTCTTTTTGCTGCGTCCTCAGCTGTGGCTCTTGTTCATCCATCCCCCCACCCACCCCACTCCTCTCAATTTTTGTCTTATACGGTAAACTTGCCATGCTTTCTGTCGCTCCTTGAAATCGCTGCCTGTATTTCAGAGTCTGAGTTCGATGTCCTGTTCAAATAAACAGATTGGTCTGCATGAAGGAGCCTCAGTGAAGCGTTAAGGTAATTATAAAGATCAGATTGCTTAGGATGTTTGGAAATCAGGACCTTAAAAAGGAGGCCTTGTGGAGGACAGGTTGACCTCTGACCTCAGCATGGGATCCAGTTTCAAAGTCAAATGCTTATTTTAGTTTATACAGACACAAGCTTCAAAACTGGTGCCTTTTTAACTCCCGGATGAATTCGACCAAACAGCTTGCAAGATGGATTAATCAGCCCTGCTGACAGATTCTTGTCTTTTAACATGCAGTAGATCTTAGACTAAATACTATTAAATAACCATTTATACTGTGAGGCGTCGCACCGATTGCTTGTTCACTGTATGTACAACTGCTGAAGATTTAAAAGAAACACTGACATACAAATTCTGCTTCTTGCTTTAAGAATATATTAGTATTACAGGATGCTTACTGATGTAGTGGACTACTGAAGGTTGTAACAAATTTTATTAAGTATAGCTGGTGTCATACACCATACAAAAACCAATGTATTCATTTTTGACATAAAATATTGACCAAGTCAGGGCAAATATGAATTCTGCACTGTACACTTTTTGTAAATAAATTATAAATATAGTTACATTTAGAATATATAGGTAGTGAGGTAAGTATTTAAAAATGATTACATATGTCTTTGAAATAAACTAAAGGCTTGAATGTTATATTGTTTTTTGCTTAAATATTTATTTTACAGCTTATGTGATCAGTGTTTAGTGGCAAAGATGCAAAAAAAAAAAAAGATTAGTAGGCTATTGCACAGCAGAGAAATGCATTTACACACATATTTGCACTTGGGCTGATACCTTAAATTCACCCGAGTATAAACTTGAATTATAGTAGTAAATCCACACAAACATGAGCAAAAAATGTTTTCACAAGCCCCTTTATAAATAACCTTGTCTACTCTTTTTGGAAATGGGATTCAGGGGCTTCTTTGTTTAAAGTGCTGGAATTTTATTAAAATTTTCCACAGCCATCTCCTGTGAGCAAACAGTTTACTGCCTAATACATACCTTATATAAACCTGGACTAAAATAAACACTTCCTAAAATGATTTCAGCAACATGCAGCTTTCTATATTTGTGTACATTTCTTTATTTAGCCCCGACAACATTTATCATCATTTTATAGAGAAGTGCAACAAGGATAATGGTCATGAACATTTCACCTCCTTTTGCAAGTATTTTATAATGCAGGACAGAGGATAGTAGAGGAAAGTGGAAGGACGGTCTGTAAACAATTGTGCAACTGCACACCCGTGGTATAATGCCACAAAGCCCTGTGCAATTACAGATGATTGCATATTTATTTTCACTTGCTTTCTTTCTCCACCTGACATACACCTTTGGAAGGAATGTTATGAGGTGCTCTTGTATAAATTACCCAACTGGTGATGTATGTTGAATTAATCTATTAGACCTTGTTGCTGTAAACACTATCATGTTGACATTGCGCCAAGCCAAAATATGCACTTTTTTATTTTTTTTGCGCTACATTCCACTTGCTTGCTGTAACTGAAATACATTTGTAGGGTGTTTGCTTGGCTTACAACACTTCTTCAAATACAAATCCACAAGGCACCATGAGTTACAGTGTGTTTATGAAAACTTATATTGTACATGAACGCACAAGTAAATGTGTGTAGTGCTGTTCTCTAATTGGCATTGTTTAAAACCAGTCATAAACATTACAGCTTGTTTTGGTGCAATGTTGTGAGTTGGGAGTTATTGCAATATTATATTTTAGTAAAGACAGAAATGCAGCTTTGTTTTGAGCAATAAACCTAAATGTGTGAATTTAGTACCTGTTAGTTTTTTAGGCAGAACATCACATCACATCCAACGAAATAAGTCTGTAATCTTTCTGTAAAGCATTGAACTTTTTATACTTTCTCTCATCTCATCTCATTATCCTTCACTTAATCCTCTACTAGGGTCACGGGGAGGTTCCTCATGCCCATTCAGGGGAGAATGTTTTGGGTGCTTTGCAGATACACCCAGGACAGGGTGTCAAATCATCACTGGGCACACTCACTTACACAGACACACTATATAGAGGCAATTTAAAGCATCCAATTCACCTTGAATCCATATTTTTGGACTGTGTGAAAAAACCGGAGAACCCGGAGAAAGCCCACACGGACACAGGGAGAACATGAAACCTCCACCCAGACTGGGATTCAAACCTGGACCCCCTGCTCTAAGACTAACCACTGCGCAACAATGGCGTCCACAGATCATCATTTATTTGTCTTATTTATTAAACACACTGCACCAGCCACCAACTGAAAACTCTATTGAATAACAGTCTTGAATGATCTGGAATTTTGTGCACATAACATTTGTAAGTTTATTTGACACTCATATTTTTTTTATTATTGTACATGTTTCCTTATTGTTTTCTTACTATATGATTGAAATAGATTGTAATTCCTGGCAGTGCTGCACTTTGATCATCTGAGTGGGGTGTCATCCCTAATCACTGTCGTATATAGATTAAATACAATTTTTTCACTTCATACAAATTCAGGATAAAACAAGAACTAAGCAGCCACAAAATATACAGTATTTTATGGAGCAAAGTAATTACGGAACGAATGCAGCAAAAACAATCAACAAACCACTGAAACTGGTGACAGGAAGTTTATTTGGAATCGATTTATTTATGTTGGGACAAAATACTGTAACAGATCTTTCCTCTAAAGAATGCAATGTTTTCTATTTTTCTATAGTCAAACATCAATAAAGTGGACCAGCAAGGAATTACATTTGAGGTTGTTTGGGTTCCCGGATTTGTTTTTCCACTTATTATTTATTTCTCCTTTTTTTTTTTCTTTACTACCCTTTTCATTCAGCATATGGCACTGCCGTCGTACCAGCTTTTATATTCTGGTTTACAAGTGTGTGTGCTACTACATACTTAACATCTAAACATGGAAGATTAAGCATGTCCACATGTGCAGGTTTTATTTCCAGGCCATGGTTGGTAACGTGTAATCCCTGTTGGCTCAACTTCTTAATTGTTTTTAAATTGTTATGTTTGGATTTAGTGGGAATTTTTCCACTTTAATTAAAACAACAGAAAATTAAAGAGAGGACTGGAGTGCATTTGATGTTCTGATTCATCCTAATCGTGGTCAGAGGGGTTAAGGTCAGGTTTTGTGCAGAGGTTATGTGCAGGACTTTGCAGGTTATTGTGAAGATGTGTTTTCTTAAGCTTTAAGCTTGGAATATTTGCACTGCATCTGATTTTGTCTGTTATTTGCTGCAAAAGAAGACAAACATGGTGTTGATTCTGCTAAAATGTGTATATCTGGCCACAGAATTCCTGCATTGTGCAGAATTCCTGCAAGGAGACTGTGTAAAGCAGTCCATGTGACAATAAACAAAATAGTAAGATTTAGTGAATATGGAGAAGATTTGTTGCATTTTATTTAATCCACACAGCTGAGACAATACTGACTAATTGAAAACCTAAATTTTTGAAAACATGTTTCATAGTTAACCCATCTGAATTCACAGCTCTTATATCAGAAACTGAAGTATCCGCTATGCATTTTCTCTTGTTTTGTATTGTAAGGATCTTTGTTATAAATAATACTGTAATGGAAAATACCCGTTAGCTAAAATAAAATGTGACTGATTTTAATATATTTCAGTCGCATCACTGTGGAAATTTTTCATGATCAGTTTTATGTTGTGTAGGGTTTTGATCTAAGAGTTCCCAAATTTGAAAAGAAGATGTAAACATGTACAGAATGTTCTGTAAATACACAGATGCTTGCTGGTGGTCGAGTTTAAGCAGATTTCATAAAGCTTAAAGGATGAGCTCACTGAATGACACAAAGCAATAAAACAGCTCCCAAAGTCCTGTCCACACAGAAAGAAAATGTGTTAGTACTGTTTGATAAATGAACCCAGTTTTGACGATTATGCAAAATCATGTTTTATAGAACATTTCCTTTTGACTCTCACCCACATGTTTGCCTCATCATAGAATTTTAAATGGTATTATTTAGAGCTTTTTCATCAGGACATGATGATAGATGCATAAAAAACTCCTGAGAGTAACAATGTGTTTAAATTTGTTTTAACCTTCCCAGAACCATTTGTCTTTATGTCTTTTAGCATTAGAACCTGTGCCATACATCTGCACTACAGACTGCTGATATGCATTATGTGTGAGCTTTTACATTGAGAGCATGTCAGTTGTAGAACGACGAGGGAACCTCAGAGCCTAAAATCTATTGACATTTAACAAATCAACAAAATGTGATGTAATGCAAAACTTTGGTCTTTTAAAAAAGTCTTAGTCTTAGTTTTCCTTCTTTTTGGGTCAAATTGAATAAACAGACCCAGCTTTAAAAATATCAGACTTAATTTGAGGTGGGATGTCCAAACTTTTGCTGTTTTGCTAACTAGGTTAAGAATCTTTGGAAAATGATCACTAACAAAACTTCTGTAAACCGTGAGAGCTAATGTCTCATTTTACAATAGCTGAGCTTGTTTCAGTCTGTCTGTACCATTTGGCACATAGCTCCATCCTGGGTCAGGAAGAGATTGGAAATGGACTTCCTGTTAGGATGTGGTGTGTGAGAGCGCAGCACAGAGGACAATCATCTCCGGCATTCTCACTCTTGGAGCAGCACCTGTGCTTCCTCTAATCAAGGTTCAAAAGATCAAGCTCCCACCAGCTGATTTATAAAGAAATACTGCTTTCTGTTTTGTTTATGGTTATCAGATACATGTGCTATTGGCCTACACTGCATTCTGTACTGCTGTCCTTTCATTAAGCCATCTTTTGATGATTACATTAATAAATCTGTGTTGCATTGCAGACATTTGGCAAAACCGGGATGAAACACAAAATTTTCACCAGAGTTTTGATCCTCAGCTGGTGCGAGAGGAGAAGAGACTGGAAGTGGAGGAGGAGATTAGAGTTCAGGTGAGTATTTCCTTTGAAGCATCAGTTCTCCGCGGTTCAGTCAGGCAACGATTTCAATACATATTAGGTCCACGTTTGGCATTATATATGACACTGCTACTTATATGTGAGCTCTAATTGGCCCACATTTTAAAAGCTTACATGGTCTACATTACACATCTGAAAAATGTATATAATTACATATCTAAAAAATATATATATATATATATATATATATATATATATATATATATATATATATATATATATATATATATATATATATATATATATATATATGACAGGGCTGGCTACATGTAGCCCTAATCTGGTGCAATCCACACAGGTGTGGGCCAGATCTGAGCAGAGATTTTTTTTAATGCAGTTTTATTGAAAGAGAGGGACAGTCATATATACTACACCATATAGCACATTCATAAGTGCTTGTAGAATAAAATATCTTTTTACTCTACAGCATGAGATTAATCTGACCCTTCCTCAGGTGGATGAGCTGATGAGGCAGGAGCTAATGAAGTTTAAGCTGGTAGTGGACCGGGAAAAAGGCAAAAAGAAGAAAAAGGGAAGGAAATCGACCAAAAAGGTAAAGAAGTTCAGGATGCTTTCATCTTCCTTTTCATGAGTCAGTGTGAAATGAGGATGTTCTTTTGCCCCGTGTAGTGAATGATGCAATAATATGGAACAGGCAGTAGACTCCTAACTCCATGCTTGTAATACTTACAGTGCCGGTTGATGGTATACTCATGAGAGAGAAGGTTGAAGAACAAAAACATCACAAATGCTGGTACATATGTAAAAATGTAAAGCAAAATGCAGCATTACATGATCTAATATTGTTTCTCGTTCCACAACCCAGTGCATCAGAAGGATATGTCTGCACATGCAAGTACATCAAGAACATACTTGGCATGCTGATCCAGTGGTATTTCCACTGAGCATTTTTGACAAGCGAATCAGACATTCCCTCTGTAGCCTGCATGTGGAATGTATGAACAGGGATGGATAATTAATCATTCCACACATGCGAGAACCACGGATCGCATTCGGGAAGCAGGAGCACAGATCTACTCGTGACAGAGCCTAATTCGTTTCACATGCAGAGGGAAAACCTAACCTCAGATATTTGTAGCTGAATTTGTATTTTGGCATTTCTTGATTTATGTAATGTGGCTTGTAGGTAAAAACAATATGTGGTACCATAAAGAATAAAGGATAAAGAGGTGCTGTTAAAAACAAAGAAACATCGAGTATAAGAACTAAAGATAGGTGTTAAAATAAAACACCAGTTATAATTATGTAATTACACAATTATAACAATTACACAGCTACATAATTATAGAGTAAATTATAGAGTTATAATTATAATTACCAAAGTGATGAACATGAAGGAAAGTTTTTTTTTTTTTTTTTTTTTTAATCTAGAGCTCATCCATTGCACAAACAGGAAACACACCCAGCCTGGACAGGGTTGAGCTCGGAAGTGTGCATGTTTTTGTTCTGATAGTGAGCACTTAGTCGTTTACATTCTCAGGACAGAGTGTATTCCACACCTCCCTTCATTTTTCATGACGCACTTCAAGAAAACACCCAAAGAATGACATAAGAGATTCTCATAACTGTTGAGTTGGGTGGAAAAAAAACATGGTTTTGAATGTTGTTCTGTTCGGATGCAGTGGTGACCATCCTGTGACCCGCAGTTGAAAAGTATTTATGTTTCATTCTGAGAGCTGAAGGGGCGTAGCATAGCTGTATGAAAATGAAATCAAAACAGTATTAAGATTGAATTAAGACACAAAACAGCTGTAAGAGAAGCCAGTCGTAATTTTTGGGGAATATATTAAAATATAACAGATTCATCTTTACACAAACACTTTCTAACTAAAGGAAACTACTTTATGTCTATTTAACCTTTGGGTTAACACAAAAAAACAGGTGAGACACATAAGTAAACAGGTGAGATTAACAGTGTGTGTTGTAAAGATTCCAAGTATCACACACTGATCAGCCACTTTATTAAGAACACATCATTGTTACTTTATCAGTTCCACAAATAAAGACTGGAGGCTGTTCCTCTGCAAACTTTGTTAGTACCTTTCACTCTCTTTTTTGAGGAGGGGGTCAAAGCCATGTCAAAGTTCAGAGCAGGAACTTTTTAAGTGGTGCATAATTCTGGGCACAGCAGTAACACTGATGTGGTTGTGTGTCAGTGTGTGTTGCACACATACAATTGGATCACCCCAGCAGTGCTGCTGATGTTATGAACATTGTGTCTTCTCACTGTGCTCTCTATTAGACACAACATACTTAAAGTTCAACCTTGTAGATAAAAAATCAGAGCAGCTCATTGGTTGCTGCACTGTTTGTGTTAGACATCTCCTAATTATTAAATGCACAATAAAATTGCCTACAGAAGCAGATGCCTGGACAATTTGGACAGCATTGTCCACATAACCAACATTTGGGTACTATACACAGAACCAGTGGAGTTTGCTCCAGTTATTGTCCTTTAAGTAAAGATGGACTGTAGTGGTTGTAGTTCCTTTTGTTTATATCCATATTTATTCAGAATGATTTGCTTTGGCAACATGCCTCATCACAAAGTCATAGGTCAGCTGTCACAGCTGTGGTCAAGCAATTCGTACATAAATGATGCTCGGTCAGATCATCTAAGCCTTAATGGCATGTGTATGGAATTTTAAATGTGTAATACTTAAATATAATTAATCTACCTTTGTACTAATAAATCTACCTTTACTTTATATAAAAATTTGGTATTTGAGGTTTGGTGGTTTATCCACTATTTTCCAAATCATTTTTTAATGATGTTGATAAAAAGCAGTATGGAATGTCTTCTTTACACCATTTTAATTGTTATCTCGCCATAAATCATGGTGTCACATTCCTAAATTTAATCTGAAAGTCTTTCCTGAATAGCAACAAGATTCCGTATGAAAGCTCATGGACTTGGTTGTGATTTTTGGTTGCCAGCCATGGAGTTTATCAGTATGTTGACACACCTCTAACAGATGTAATTGCAGAAGTATTAAGGAACATTTTATTAGGGATTAGGAAAAATCATTCATGATCATTTCAGAAGGAAACTTCAATAGACCGGCTTTCAGACTCCAATGTGACACTTACATTTCACAAGTACTAAAGTCTTTTTTTTAAAACTATTTAAAAAGAGTCTTTAGAAATCACTCGAATGCAAAGTATAGTGAGTGACACCTATGCTGTCGCTCTACCATGACATTAAACTTTGATGAGCTGATCACTCAGTAAGCTTCTCTAAAGAATTCCTCGTATGCATTGCTGTTTCTTGTGCTTTCAATGGATTTCACACTTCCATGAGTTGCTGGAGCTCATGGACAGGTGCCAACAACCACAATGAAACCAAGAGCATCACTAATTAAACTGTTTAAAAAAGAGTCAAGGGTGAGATCTTGTGTTGTTTATGAGCTTTTATAATGAGAAACTGGAAAATGTTATTTATAAGATTTTGCACGAACATATCATTCAATTAGGACAAATGTTTTATAAAGTGTCATTATTTTAAGACGATTCACCATTATTCAGATCAGGGACAGATTTTAGGGCATTAGAGGCTGCTTTATTGTATTAGAATGTGATTACAGTTAGCAATGTTGTTTCTTATGTAGAAGAAGAAAAAGAGTGGAAAGAAGAAGAAGAAAAAGAAGGAGAAGGATCTGACAGCAGACAGGTTTGTAAATGAGCACAGTTTAAAGGCTTTGTGTTGAAAAAATGAGATTTGCAGTCATATAATCTGCCTCTTAAAGATTTGTTGCTTGTTACACTTTAAAATACTGTGCTATATTTTACTTTTGCTGAGACATTGTACACAAACACTTTTCAACTTCCAGTCAAAAGTTTGGACACACACACATATTTTGCTTCATTGTCTGTTTCCTCCACCTTATAGATGGACTTTGTAGTTTTAAAATTACAGACTGTAGTCCATCTGTGTTCTTTGTTGTTGTTAGTCCCCTGTTGGTTCTGTGTTCTCTATTGGTCAGGAGCATCACAGAACAGGTATCATTTGGGTGGTGGATTGTTTATTGTCAGTTCTGCAGTGACACTGATGTGGTGAGGGGGGGGGGGGGGTTAGTGCAGCAGTGCTGCTGTAGTTTCATTTCTCCACCTCAGTGACACTGCTGGGATAGGAATAATGACCCAACCAAATAATCCCTGCTCTGTGGTGCTACTATTGGGGTTCTGACCATTAGAACAGAGTAAAGGGGACGTACACAGTATGTACTGTACAACACAAACAGATGAACTACAGTCTGGAATTGTAGAATTAGTTTATCTTTACAAATAAAATAAGTAGAGCAACAAGAAGAATTGTCCAAACATTTGAATTGTACTGTAGATCAAAGGCACATTCTTGGATAAAGGGCAGAAAAACTTCTGTTGACACCTGATCATCTTATGCAACTAGTATTTGTGTTACAGCCAAAACCTCTATTAGAACATGGAGAGTTAGTGCTGTGTGTTTAGTGCTGTTGCCTTCCAGAAAATGCATGGGGCTAACATATTCATGGACCAGTGACCTGTCCAGGGTGTTTCTGTCCCTTTTTAGCCCTAAATCTGTCAAGACTGCAAATTCAAATTTAAAGAAAGCTACAACGCTGGACAGGATAGATAATAATGAGAACATGAGGTTTTATTGGTGGTAGTTAATGATGTAATGGCTGACATTTCTAATATCAGAGTGACTCATGTGCTTCTTACCAAATGTCTCCTTTACTCCTCTTTTCCATTCCCCTGATCCCCCCCCTCCCACTCTGAAGGTCTATTGAATCCCTGTATGAGGAGCTTGTTCTGGAAGGCATCCTGATTCAGCCAAAGAACGTCAAACTATCTGACTACATCGGTAATAAACAGTCATGTCTCTTTTTTTCCAGTTATCATTTAATCATGTCAATGTTTTATTGTATTGACTGTTCAGGATGCCCTACCCATACCTTGGCAACAAGGACTGACTGTGCATGGAAAACAGGCCTAGACATTTGACTCAGACATCCCAGAAAAATCCCATTAAAATGTTCCTTTTCAGTATAGTTCTGTCCAAACAGCATCAGACCAGTTTAGAATCAGAACTATCTTTAAATTAATGTATTTGGTAGCAATGACACTAGTATATAAAACTGTATAGAAAATTGTATCAATAGCACATGAGGGTGAAACACATAGCATTACTATTTGTTAACCTAAATTAATTCAGCAATTAATTTGTTCAAATATTAAAAACATCAACATTAGTCATATATACAGCTCTTCGACATTCTCTTTTTATCTTCTATTCATTTGTGTTTTTTAACTTGAGTAGGTAACCTGATTACCTACCTATTTTGGCTTTTAACAAGCGTTTAGCCTGTTGGTGGTTTTGGCTACACAGCATGTTTACTAACATGAGAAAATATTTACTAGGAGAAAACAAAGCACTTGTCCAAGTCGTTCTAGAAAAGAGCAAATGCTAAACGTTGTAAATCGTCGGGAAAATGTTTGTATTTAGTGTTTTAGTGTGCTTAATAACTTTTTAAATATGCTAGCAAACCCAATGTAACGGAAGACAGAAAATCCAATTAAGTCAGGTTGTAACCATTTAAACTTTGTGAGTGCTGCTGTTCTCGTTACCTACCTCACTAAACATCCCAGTCAGCTTCTCCTTCCTTATGTGGACCACCCACGCTCTGTAATGTGCAACTTTGGCTCTCACGCTCAGTGTGAACAGGAGCCAGTTTTAAAGGGCACACATGCTACCAGAGCCACCAACTATGTTTGGTACAAGACCCATAAACAAGATAAATCTTCATTTCATTTCAGCTTGAATGGACTGCTGAAAAAATTTCATTAAGACTGGTTTTATATGTGAACACAGATGTGGGTTTAAATATAATTATGAGTACACTATATGGACCACAGTATTGGGGACACACCTCTAAAGCACTGTTTCATTCAGTGTCATTGGCACAAGTATACAAAATCAAACACCTACACAGTTTGAGGAAGATATATTAATGACTGTGTTTCATAAAGTCCATAAAGCCATGGTTAGGCAAGTTTGATGTGATTGAACTTGACTGGCTCTCAGAGACCTAACACTTGTGGGAGAAGCTCTTATTTTCTTATCTAACATCAGCTGCCATGGGGTGGGGGCAAACCCAAAATCAATAATTTTGTCTTTAATACACATTAGGACACAAATTGATGGCAAAAAAATGCCGAGAATAAACAACACCGTATTCTCCTCTTAGTCTTTGTTTTTCTATGTTACTGAACAAAATATTTGGCTTTGTATTGAGCCCAAGTCTCATGTATTCTTTATTTTTCCTTCTCCAGATGGCTGATTGACTCTCACTTGCCAATTGTTTTCATTTCAAAGGAAGTTCCCTTTAAGAGTTCTCAACTTTTGCACTATTGTGAGCTACTGGTGTAGCAAACTAAGTCTTTGTAAGATCTCATAAACCAGAAGTTTGGCTCCGGTCATTATAGCTAATACCTTCATGACCACAGGCACGTGCGCCAATCTGAGTTATGGCCTCTGCAGAACAGCATAATGCAGTGTGTTCTCTCTTTTAGAGATGGGTGACTCAGAAGTTCCTGTGCATTGCTACATTATTTCAGTGTTCATACAGAAACAAGAAGTTTTATTTCATCCGAATTTCTATTTGTAAAAGTATTTTTGGAGTTAACAATGTAAAATGTTCCTTCCTAATTTAATTCATTCGGAGTTCTTTGAATTATCTAAGGTTGTTCAGAGCTTTAGAAAGAGTTCTGGTGCCACTGCTTATTTGCATATCAAGGTTTTATAATATTAGTCACCTTATAGCAGTTGAAATAAATCACTGCATCACTCTGTTTGCTCATGCGTAGATGTTAATGAGGTCCCAGGTCTTATTTAAGCTGCTTCCAAACAAGGGTGTGGTACTATAAAAAGAGACTGCATCAGTCCTGACATGTTCGAAACGACCAGTTCGATGCTGTTTACTGCAGTAAGCATTGTTGTCACAGCAACGTGATGTAATGAGGGCAATTTGCCAAAGATTCACCCTTATCTGTTGATCTTACCTGGAATGAATGACTCTATATACTCCATGAACTTATATATATTTATTTTATTTATTTTTTAGAGAAAACTGTTTATCATTAGTCACTGGCTTTATTCAGGGTCAAAGAGCTTCTGTTTTAATCCCACTAATGTGAAGGATCTCTCTATTTATCTATTTGTCTTTCTCTTTTTCTTCAGGGGAGTATAGTTACCTGGGTACGAGCCTGAGGCAGGCAGATATCGAGCCCATGCCCTCTCTCTCAGATGTCAGACAGCTCATTGCTCTGTACGGTGTCCTGCCTCTGGGTAAGTTAGTTTTTCCATGTCTGTTTGCTTTATCTCAGCAAACTATGCTTCCTGCAATCATAGCCAGAAGTGACATGACACAACCCAGAGAGCACCTGGAAATGTCATGTTATCACAGCTGAATAGGACTGAGGGCGGAATTATACGCAAACAACCTCATTTTAAGCTATTGGGTTGCAATGAAACATTGTAGAGCCTAATTGTAAAGACAGTAGGTGATTAATTTGAACTATTGTACAGTATGTAAAAAATGTTCATTAAAAAAAACACCATGAGAGCCCAGAGTGGCTCCCATGAATTTTTCAAAAGCTATGGGCATTTAGGGCGCAGTGCATGCTCTTCTGAACTGTATCTGACCCTATTGTGGCTGATTGCTCGGACCAGCCTCTTTTGTCACTTTCTCTTATATAAAGGTGTCCGGTATCACGCCATCCTCTCCCACAGTCATGCGTCCTTCCATCCCCCATTTAATAACCACACGGCAGATCAAAACATGATTCTTTCACACCGGCACACGCACACAGAGCCCCGGTGAGCCGTAACCCCTAACAACACCCAGCAGCGTGTGGCACAAGCCCCCAGGCAGCGCTGCGTTAACACATAAACAGCCCCAGCAGCACTAAAACAATGAGAGATCAGTCAGAGGCTCAGAAACAATCACATGCCAGAGGGTTCCAAGCCTGTGAGCAGTTCTTGGTGAGGGAGAGTGCAATGGAGACCTCAAGGGTCTTTCATCACCTCTGAGACAGAAAGAGAAGATTAGGAGGATAGAGTTCAGAGGCAAACAAAGAGCAAAGCAAAAGAGGGGAAAAAAAACAATAAGTTATGAAATTCAATATTTATCATAGCCTTGTCTCAAAATGATTGAATTGTCACATTATATAATATATAATCATAGCATTATTTGTATAGAACTTGTCACTGTTAGGGTATGCACTTAATGATTTATGATACTGATATAAATAATCTTTATAAAGTTAAAAATAAAACATAAAAACTGGTATTTTACTGGAAGCACATAGTGGCCCAAAAATGTTAGTATTGTTTAAATTGCTAACAGCATACAGCTCTTTAAACTATATTTCATGGGGAATAATATATTAATTTAACATTATTGGTGAACTATCTTTCCAGAAGCTTGTTAATTTTGCTTAAATCTGTAGAAATTGTTTATATATATGATATGCAATATGAATTACAACTTATGCGAAGGTTTGCAGACAACTGGTCAAATTCCATGTTATATTAAATGTGTTTATTTGTTAATTTGTTAATTTCTATGCAGCTTATACTAATTATGGTTGCCAAGGGTGTATTGGCCAATCCCAGCACTTGATTTAAAAAAATAGATATATTCTACAAAGGTCATTTTTATTACATGTATTAAATTATTTATTTATATAGTATATACACACCTCCTTTTTACTCCACTTATTTTTTATGTTCTCAGATTTACTTACCTAAAGAATGACTTTGTAGTTCTATAATTCATCTGTTTGTTGTACAATTCATATGTCTGACCTCAGTACATACTGTGTACGTCCCCTTTACTCTGTTGTCTAATGATCAGGACCTTAATAGTACCTCCACAGAGCATGGAATATTTGGGTTATTGCATTATTCCTATCCCAGCATTGTTTTCTGACCAAACTTTTGACTGTTACTAGTATATATTTGTAAGTAATAATGCCTTAAGTAAACTAAATATCTAGGGGCATTAAGACCAGACTATCTGCTGAAATAAGAGCACTAAGGCAGACTGATTTGACAAGTTTGGAAGAAATAAATCATCCAGTATCACCCAACAAATGGTAGCAAATGGAGCCAGCCAGACAGGCTAAGACTCCTTTAATGCTGCTCTCCTGTCATGAACCTGTCTATAGTCTCTAACATGAAAACAAATCAGAGCCCTGCAATTTAGCGTGTGTTTATGATCACTACTCCTACTGGTGGTGTGTTTGGATTGAGGCCCCTTCAGAAGCTGCCCCAAGGCATGCTTTTCTCCACTGTTAGTGTAGTGCCTTCACCAGTGTTACTTAGAGACCAAGCCATTTGTTTCAACTGTCTGTCTGTATCCGCGTCTGTCAGTCCCTAGTGTGACATTTCCACACAGAGAGAAGTGAGAGAAAAAAAGTACCCCGCTGTGTGTAGTATGAAATGAGTTATTGTACTGAGGTTATAAGGTGTGGAAATGGATTGGGGTGGGTATCGGATTTAGCACGCTACACTACAATGTCACAAAAAATAAACCGGTACAGATTAGAATTGCGAAGTTCACATGAATTCTTGTCATCTTCAGTAGAACTTGTATGTGTACTGTTGCTGCCAGGTTCTCGTTCTCAACGACGTTGGTAATTCCCTCAAGCATGTGATTATTTCTTATGAAACAAAGAATGAAATGCTGAAATGACGTGTTCCTTAAATGGTTTTTAGATATTTCCTTGTTTCAATGGCTCCTCCCACTTATTTCCTTATGAAAATTAATGCATTCTATTAAAGTGCATTTTCAAATGGAAGGGGAAACACAAACAGCATAAAACTGAGCAATATGTACTCCCTGCTATTTACATACAGAATTCAGCCAAGAGTAAATGGAGAAAATGAAGTAGCTCATTGGAATCTGTGTTTGATTAAACTGTCAGAACCCCTATTATAGAACTCATACACACACCATATACGCACCACATTGTCCACCACAAGCTTTCAACTCATTCCACATTTAGCATTTAGTTTGCATCTGGTTACCTCCCTCTCAGAAAATGTTGCTCTTTGTTGTACTTTTAAGAATACAACATATGTTGTTGGGTCTGTGGTCTTTGGGGATTTACACATCCTTTTCATTAAATATTTGATTTCTTTATTATTTTTATGTAATAATAGTGCAGCTCATAGTAAATTTGCAGAGCAGAAAGAGTATTGAAAGATATTAAGGGCAGATATGTGCACACAGGAAATTTCGTATCTCTAATCCACCTGCTCCTTGATTTATGGGAAGAAACCAAAGTTTCTGGAGATAACTTAGGCAAGCACAGAGAAGACAAGCAGTGATCATACAGGAAGGACTGTTTTGTCAGCCCCATTAAGAAAATGAACCATTCCTGCTGTTCGATGGGAGCATGAACAACTGCACCACAAGCCACCAGGTTGGTCAAATGATTAAATGAACTTACATTCAGAAACAGGGAAATAACCTCATATAACCCCTATTTCTATCAGGGGAAGCAAAGAGTCAAGTAAAAGTTCATTACACTATATTTTAAAATTATATTACATTTAATTTTAATTACATTTAATTACATTTTTTAATTTAATTTAATTTAATTACATTTTTGCTTTGATAACTTTGGCATGCTGTCTGTTATGTAGTTTCCCGATTCAGTGACCTTTAGATTGTTATTTCCTGTTATTATTATAAAAAAAAAAATTAGGCAGGATGATTGTTGACTATATTTAATTATCTGTCAAAGTAGTCATTAATCAATAGTATGTAAATAAAACCCTTAAATTTACATAGAACCCTATATTTAGTTTTTTAAACTTAATACTTACACTTCGGTGCTGTTTTTATTAGAAAAGTTTCTCTCTGCAAAATTTAGCATAGTGATATTCAAGTAATTATATTTTCATGTTGTAGCTTCACGTTTTTGTGTGTAAGATTGTGGACTGTGAGTTAGCATGTCAGAATGTTAGAAATGCAAGTCTGACTTGTATTTATGTACAGTTAACTCTTGTTGGATTGTAAATAAGCAGATTCTTTAATAGAATTTTAGAAAAACACACAAAGTTTAAGTAGTTAAAAGAATAAATAACTGTGATTACACGATCAGTGGTTTAGCATGAATTTGTTATTTACACCGCCCCCTGCTGCTCATAATGAAATGGGCAAGTACATTTCAGTTAAAAAAACAGTTTAGGTTCATCAATTTTTGTTGGTTTTAGAATAAGCACTAAATGTATTTAACCTCGCTCATAAGCATGTTGTTTAAAACAAGAAACACATAAATCAGCTTTGTGTGAACAATAAGAAACAGTCAACATCCAGTTTGGAATCACATGAAATGATTTAAGTTTTATTAAGGAAATTAAATGTTGTCATATTAATATAATTCATAATTTGTTTATAGACCGAATGACAAAAAACAAAAATCAGCACAGCAGCAGCATTGGTTACCTCTGTTGGGGCATTTACATCATTCATTCATTCATTATCTCCCGCTTTATCCTCTATTAGGGTCGCGGTGGGGTTCCCCATGCCCATCCAGGGGAGAACGTCTCGGGCGCTGGGCAGATAGACCCAGGACAGGGCGCCAATCCATCGCTGGGCACACACTCAATCACACAGACACACTCTATATGGTGCAATTTTGAGAATTCAATTGACTTGATCCATGGACTGTGGGAGGAAACCGGAGAACCCGGAGGAAACCCACACAGACACGGGGAGAACATGGAAACTCCACCCAAATGGGGATTCGAACCGGGAATCCCTAGCGCTGAGAGGCGAATGTGCTAACCACTAAGCCACCGTGCTGCCCGCATTTACATCATTCATTCATTCATTCATTCATTGTCTCCCGCTTTATCCTCTATTAGGGTCGCGGTGGGGTTCCCCATGCCCATCCAGGGGAGAACGTCTCGGGCGCTGGGCAGATAGACCCAGGACAGGGCGCCAATCCATCACTGGGCACACACTCACTCACACAAACACACTCTATATGGGGCAATTTTTTGAGAATTCAATTGACTTGATCCATGTTTTTGGACTGTGGGAGGAAACCAGAGAACCCGGAGGAAACCCACGCAGACACGGGGAGAACATGGAAACTCCACCCAGATGGGGATTCGAACCAGGAATCCCTAGCGCTGAGAGGCGAACGTGCTAACCACTAAGCCACCGTGCCGCTCGCATTTACATCATACTAAGTTAAATGGAATTTTTATATTGTATTGTCTTTACTTATTTAATGAAGTCATTTTAGAGATATTTACAACCCTGGAGACAAAATACGCACATCTGAGCGTCAGCAGGATTGGGCTTTAGTGTGCTTTTTACCATAACAGGTGCAACTCTGAAACATGAGCCTCAGACTTCTGGGCAACAACCAGTATGTTGCATAACTTTGTATTCTTGTTAAGAAATAGTAGTAATCTTAATGCACTAAATGATTGAATTATGTGGACAGTTGATTGTCATAGTGTGCGCACAAGTGACCTGACATAAAAATGGTTCATTTATTTCACAGTTTGCAGTATTTATTCTGTAGTTGTTGTAAATTGTAAGTTTTTTTTAAGTAAACAGATTGAAAACTCTGTATTTTAAATGTGTTGTGCACAGGGAATAGATTCTTCTAGATCATAAGTTTGCTGCTGTGCAGTTTTAAGTTATTTTTACCAAGCCTTCTTTTTGTACCAAGCCTCCTGGCGAACTTGCTGTACTTGCTGGTCTCACCCACTTTTGTCTCTTTATATAATGCCAATCATGAACTGTTGCATGTTACGGGTAAAGTTGTTCACGAGAATAATGTTTCCTTGGCACTTTGTAATGCAGATCTCATATTTGTTATTCATAATGTCTGTCATTAACACTACGCAGTTGTTTTTGCCACATCGCCCACACACTCCATCTGTTTTCTTTTTGTTGCCTGCATGTGTATGAAATAATCAGCCTCCTCGCTAAACAATCCAAACATTTTAGATCTGCTCTGTTGAATAATATTCAGAAGATTCCCGTAGCCGTGAGATCAGCCTGCACCTGTTACACACACTGCACACGGAGATGGATGTGTGGCCTGATGACAGATATTTGTGTGTGCATCACTCAGCCACACACTACTTCCTGATCCCAGTCGGAACCCTTAACCAATGTTTGCCTTTGTTTTTTACCCAAGAGACCCATTAAACTACAGAGCAGTGACAACCGCAATCAGGCTTTGTGTTGAAATCTCACTTCCCCATAAAACTACAAGTTAGCATGGACTAAAATATTTGAAATTCTAAAAAACTGTGTCTTAAGCAATAATAATTTGAAATAAATCTGAAAAAATGATCATAGTGGACTCACAGAGCACTTGTCAGTTTGTCTGTCTCTTCAGTCATTTCTTCGTAAATCTCTAAAACAGGTGTTTTAGTTTGTGGAATTGCAGCTTATTGAATGTTTTTATTTTGGGGCTTTTTTCTCAGCAACAACAGAGACTGTCAGTAATGGAATAATTCACTCTGGTACCAACAACCACGCCATAATTAAAACCATGTAGACATATGAAATGATAATTGCGAGAATAGTATTGAATGGAAATGATAATAAAATGCTTGATTACATTGTAAAATTAAGCTTTCGATTAAAAAGTGCAGTCTTACAAGAATAGGAACTTAGATCATAGTAGGCTTAGTTGACAGCTTGCTGGTTCATCCTAATGCAAATGCACAAACACGTTTTTCTATTTAGAACCTTCAAACCCTGAGAATGGAGCTGGTTTTTTTTCATCCCAAGACTCAAACCTGTGACCTGTTCACATCTTGGGCTACACATGGGGTAATTTAGGAACCACAGAGAACCTGAAGTTTTAAAGTGATAGGAGGAAACTTGTTCTCTTGGAGAAAACGTATGAAGCCACACAGAGCAAATTCTCTTTTCAGGAATCAAATCCACTGCAGCACTGTTCCGCCTTCAAGTGTTATTTATGGATTATAGAGTATTGCCCTGATTAACATTAATGTGTAATTATGTTTGACATCTTTTATTCCTTACAAATGTTACACATTGCTTCTGCTACTGCCTAATAACTGTATTGAATAATTTTCAATAAAAGGCAAAAAAGAACCGCGGGTCCCTTTGTCCATGGCATGGCACAAGTCAGCAGCTCAGTGGGATAGGTCCTTATTGTTAGCAGTCTCAGCATATTTTACTGGTGTTATTGTGGTACGGAATAAATCAACATGCCATTGATGCATACTGTGTTTTCTTTAGGCTCTCAATGCATCCATGAGAGAGGGCCCCTGATCCGCTCTGTGCTGCTGGCCGGCCCTTCGGGAGTGGGCAAGAAGTTGTTGTTACATGCCTTGTGCACGGAGACTGGCGCCAACCTGTTTAACCTTTCCCCTACCAACCTGACAGGCAAATACCCGGGCAGGAGTGGCCTCCAGTATCTATTGCACATGGTCTTAAAGGTGATAAAAGATGCTTATTCTTCTATTACCTCATTTTTTAAGATACCATTAGCCACCTAAATGTATTTGACTATAATTTCAATACTGAATATAGAAATACATTCAACCCTGGTGCTCGCAGTGTGTCCCTGTAAAGCACCTGTTGTAACTACTAAACACTCAAAAAATCTAATTTATTACAATTGGGATTTTTTTCAGTTACACTTGCCTTGTGGTTACACCCATAGGCCAACACTTAATAAAAGCTGTATTACTCATTTTAGAACCCCTTCTTTGTTTAATTCCATGTGCCATTTATCAGCCATTCACATCTCCATCTATTCAATAGAAGCACATGAATGACCATTTATTCACATACAATTTTTATTTTTGTTTTATTGTTCCTTTTGCAGTCTTCTATGTTCAACACACCTACATTTGGAAGACCTTATAAAGATGCACAATTTCACCCATAACTAATAGTTGTAGTAACATTAGATGTGGGAAATAATTCTATACATTGTAGTATATCATGATATTATAGGCTATATGGATAAAAGTATTCAGACACCTACTTATTACACCTAATAAGTCTCATTAAAAGTTGCCCAACCTTGAACAGTCAGAGGAAATTCCTGTCATATGGAAATGCTTTATACAAAGTTTTGAAGTATGAGTGTGTCTGTGAAAATGTTGCATTTATACAGAATAACGTGTAAAGTTAGATACTGATGTTGGAGTGCGTGGCTCTGTTCTAGTATATCTTGGTGTTGGACAGGGGTGAGGTCAGGTCACTGTGTGTCATTTGAGTTCCTCAACACTATACTTGAACAGAAATGGGCCTACCCCAAACTGCTCCCACATAGTTAGAAGCATACAGTTCAGTTTGCATGGTTAGGTGTTTGATTTTGTGTACTTGTGGCTGTGATACTGAAAAAAATCTATCTGAATTTAAACAATAAGAGGTGTGTCGACAGAGTTTAAGAACACTGGCGCTGTATCATCCGTCAGAAAACAGACTCTGCAACCGATACTTTTCAACCTGCAAAGTTCCCAAACCATTAGAAGCATCAAAACCTGCATTTCTGTAGAAGTTATGGTAGCTATTGATAGTTCGTTAAAAGACCTGTTACCTGTCAGAAATCATTCTCTGAACAGCTGTATTGTGAAACATTGCTTTGTATTGGGAACATTAAGCTTGACCAAACAGGGTGGAGTTCTGGTGAGATGAAAGGTTATAGGCTTTGCATGTTGTTTGTCGTTTCATTTCCAAGTCTCCCCGTGGCACGCAAATCCATATACATTGCTTATTGTGTTGCCAAGGCAACAAGCATACGGAACACTTTCAACCTGGAGATTACCTCCTGATTATTCTCTCAAATACTGTAAACATAAACAGACGGATTTATAACAGCGCTGGAAGCAACGTGTCCTCGTGTTGTTTTATCCTCCCTGCTCTAAGTAATCAGGGCCCCGCGGTGATCTAACTTTTTTTCTGTAGAGGGTCAGCGGTTGTGGGCTTGCACCTGGAGGAGGGTGAGAAGGGGGTCCAGGCTTGGTGTCATCTAAGCAGTTCTGGCTGAGTACAGCTGGATGGCTAGATAAACGAAGCTGTGTGCATTGTGTGGATACGGCTCTTTCATCACCTCTCCTAATGCATGCTGGGAGAAGTGTGTCCTATCACAACTTCCTGCCTGCTCTGCTATTATGAAACAAATTAAGCACCTTCCTATCTGCTGCATTCCTCTTTACTATAGAAGACCTTATCTTCTATAGTCATCTGGCTAAGCTGTGGCTTTGAGCTCACATACGCATACACACACACACACACACACACACACACACACACACACACACACATACACACACACACACACACTGTAAATTACGGTTGGCTGTTGCAGTATGGCTGTAAATGGCTGTTACATTAGATAGTATTTGTTTTACACGTGTTTAGAAAATGCAGCCTGGTGACTCTAATAATTTGACCAGCGTCAAATTCTCTCTTTGTGGAGACGCCGCTGGTTTAAGTCTCTGTTGTTTCAGCTCTGGCGGGAGATCGAGGGTCTCTGCTGGTGAGATATTCTGGTGTTTGTTGTTATGTTTTGGCAGGTGGCTCGGCAGCTGCAGCCCTCTGTTATTTGGATCGGAGACGCTGAGAAAACATTCTACAAGAAAGTCCCAAAACCAGAGAAAGAGGTACGACGGTCAGAGGTGCTGAAGCTTTTATAGAAGTATATTTAAAAGAATATATTCATAGAAATTACAACTTTATTAAAATAAACCTTTTAATTATTCCAACACACGGCATGGTGATGGAGTGATTAGTGCATTCGCCTCACCGCACTGGGGATCCAGGTTCGGATCCCAATCTGGGTGAAGTTTCCATGTTTTCCTCATGTTAGTGCGGGTTTTCTACAGGTTCTCTGGTTTCCTCTCACAGTCCAAAAACATGGGTTCAAGGTAAATTGGCTGCTCTAAATTGCCCCTATATAGTGTATGTTTGTTTGTATGCGTGTCAGTTAGTGTGTGGCCAGCAATAGATTGGTGCCCTGTCCTAGGTGTATCTGCCCCCCCCCCCTTAACCCAAGTATAGGATTAAGCAAAAGATAATGGATGAATGGATTCCAGTGCTATTATTAAAACAAAAACACCAAGTGCTAAGATAAGCTAAGTAACCCAGTTAGGATACATGTTTTTGAAAATCAATAAACATTATGATTGTTATTTTGCAGCGGCACGGTGGCTTAGTGGTTAGCACGTTCTCCTCTCAGCACTAGGGATTCCCGGTTCGAATCCTTATCTGGGTGGAGTTACCATGTTCTCGCCGTGTCCGCGTGGGTTTCCTCCGGGTTCTCCAGTTTCCTCCCACAGTCCAAAAAAATGGATTAAGTCAATTGAATTCTCAAAATTGCCCCAAATAGAGAGTGTCTGTGTGAGTGAATGTGTGCCCAACGATGGATTGGCGCCCTGTCCTGGGTCTATCTGCCCAGCGCCCGAGACGTTCTCCCCTGGATGGGCATGGGGAACCCCACCGCGACCCTAATAGAGGATAAAGCGGGAGATAATGAATGAATGAATGAATGTTATTTTGCAAAATACAACTTGCAAGTGAAACAACTTGGTTGGAGTTAAGGGCCTTGCTCAAGGGCCTACATTAATGACGTTGGTGGCTTTGTACCCACAGCCTTCAGATTTATAGTCCTACCCCTAACCACTGAGCTACCACTCATAAATAAATGATTGTCATTTTTTACTTTGCTCTTCTGTGACAGTGTGTCGCTTCATTAAGGAGAATTGAACAGTCTATACTGCCCTCTTGTGGATAAGTGTAAAGACTTTTTTGTCGGTCCTACATTAACATCCAGTTATTCCTTTATTTTGCTTAAGATGGAGCCCAAAAGACTGAAGAAAGAACTACCAAAGCTTGTAAAGTCTATAAAAGCAGAGGATCGCGTGCTGCTGGTCGGGACCACTCGCAGACCTTTTACTGCAGACCTTAAACCTTTATGTAAAGTTTACAAAAAGATCATCTTGATGCCCAGGCCAGACTACGCTTCAAGACTGAGTAAATCTAACATTAACATTTCCTGCATTTTACTCTTTATAGATGTATTTTTTTATTATTATTGATTAGGTGTTGTAGGCACAGTGGCTTAGTGGTTAGCATGTTCTCCTCTCAGCACTAGGGATTCCCTGTTCGAATCCCAATCTGGGTGGAGTTTCCATGTTCTCCCTGTGTCTGTGTGGGTTTCCTCCGGGTTCTCCGGTCTCCTCCCACAGTCCAAAAACATGGATCAACATCAATTGAGTTCTCCAAATTGCCCCATATAGAGTGTGTTTGTGTGCGTGAGTGTGTGCCCAGAGATAGATTGGCGCCCTGTCCTGGGTCTATCTGCCCAGCGCCCTGTCCTCTGTGTATCTGACCCTAGTAGAGGATAAAGCAGAAGATTAAATGGATGTATGGATAATGGATTAGATGTTGTGTGGCTGCACAGTAGGTTCAAGGCAAGACGTAGACTGCTCATCCAGGTTTGTTTCTATGTGGCATTTGTATGTTCTCCTTATGTTTGTTTTTTTCTGGGACACCAGGTTTCCTTACTACACTCACATGAAATAGACACACTAAATTGCTCCTTGATGTTAGTGTGTTGATTTGTGTATCTCCCCTACAGTGCATTGTAACCGGTGCATGGTGTTTGCCCCTTGATCTACATGTCTAATATTTACACTCTTTAAATATCTTTTTATTTCCCATTACTGTTTCATGTTTTCTCTTTATACTACGTACGTTTCAGGAGCTGGGTCGATACACCCAGGACAGGGTCGTCAATCTATCTTACTCACACACACACTATATGGGGGCAATTTAGCACCCAATTAAATCCATGTATTTGGACTGTGGGAGGAAACTGGAGGAGAAAATTTATGATACTATTTCATCATTAGCCCTAAAAATGATTAAATATATTGGGTAGCTGCACAACTAAAATAATAAACAACTGAACTGGAGGTACTGCTATTTAGACTAACACTGGACGTGTGTGTGTGTGTGTGTGTGTGTGTGTGTGTGTGTGTGTGTGTGTGTGTGTGTGTGTGTGTGTGTGTGTGTGTGTGTGTGTGTGTGTAGTTCTATGGCGAGAGTTGCTCAGGACGCGGGGGGCTCAGCTCGGTCCTGCTCTGGACCTGAGTTCTCTGGCTAAAGTCACTGATGGCTACACTCAGGGTCACATACTGAACGCTATACAGAGGGTCCTAACCGCACATCGCCTCAGTCAGCAAACCAAGAGGCCTTTTACTGCGTTAGAGTTCATCCCTCCTCTTGCCCGGCAAGACCCTGTCTACAAAGATGAAGAGGAAGCATTCAAGGTTGGAAACATGACACATTTTTTCCTTATGTCTCTTTACAAAATACTGCTCAGTTTAATGTTCCACATCCTGTTGTGTGTTTGTAGGTCTGGTACAGCCGAACTCCCCTGGGCAAAAAAAGAGCACAAGCAGCAAAGGCTTATGAGGAAACAATAAAGCTGAAGAAGGGCAAAAAGGAACCAGGAAAAAGCTTGAAGATGGAAGGGAAAAGTAAAAAGAAAAAGAAACCGTAAAGAGGAAAACATTTCAGAACTGCAATTCTGTTTTCTCCCACTAGAGGGAAGTGGCAGGCTTGATCATAACGTCCACTACCTTATTATTAATATTGCAAATACATGTATTTACTAAATAATATTAAGTAAATTAAATTTGTAAAGAAATGTCATTACGAGTTGTGTTTTAAATTTAGAATTAATTAAATTTCATTAAATATAGTTTTGATCAGTTACATACAACAAAAGTGAATGAAATATTAGCAATATGTATTATTCTTGTGCCAATGTTATTAAAAATTGGAGTCAATGATTGTTACCAAAGAGATACATATCCTTAAAGAGCCTTAAAACATAAATGTTTTTAAAAAGCCCTAACAAGGGCTGTATCAAGGGCTGTTGTGTTGTGCTGTATCAGACGCAGCACTAGGACTGTTTACTGTGTTAGACATCCCACCATATTGAACCTCACTAAAGACATTCAGCCATCTGTTGCTGCACAGTTTGTGTTAGTTATCTGCTAATCTTTCTCCCGCGCTCACAGGATGTTGTAAGGGTTTGATATCCAGCTGTTTCTAAAGTTTAGCCCATGTAGTGTTTATTTACTTTGACACATTAAAACTGAAGTAACTCAGATTAATAATATGCAATTTGTTGTGTCAGTGTCTCTCCTGAACGCTCTCATTTAGCTCTTTGGCAGCAGAGCTGTTAATTAGGCTGGCTAATGGGCCGCCATGCCCGTGGGTGTCAACATGAGTGCACTGTAATGCCCAGCCCGGCTGAAAGATTATTCAGTGCCCACTGTTTAAGCCTGCACTCATCCCAATACTTATTTGATTCCACTTTATTTCCACCTATTTCTTGATATGTCCATGTCCTCGTCCTCCCTCGTCCTCTGTGCCAGGTGGGTTTATAGAGCATGACAAACACACTCACAAGTCTGCGCTCCTTCCAGCTTCGTCTCACGTCTAATTGAATTATTCAGGAGGGAGCGTGTGTGGATGTGTGTTCTCATCCTGAAAGCCCTGAAGCAAAGTATCACGTTAAGATGTTAACTATGAGGTTTTTTTTTATACCTAATTCGAATGTTGCACATCTGCTGAAGTGCAGTCACTTATTAAAGGCCATCTATTGTGTACCTTACAGTAATGAAGCATGCGAATGCACGCATAATCACTGAAAGGAGAAGTGCTTTTATCCAGCACTGACATCGCTTAGCCCCAAGAAGGAATTTTTTTGCCATGTTTGACGTTCCAGCCTTAATTAAATTGCCCCTTTTGACTGCACTCAGTGCTCATAGGTAATTTCCTTGATCCTACACACCAATCAGGAATGATTCTAATTAAACATTATTCAAATTGGATCATTCACGTGCAGCGTTTCATCTTACTGAGATGCGAGTCAAAAGAAAGGCAGGATGATAAAACAAAAGTCCAATTCTGCTTTGAAGAAGTCAGTTTACTGAAGCTGGTGAGAAACAATACAATTAATAATTAAGTATGTAAAATGACAACAAAACAGTACAATGTATTAAACCAGATTCAGACATTTTATGGCCCCGGGGCCACATCCGGCTCTTTTTATATGCCTGTCAGCGCTCATGAGATCAATAAGACATTTTAAATGAGCGTCCATTTAATTACTGTACTTCAGAATATGTATCAGTGTAACATCAGTATTATGAATTCAGCCTCATTTCTAACTATTATTATTTATACCCTCAAGCCGATGCTTCCTTAGTTTAAGATTTCTTTAACGCTGGATTTCCTGCAGCTAGTTGCAGTTTCTAAGATAGTACACATATATTTATGGTAATGAATCCAGCCCCTCACAGCTCGCTGTCTGTCCTGTGACCTTACCAAAACTCAGACCCTAAAACTGGCCCTGGAGGTGAAGGGTGAGCCATGCCCAATTAAAACATTTACCCTGGCTTAATAGAGACCATAAATGTGAGCTCTGGCAGAAGGTCCCTGGGAACTAGACCCGGAGGTCTATGTACCTGTCAGATCAGACTATGTCTGTGAGTACAGACGACACAAATTGCGCGATTCAAAGGCTAATTTTGAATGCATGCCAGAAAACACTCATTTGTAAAAGCCTGCAGGATGTGAGAGTATTTGTAGTACATCCCAGAATCAAAGCGCCATTCTGCACGGCCAAGATGAAGACATGGAGATATGATAACATCGGATTTATAAACTATTTATATGTTATATGTTATTTAACGCACTGTGTGCGAGGCCATGTTGTGGCTCCCAAAGAAGTCGTTCTGAATGCTCCAATTACTGAACAATTAGCCAGCTGGGTATTATAAAACAAAGCAATTAATGTTATGCTAATAAGCTTGATTTCTATAAATTCTTCATCATTTGCTAATTATTCATTAATTAGTCTAGTTTTGGAGGACATAAAATTACTCGTGATTAATCAGATTCTGGTATTTAACAAACTCCTCCACACAGCTGGAACATTCCTCATATCACCTCACAGCATGGAGTTTGATCCCGCAGGCAACCTGAACGTGGAGTGCAGCATAAATTTGCCAACACACAGCGCTCATTAAGCTAATGCAAGTCTGAAGAAAAGCAAATTTACATTTATTTAAATGCCTCTGACAGAAGTTGCAAGTAAAGTAGAGGAGCAATGATCTACAGAGCTGATAGAGGTACCAACAGTGATGCAAGCCAATTTAGGGTCTCATTACATTCATGTCTCATCATTAGGTAACCAGTTCGGGTATAATGCTTGGGAATTTCTGAGCATTGAAATATTACCTGTAAAGTTTCTCATTACTATTTACAGTCGTGAGGATAAAAAAAAACATTCTAGATTTTTTTCAAGGTCAAAAAAAGTAACAATCCTTACCAACTTTCTGCCATTAACAAAGCTAGCAAAGTGAAATTCTCACCAGAGTGTGTATGAAGAATAAATCAATCTGATAAACAGCAGAATTGCCAACCAGATGAACAGGGTTGCCTCATCTACAATATGTCTGATCTGACCCCTGGAACATCCATCTCTGTGGTCCTTTTATAGATGCTTTGCATGTAACAGACTTTAAGGATGATTAGAGTATAATTCACGCAGGGAGAACATGGTTGTAACATGGCGTTAACAAAACAAGAACTGGTATCCACAGAGAACACAGTCACATGCTGGTGCAATAGAAACATTCATTTACATCATGAACTATGTGGAATCAATATATTTTTTTTAATGTAAGGTGTTACATTTTTAATTACCATAACAATTTACTATTTTTATAAACTTTGCAGAGAGATGGACACCAGGTGTAAGCATTACAGTTGCATGTTTTAAAATACATTTATATTGGCGTGTATGAAGCCTCTGTGGAGACTGTTCAGTCCACATCATTTTTAGCTATTCGGTCTTTAGAAGGGCTACTCACACACAGAGGGTAATGTGGTGGTTAGCTCAGCGCTGACGATCCAGGTTCGAATCCCATCTGAGGGGAGGTCCCATGTTCTCCTTGTGTCATTATAAGGTCAAAACTGTTGTCTCAAGATATAAAACTACATCACATTAAATTAAATGTGAAAGCACATTTGGAAAAGACTAAACATGTAAGCATCTATTTTACTAAACGATGTCTGAAAACATCCTGAAAGAAAACAGTAGCATGGCGTGAGGTTTGCAAAATTGCAAAGGGTTCATGAAGACAATGGAACAGATTCCTTGGAGGTGATGCAGCACAGTTAGAACTGTGAAACCACAAACACCTCACACCTTTGAAGTCAGGGACCTGGAAAAGTTAAAGTCGCTGAGACGCTGATGAACTCTACATGAACTCATGCATTCTTCAGAAAGTGGAGCAAGTGATTGTGTACCTGAAACAAACCCAACCAAAACATATTAGATTAGAAATGGTAAACAGTAAAATAATGGTACATGAAGAAATATATGGTTTCCTTCTCAAATGTAAAAAAAAAAAGCTCGAAACCGTAGCAAGAATGTATGTAAAATCACATAAGTATGAAGAACAGGTTGTACAAAAAGGAGAGTTGAATAAAGTAAAAAAAAACATGCTATACTGAAAAGACTAACACTAAACTGAAACGTCGTATAAGAGAATAAGAGGGAGATCAGTCATCTGTCAACACGTGTTTATTACTGAAATGTCAGCAGGTATAGTTTGGTTGCAATGTGGTCTGTCACACACACACACACACACACACACACACACACACACAAACACAAACACTTAAGCTTAAGCTTGAGGGCTCCAAACTTTTAGACCCTTGCTTAACAAGTAAGCCACTTGTAATAATTAACAACACTTTCAGGGGCAACCTGGGCAGGAGCACACCTCCTACTATTTAATAAGTACTTTAAAAGTTTGCTAAATACCCCCACAGTGAGAGTGAATAGGGGAGGCAGAGCTGGTATACATGCTGGGACAACTAAACCAGGTGAGCTATTCATTAAAGGCCAGGTGTGAGCCTCCTCAATTACACTGCTACCCAGCCAACTAATCATCAGCCCCTCTGTGAGACGCTGCAGCGGGGGAATCTGGGAAAATCACAGGCCACTGCTGACTTTTAGGGATTGGAAGGAACAGCCCTAATGTGCAGCGTTTATGGCCCCTGAAAAACCAAACCAGAAGTGCAAGTGATTATCCACAAAGCACACACTTAAGCTTTTTTTTTTCTTTAAATAGAGCAGCTCTTGAACCCTTCTTAACAAGCCCCATCGTTAAAAGAAATAGATTAACGAGTCAGTATACTGAAGTCAGAATGTAATTCTTAAAAGAAACACTAAATATATATTTTAAATATTTTAATATTATTATAGGAAAGCGCAGCACGGAGCTTCTCAGCACTAGGGATTCCCGGTTCGAATCCCCATCTGGGTGGAGTTTCCATGTTCTCCCCATGTCCATGTGGGTTTCCTCCGGGTTCTCCGGTTTCCTCCCACAGTCCAAAAACATTGATCAAGTCAATTGAGTTCTCCAAATTGCCCCATATAGAGTGTGTTTGTGTGAGTGAGTGTGTGCCCAGCGATAGATTGGCGCCCTGTCCTGGGTGTATCTGCCCAGCGCCCGAAACGTTCTCCCCTGGATGGGCATGGGGAACCCCCCCCACGACCCTTATATAGGATAAAGCGGGAGATAATGAATGAATTATAGGAAAGCACTGTGGCACAACAGGAAGCCCTCACGGTGAGAAGGTCTGGGGTTTGATTATTGAACAGAAGGTTCTATCTGTGTGGAGTTGGCATGTTCTCCACTGGAGGCAGTACTAAAGTTGCTATGTGTGTGTCTGCCCTGTGATAGACTGATTAACCTGTTTAAAGTTTTCTAGACTTGAGATCGCAAAGAAAGCCCTGAGATTGGCACCAGCTGCCTCTGCAGCAATTATTTAAAAAATAAAGAAGCTTTAAACAATTCACATAAAAATGATTTAGGTAAGATTATAAACTTTGTACGTACTTTCTTTTATCCTACATTCAAATGACTAGCTTTTGACTAAAAGGAATAATATTTTTGAGGATCATAGTGGTCATGTGAAAGCTTTTAGTAACAAAAGGACATTTATTTAGGGCTTAGGTTATTAAGATCCAAGGAATAAACTTCCTGGGATGTCAGACTGTCTGAGGTCAGTTGATAGCTTTGCCTCAGTCATTAAAACAGTAGGCATCATGTTATCTGACCATCTTTGTGTGTAAGCTCGTGTACGACTAATTAGTGTGTAAAGAGTGTAAAGAATGAGGAGATGGAACTCATTAGGCCTCAGGAAGGCTGAGCATACTGGCGCCCTCTCGCCGTAATGATGTTGAATCCACCTCTAAGCCGACACACAAAACACTTTATCAAGTGTCTGCTTGATCAGGATTAACCCTGCTGCCAAAACGATCTCATTCAAGTTCCACTGCTTCAACCATTAAACTGCTGATTCTTTGACTACTTTTCTTCCCTCGCTCTCTATCTTCAGTTCCTCACGGCTTTCCATTAAAGCCATCTCTCACTCACTTAAAGCTGAGCGTAATTGACCTGGGGTTTTTCATTCGTCATTAGAGGCTCTGATGTGACATGATGAGGCTGAACTAAGTGAGAGAGTTCAGGATGTTCTGTTATCTGTAATGGCTCCGTAAGTCCAGTGTCAAAGGCTTCTAAATGTTACACCAGGTTAAAAATGACAAGACTTCCCCATCCGGCACATTCTATATGACTTTAGCTGGAGGATCTGAGATTCCTCATATGTAGATTTAAACGCAGTCGAAAGCATAGAGCTGAGGAAACAAGAACTAACCCAATTTTATTATCACAAGACAGCCAGGATATTTTTGTCTTAGTGTCTGTCGCAGTAATTAAGCGTGTAATCATTACACAATCAGCCGTTGTGATGTGAGGGCAGCCTGCAAAGAATCTGCAGTAAATTTAATATGGAAAACTTGATAAGCAGTCTGGACTTTAAAGCATGTGAGAACCCAAATGTCTGCAATTGGGTTGGGTAATAGTCAGTGTTTTTCATGGTGGGAATGCTAACCTGAACCTGGTCTGAGTAAAAGTGCTCTCTCACACGGTCAGTGTGACGACCGGTTATTTTAGCACAGCTGGCTTCTAATTATCTTTGCACTGAACATCTGGAATCTTTTCTTTTAGCTTGGGTTGCATGACTATTTGGTTTAGACTGAACTAGTGGATTTAGCCATAAGCCTTTCCTTTCTTAAATAAAAATAGATCTTATAGTTTTTAGTGCAATTTGTATTCTGTTACTGCTTTACTTTAAAAGTGCAGTGTTTACTGTTAAAACTACAACTTTGACAAACATTTGGACATTATGTAGGGTGCGGTAGCTCAGTGGTTAGGGCATTGGGCTATCAATCTGTTGGGGGTTCGAATCCCAGGTCCACTGAAGTTACCAATGTGGGTCCTTGAGCAAGACCCTTAACCCTCATTGCTCCAGGGATGTTGTGATCAACCCTGTGCTCACCTTGTAATAAAAGCGTCTGCTAAATGTAAAGGAAATGTATTTAGTTTGAATTTAAATTTAAACCAATTTAAATGTTTATAAAACCTTCAACTTAACATTAAGGATCTTTAAAATACTTACAGAAGTTCCTCCGGTGTTATAAAGCACAACCTCCACATTATTTTTTTTAAGATTATGCTATTTTAACAGTGTATGTAATTCAGAACTAGCATTGATTTAGGTTTTAAAGTATATTTTATGTTATTAATGCCTAAATAATATTTATAAACTCAAAACCTTCTCATAGTGGTTTCCCACTACGTATTTATTTAATAAATCTAAATAATTGTAACACAAAATAAGCTTCATTACATTTGGTTACAGTGTTTGTCACAATCTGTCCTGTAGACGGCGCTGTAGGCTAATATCATATTAAATACAGCGCAAACATGGATTAAATTATTTAGATCATTATAAACAATAATAATAATTGCCTATTATTTTGTACTGTTCTATTTAAACACTGTCTTTACCTCTGACATTAACAGGGTTTATTTCATTTGTGTAATGATCCATAAAACGGCCCTCATCATTTATCTATTTACCATTTCACTGCTACAGATCCCAAAACCTGCAGGCTGAAATATTAGTTTAGAATTGAAAATGTTGGTAGGGTTTTATTCAAATGCAGTACGTAAATAAAAGGCTGTGTTAGCAATAGAAAGCAGTTAATGCTGCAGTAGAACATCAACAAGTTAAACTGTTTAAATGTAACTTTGGCAAAATATTCTAAACATAAATACAGCATATGGATGAAGTATTGGGACTTTTATGACATCTCATTATGAACTGGTTTGCAGCCTCGAACTCCATCAACTCATCTGATCATATATTGAATACATTTTGTTAGAATACATTTTGTTCTACAACCTTAATTTTTTTCTATTTTTATATAAAGGAAAAAATAACCTCACAATTTTCAGAATTAAATTTCATAAAGAGCACTGTGTCACAATATTTTTAAGATGTCATACAGGTTTAAATCCACTGTGACATGTCCTTTGGAGCATAAGCTCATTAAAGTACTGTAAAGCTAATTTGAGACAATATTCAATTTTTATTTATTTGAGTTCATTTTATAAGTGATAATTATAATTGTTGGCAATTATCAGAAATGTTCTGAGATAGGAGAAAAATTTAATATGATTTAACATGCAACAGACTTTTTCTAGTAGTAAGTTTTTCTAGTAAGTTTTCTATAATTCTTTAGATCGCAGGTTAAAAGAAATGATCCTGTCTGATATAAGAATTATCAATCCTTATAAATAAGAATATAGTGATGAAATGGAAATATCCCCACAGTGAAATTTTTGAAATGCCAAAATCAACAGAAACGTTGCCTTATTTATTTTTCATGCAAAAAAAAAAAAACATTGTTAAGTCTTAAAGTTCTCAACCTAACAGTGTTGTTTTCTAACGCTTGAAATTGGACAGTACAAAGTAACCTTCGTTATTTAGGAATAAAAATTTTCACTGGACCATTTGCCTTTAAAATGATGTTAAATATTTTCGGAAAAAAATATTTTGGCTACTTAAAAGTAAACATAGTAAGTGATTGATATGGAAAGCAACAATTAGCGCTAGAGTCATAATATATAATATGATCCTTATTTCTAACGGTCAGAATAATTTTTGTAGAAGCTTATTACTATTTATTTAACGTGTTGTACTGATTGTTTTGTGTATACATTCAATCTTATTAATGGATGAATTATGAGGAATAATATCCACGGTGTCATAAATATAGAGAGGAATCTGCAGTGCGCGCAGGAAAGGCGCGCCAGTTTTTCTGCACCGCGGTGTTTTGCCCCCCGTCGTTCATCTGTCTTGAAAACGTGCCCCGGGGGCGCAAACCACTGATGCCTCACCTCATTTCCTCCCTTTAATAAAGCGAGATGAATTGGGACCACGGCGTCGTGTCACGGTGTGAAGCGTTTAATGTGAGACGCGTTCGGAAGCAGCGCTGATCACCGCGGAGCGTGACGGCCCCGAAAAACGCTGCCAGTGACACGAATATCTGCCTCCAAAGCCAACGGCTCGAATCAAGAGGGAGGCTGGAGGCTTCAGAGCATATGCTCCACCCGCTCAGTGCTCTCCAAATAAAACTGAAACGCTCGTGTTTGTGGGAAGGTTAAATAACCTGCCAGTCCACGCACCAGGCGTGGGGCTGTTCATACCCACGCAATACAGCACCCACGGGATTCACATCAGGATTCAAACCCATCCATCTATCCATCCATCCATCCATCATCTTCTGCTTTATCCTCTACAGGGGCGTTTCGGCCGCTGGGCAGCTACACCCAGGACAGTGTGCCAATCTATCTCTGGGCACACACTCACTCACACAGACACACACACACACACAAACACACTCTATATGGGGCAATTTGGAGAATTCACTTGACCTTGAACCATGTGGGACTGTGGGAGAAAACCGTAGAACCCGGAGGAAACCCATGTGGACATGGGGAGAACATGTAAAATCCTCCCACATCGGGATTTGAACAGGGAATCCCTAGCGCTGAGAGGAGAACATGCCAACCACTAAGCCACGGTGCCGCCCTGAGTTCAAACACAATGCAGGAAAAATACCTCAAACGTAAAACTGTGCACAACCTCAAATGTGCACAAATCAATTTGGCTTAGTGGTTTAGCATGTTCTCCTCTCAGCGCTAGGGATTCCCGGTTCGAATTTCAAACTGGGTGGAGGTTCCATGTTCTCCCCGTGTCCGGTTTCCTCCCACAGTCCAAAAATATGGATCAAGGTCAATTGAATTGTCCAAATTGCCCCATATAGAGTGTGTGTGTGTGTGTGTGTGTGTGTGTGTGTCCAGCGATAGATTGGCGCCCTGTCCTGGGTGTATCTGGCAGTGCCCGAAACGTTCTCCCCTGGATGGACATAGGGAACCCCCCCCCATGACCCTAGTGGAAGATAATGGATGGATGGATGTACCCTCTCACTCTGTACATCTTAATGGTTAAAGTGCACGTCACTGGATTATATACTAAGAATTTACACCATGAACAAATCTCTATCTCTATCTTATCATTAAATACATGTGTTCACACAGCAAAAGTTTGAACTATTACATGTTTCCAATTTTATGTAAACAGTTTGGGGAAGGCGCTGGTTTAGGCCCCAATACAAAGCCCATTAAGGTAAGGTTGGGTGAGTTTTACTGCTGATCTTGACTGGCCCACACAGAGCTTTGACCTCAACCCCACTAAACACCTTTGTCGGGTCCTATTGTACAACATTGCAAATATTCATCTGGATGAATAAGCAAAATATTTTTTACAAAAAATCATTAAAAGGTCTCATAGAAGAACACAAACTGTTATAAGTATAAGCTTATCTGAATGTCCCAATACTTTTTTTTCAACCTTTTTGTCCTACAGAAGGAACACAGAGGTGCCCGCGGTCCACTAATTAGCATAAATTGTATATCAAGAGACAGATTGTTCCTATTGAACCATTCTGATGTGTTTGTAATTGTATCTGATGGAGCCACTGTATTTAACAATAAATAATAAATGTTGAATGGTGTGTGTGAGGTTGTGAATATTTAGATGTAAAAGCGTCAGCAAAATTAACAATGATGTGGTATAATTTATAATTTATAATTATAATTTTTAGGGATTGAAATTTTAAAATGATAATTATTAAGTCTTTACCGTATGCCATCTTCAATCCAGTGATCCAAAAAAAAAAAGCTACTAATGTTTTTATAATCTCAGCTAAACATGATCGAGTGTCATCAGTAAATAAACTTGCTTTAGTAAACCAATTTCAGCCCTGATTTAAGTGTCAACTGTAAAGATGCAGTGCATCTATGAGTATTGACTCACTCGAGGAACCAGGAGCACCTCCAGACTGGAGCGGGATCAATAAGCATTCTTTTTTTATTCCCTCACCCTGGGAGGGGACACATTCACCTGACAGGTTTGATCTCCCATCATCATGGGACCATTTAAAGGTTAATCAATCAATCCCATTTAGATCAAATGATCCAAAATCGAAGCGCTGGGATTTTTAATAGCCGTTTGTCTTTAAAACAATCGGGGGAGATTAAAGTCGTGTACTGTAGCCGTGCGCTCGAGCCTGCGGCCTCTGCTAATACGTCTGGATCAGAGCCGAGGGAAACGGCGAGTCATGTTTTCATTGGGAGAGGCGAACTGCGCCGAATAAATTATAGCTGACATTTGGGTCTTGATGAAAAGGTTGAGCCTGAGACATGGTAACTAAATAATGTTGAATGGTCAAATGCTGCAGGCAACATTTCCACATCCATTTCCCCAGCAACACTGCATCCAGCAGCAATAAGGGGCTTTTAATTGGTTTGCCCAGCGAGTAAACTACTTCCAAATGCAGGGGCATTTCAGCGAGGGGCCATATGTCTCACGGTGTTGTGGTCCAGCAGCGCTCATACATACATAAGGGCTTTACTATACAAATGGTGGAGATTTTGCAGCTACTCTGGTCACTGTTGCACTTTATTGTCTCCATACTGAAGGTCTTAAGGGCAGTCAGTGTCTCTGGGGCTCTTGCTTAATTTAGCCTGCGGTAACACTCCTCTTACTTCCATATAATGGATGACCCCACACACCACCATGTTGGAAAGGTTTAATTAAATCATATTCCAATCATAATCCATGTTGTTAATTAAACTGGATAATTTATAAGTACAAAGGGGGGGTATTTATTAACTGTTCTTCGGCGCTGGTGCTGTGGCAGCATATTAGACGGAGTGTAACAGCCACAGCACCCCCTCGTTCTCTCCCCTTTGCTATTGATGCGTCCACATGATTGATAATGAGACAGTGACTGCTGTACTATTTGTCTAATGGCTGTGCAATTAAATCCCCTTGTAAATGACCCATGCCTCATTTCGTTCTAATCTATGGAATTTTGATTGAATTTGTCAGTGCTAATTGAAAAATACTGCTATTTAATGTCGCCATTGCAGTTGCAGCTCAGACTGCCTGTAATGAGACTGTGTCCCTATGACCCTGTGCTGGGGAGAGGGGGTGTCCTTGGTTTCAAATGGGGTTGGTAGAGCAGAGGTCATAGTTTTAGGGTTGGTGCACAGTAGGTCCCTAAAGATTAAGAATAATTTGAGGCGTGTACAAAAAGGCTTACGTGGCTTTTAATGATCTGGTTGGGGCTCAGCAGCTTTAGTGTGAATATGCAAACACAGATCTTCATCTTTCCCAATAAAGCTGAACCATATTATTTGCTTCATACTGTATAAAAATGTATAAAATCGTTACTATATAAAAGACCAAATATGGAAACACAGCAGGTTATTTATAAATGATGTTTCTTTTTGTTTAACTAAAGTACATATAATACTATATAATAATCTGGAATTTTAATTACACCAAATATTAATAATAACTCCACATTATATTATGAACTTATTTATGGTGATGCATTTGCTGTGTTCCTTTTGTTGAAATTGAAAATGTAATGATTGGGAATATTTAATCTGGAGATGGTGTGATATTTTTATGGAAAACATCAGAGAAAACCGTATTTAAAAATGAAAATAGAAGTAAATTATATACCTCTGAGCACAAATGTAATATATAGCAGGAACAGAAGGTGATGTAGTTTAGTCCCTGAAGTTTAAAGTCCAGTACAGTCTGTGGTTTCTGTTGCATCTGTGACATTAACCCAGCAGTTTCTGAAATGTAAAACACATTGCACTTGTGATGATCTACATTCTTAAATTGGCAAAAAAACACATAGTCATATATAAGTCTTACAATCTTAATAAGCCTGTGCCTAATTAATTAATATGTTAATATTATATAATATTGTGTATAATAAAGTGTGAGAACATTTTGAAATACTGAAACACATTACAATCAGTGCAATCAGTGCTGCACATACAAAATAACAACTTGAAAATACAAGACAATATGACAGGATGACATGACAAAAACATTATGAAAAATTTTCTTTTTTATATCTCCTAATTTTTCTCTATAACAGACTTTCAGCAGAATAAATTAACAAAATGTATATAACCATCAAAATGTATTAAAAAAAACTATTAATCATGTCTTCAATATATATATAATATATAGATATATATATATATATATATATATATATATATATATATATATATATATATATATATATATATAATATATAGATATAGGTTTAGGGTTTTAAAGTATTTGGAAGAACCTCTTCTGAGGGAAATGTGGTTGTTTATTTAAAACTGGTTTATCATCTAGCTTAAGTTTCAGAAGACTAGAGATTAGAACCTTTATAAAATTTTAAGGATATTTAACAATAATATATTTTGCATCTTGTACAAGCGCCCACTCTAAAAACCGTTATTGTTATGATTAAATAGTTTTTTTTTTTTTTTTTTTTTAAGAAATATTTATTTAAAACTCAGTTTATGTGCTTGATTAAATAAATACTATAAAATAAATGTTCTTATTTATATATTTATTTAACTGTTTATGTGACTGCAGATGGCAGGCAGTGGCATCAGAACTACTTTGAACACACTGAGTGTAAATACAACAGAAAAGGTATCAGGACTCACCTTTAAATTGATAAAAACATTCCTTTCATTTAGTCCCATTACCATGGGTGTGTATAATTAAGCACTCATCCATGCATTTTTTGAGACTTGTATACTGCCATCCTTGTGAGAACAGTTTGGGGAAGACCCTTGTCTGTTTCAGCATGACTGTGCTCAAATGCACAAAGCAAAGCTCATAAAGGTATATACGATTCTGGGTGAGATTGGTATGAAAGAACTTGACTGGTCTGCACAGAGCACTGACCTCAACCCAATCCCACATCCTTGGAAAGAGCTGGGGCGGAGATTGTGTTCAGGTCTCTCTCATCCAACATCAGTGCATTCTGCAAAAAAAAAAAAAAAATCAGAAAAATGCTATAAGAGCTTCAAAGAATGTTCCTCAGGAAAAGCTGTGATAGCTGTATTATATATTGTGATGTCATAAAAGCTCCAGTATTTGTAATGAGTCCCAATACTTTTGTCTATATTTTCTCAAATGATATAATAATTCATTAACAAACTTCATGTTAAATACATGTTAATAATATTAATTATTATTAACAATAGGTGGTTTAGTGTTTAGCACGTCCGCCTCTCAGCGCTAGGGATTCCCGGTTCGAATCCCCATCTGGGTGGAGTTTCCATGTTCTCCCCGTGTCCGCGTGGGTTTCCTCCGGGTTCTCCGGTTTCCTCCCACAGTCCAAAAACATGGATCAAGTCAATTCTCCAAATTGTCCCATATAGAGTGTGTCTGTGTGAGTGAGTGAGTGTGTGCCCAGCGATAGATTGGCGCCCTGTCCTGGGTCTATCTGCCCAACACCCGAGACGCTCTCCCCTGGATGGGCATGGGGAACCCCACCGCGACCCTAATAGAGGATAAAGCGGAAGATAATGAATGAAAAAAATGATTAACAATGCATAATAAATATTCCAAGTCAACATAACAATGCTTAAGTCAAGTATAACAATGTTTTAAAGACTGGTCTGGTGTATTGGGTTAAAATTATACAATTGTACCACAACAATAAGAACTCTTGTATAGGTTACGTGTATCTGTTAGTGTCTAAATGTAATTTAAGTTGTATTGTTAAAATCAAGATGCTCCCTTTTTTTTTAATGATGTGAGTTGTGGGTGATTGCTTGTAGGCCTGTTGCTTGTTACTCAGGAGGCCTGGGGGGGAGGGGAGGGCAGGGAGGGGGGTGAACTGCTGTCTGTGGTAATCTGCAGCAGGAGCAGTCTGTTTAATTGCGCCGGGCATTTTGACGTTCAGCATCATGATCTGTTTACATGGTCATTATTTGTAGTAGAGAGAAGCAGACACGTCAATAAAGCTTCACGTCAACGAGCTCGAAGCGACCAATGGGAGAGGCGGATTGCTCTGGGGGCGTGGTCTGGGAGCTCCGGCTGGGCGCTTAAACCGAGGGAGCGCAATTTAAACTCTCACATCAGCAGCTGACCTGCGATGCTCAGAGACGCTCAGAGACGATCTGAGACGATCTGAGACGATCTGAGACGATCTGAGACGATCTGAGATGATCTGAGATGATCTGAGATGATCTGTGATGATCTGTGATCTGCGTTCCATAGAACCCAATAATTCGAGCATCCCACAGGGAGAACCGACAGACAGGATGCCAGATAGTGCGTTTTAGCGCAAGCGGAATTCGAATTGCCTTAAGGAATTACGGCTTGAATTAGGCACCTCATAGACACTATGATTTAAAACGGACATTGAATCCAGGATTTAATTCACGGCTCTTGATCCACGCGGCTGCTGCTTCGGTTTGGACTGGATGCTGGCGGCGCAGCGCGTTCGGTCGACTTTGGATGTGAGGCGCGTAAACACGGCGCTTCATCCGCTGCCTGCGTCCCGAACGCGTGTGAATTAACCCGAGCTTATGAGTGCGGCGTTCGGCGCGCCCTTCGCCATGATGCAGCGCCCGCTGGGAAACAGCACTGCCTTCAGTATCGACTCGCTGATCGGCGGCTCGCAGCAGCCGAGTCCGGGCCACTTCGTCTACACCGGCTACCCCATGTTCATGCCCTACCGCTCCGTGGTGCTGCCTCCCCCTCCTCCTCCGCCTCCACCGGGTCTGGCCCAGGCGCCACCGCACCACCAGCTCGCCGCCTTGCCCGCCGCGCTCCCGGGCGCCTTCTGCTCCAGCCTGGCGCAGGGCATGGCGCTCACCTCCACCCTCATGGCCAGCCTGCCCCAACACCCAGAACACGCACGAAAGTTCGGCTCTCAAGCCCTACACGCGGCCTTCGAAAAATCCCATGAGATTCGTCTGGACGCGGAGGATGGAAAAGCTTTTCTAACCAAAGAAGCCACTGCGCTTCTGCCATTTCACGACGAGCCGCTGCAGTCAGCTACAGGTGAGCATCCATCCAACAGCACTTCAGATTTATCAGATTCAGTTAAGCAGAGAACATTATAGAACTGAAATATTATTATTATTATTATTATTATTATTATTATTATTATTATTATTAACGTGAACAGATGTTGCCAGAAATGTTGAAAGCAATGTCATACGTGCTCAGAAATATGGGGTTAAAAGGTGCCCCTGTTTTCTGTGTTTCACAAAGTTTAATCTACACTCATGAACCTCTGAGAAGTCATATTTGTATCTGTAGAGGCCGAAAATATAGATGAATTTATTAAAATAGATATAAGTGTCGTACCCATAAATGTATAAGCTCTTTATAAATGCATATTTTCAGAAACTAATGTAGTTGCTAGTGCAATCTTAAATCAATATTACTTGGAGGGTTTGGTACTAGAGTAAGAGAGAAGTGTTGCACTGTTATACAAGATCCCTCAATAACAGTTAGATGTTCCTCAGTTTGATACGTGGAACCTTTAAGTTGAGAAACCTTGACTTTAATGCTCTTTGGAGTACTTTTTTGGAGAGTTTTTTACATTTTCTAACTGAAGAACCTCAAATTGTTTTAAAGGGCAGTTTTTACAATGCAGCCCAAATCAAGGACCTCATTTTCTAAGACTCTAGAAGAAGATTTTCTAACGCAGATTTTAATGATCCACTGTTGTTGGTGCCATAAAACCAGTCTTTTTCTCCAAATATATATTCATAGAGAAAAAAATAATTGGGAGTTTCACTGTTCCATTCAAAATCACCTTCGTCATAAATGTTCGTCACAAAGCCAGCACTCAGATTTAAATATCACCTGCGTAATTGTAAATCTATCCACCTAGTTATTCACTTTTATGGAAGCGTTTCTCTGAGCCAGGCCTAAATGTTTCTGAAACTTTCTATAATGAGACTCGATCTGTGGGAAAGTGATTCCCTCTGAACGCGTCCCATTTAAAAGCATTGCATGGACATGAATCAAATCCCCGACTGGTTCATTTAAAGGAACGAGCCGTAAGCCGATGATGAAGGAGACTCGATGGGCTTCTAAAATGTCACTCATTTTTTAACGACAAAATAACGATTTCATTGCCCCGGGGAGCGCAGTGTTATGGCCGTGACTCAGAAAAGTGCACTGGCATGAAGCTCACTTATCAGGCCTTCAGCGAGCTTTTCAGGGAGCAGCGCCCGAAGGCCAACTTCTTCACATGACTTTCTTAAATTAGCCCATTTGAACTGAGGGATGAGGAGGAACCCGTGGTATTTCAGTCTTTCATGCCTTTAAAAATGAGTGTCATCATTTAGAGGTAGGCCTGTGTTTTATGGCAGGTATAAGCATTACAGCACCGTGGAACCCAAAGGGGAGACAGATGTAAATCACTGTCCATGTCAAAATGTTACATAAAATGAATGTATGGATGGTTTTGAATAAATTGTAGATGGTTGGAATAAAAATGCTGGAATAAACAAAGTCTTAACGACGCACATTAGGATATAATAATAGTAATAATAATAATAATAATAATAAATAATAATAGTAATAATAATAATAATAACATGCACAACGTTTTTATTCCAATTTTAAATGATTACATTTCCTTTGTATTCAGTTGGATTATGCGTCTGAAAATAGCTCAGTTCACTGGGTTCGGCTTGCAACACCAGTAAAAGCTCCACACATTTTCTGCAACATTTACTTTTAAGGCTGTACTGCACCTCTTTGGGGTTTTTGGTAACTTTCCAAAAGCATCGTGTGCGTAATTACGCAGAAACGCGGCCGTAAGCTCATAAGCAGAGAAGGCGCACCGCATCAGGTGTCATTATTAATCCCTGATATTTAAATATGATCCAATCTATATATATATTCTCATCCTTCAGGACGAAATCACGGCAAAGAGGACCATAAGGATGACGAGTGCAACAGGAAGGACGAGAGCTTCTCTATGGACAGTGATCTCGACTACAGTTCGGATGACAACGTGGCGGCCGCGGGGAACCCTCTGTGCGCTAAAGAGGACGGCGAAGGCGCGCCGGGGCTGGAGGAGAACGCGCGCTCCGGCACCGGCGCGTCCGGAGGGAAGAACCGGCGGCGGAGGACGGCTTTCACCAGCGAGCAGCTGCTGGAGCTGGAGAAGGAGTTTCACTGTAAAAAGTACCTGTCTCTGACGGAACGCTCTCAGATCGCACACGCCCTGAAGCTCAGCGAGGTGCAGGTGAAGATCTGGTTCCAGAACCGCCGAGCCAAGTGGAAGCGCGTAAAGGCGGGCAACGTCAACACCAAAGCGGGCGAGCCTTCCCGGAACCCCAAAATCGTGGTGCCTATCCCGGTGCACGTCAGTCGCTTCGCCATCCGGAGTCAGCACCAGCAGCTGGAGCAGGCCAGGCCCTGAAACAAAGCAAAATCCACAGCCTGATTGATATGTGAGACTAAACGAAAACCATGTTCGATATGTGTACTGAATACTTTTGGAGCGCGGGTTTACCTTTGTCCTCAAGGAGAGCGAACTGTTATAAAGACGTTATAACGACCTGCATACACGCGTACTGAATAGTGTGCCAAAATAGTGCGCTCTCAAAAAAAACCAACTGCAAATTGCGCATCGTATGGACATGCTATAAAGTGCCTTCGTATGCGGCTGTGCGCTCGTTGCGCACGTTGGATCAGAACTGTTTTAATTAATGAACTAACAAAACGAATTCATGCAGCAGTTCAGCTCAGGCTGCTCCGGATCGAACCCTGACCAGATTCTCAGACTGCGGCTCCTGAATTAACTGTACATTTCGAACAAAGCGAGAATGTAAAGTTTAGTACTCTTTTGCATCGTGGTGTTCGGTGTGTTTTGCGGATCTGAGGAGGTATTCTTTCAATTCGAGCACTTTTGGCCTCTCGCCTGCTGAAGCACTACGAGCTTTTTTTTTTTTTTTCCTAAAAAGATGAAAAACACAGAAACGAACGCCGACACCCCCCTTTAAGACTCTGTATGAAGTGGTAAATCATTTTTGCAATGTTTTGACATGATGCATCTTCCGTGGTTATTTTGGAACTGATGGTTTTCCCGACGTCAGGGGTTCAAGCTGCTAATTTATTTCAATCTGTGCACAGGATCTGCGGACATGCAAGAGTTCAATGCGTTGAGATTATTGTGTGCATTAAAGTGACGTCGTAATTGTGAAACAATTGTCTTTTTTATTTTAAAATGTATGCATCCAGAAATTTGAAAGATGAAGTGATTTATTTGACCTACAGTGCTTACACACAGAGGAATGTGTCCTGCAGATTTAACCATCCGTGCAGGTGTACACACACACACACACACACACACACACACACACACACACACACACACACACACACACACACACACACAGCACCCAGGGAGCAATTGGGGTTAGGAGCCTCGAACACTTCAGCCACTTGGTGGGACCGGGAATCGAACCGGGAACCTTCAGGTCACATTGGTACATACATACATTCATATATTACACATACATTATATATGCAAAAGTTTAAGATCTTATTAAATAACAACTTTTATTGCTTTCCGAATAGGAAATAACTTAAAACAACTAAAGTTCTCCACGTTTTAAGGCGGGCACTATTTATTTATATTATTTATACCCATTTATAAGATATAAAGATTTAAGATATAAATTTAGGTTTACTTTATCATCACAGTAGTATTATTATGATTATTATAGCCATTTTACTACTTTTAATATAATCTATTTAGATAATAGCTCGATGATGCATTATTTAATTTACAGTCCAAAATAAATTATTTATTATACAGCATCATCCAATCAACGCTGCAGGATTTAAATGTTATTATTTAAAACATTGATTGAATAAAAAAATAAAAAACTACACTGCTGTAGGATTAGACACCTATAACTGCTTCACGAACAAAGTCCACTGAATTAATATAATATAAAAAACAATAAATACTGCTTTTTTTTATTACTGAATAAATAATATTAATTGATTTTGTAAATTATTTGAGCAGATCTTGTATATTTTTGTCCACAATGTTGTTGCCTATTTATCCCAAAAAGCATTTGTAAGGTCAGGCACTGTTGCAGAATGAGAGGTTCACCCTTGGTCAGCATAAAGGTATTATGTAATATGACAAAAAAAATTAAAATTTTAATATTAATAAAAACCATAATGTAACATAATAATAAAAAACAATAATACAAAAATATTATCAAAAAATACTGTCAGCAATATGAGTCAAATCATTAAAATAAATGTAATTAGAATTCAATTTAAAGTGTATTAAAATAATAATAATAATAATAATAATAAATAATAAATAATAATAATAAAATAGTGACTTTTTAAATATAACAGTTTATAGAGTGATGATTTTGGATAAATGTGTATTTTAATGAATCTATATTTTTATATCTTTAGCATCATTTAGACTAATAAAGACAATTCTGCACCACACACACAAAATTATTAATATCAGTAAACATACTAATAATAGAACAATAAATAAAGAATTAACTAATTAACAGTGATTCTTAATCTAAAATTTCTCGGTATTTAGTGAACTTTAATTCTCTGAGCTCTAGTAAAGCTCAGGTTTTTTTGGAGCTGAATGGCAGAGTATGAGCAGCAGACCTCAGTGGACTGAACCAGTCCTCATCAGGACCTCATCCCTCACATGCAGATCAAGTGCACTCAAAATGGAGACGAAATAAAGCCCTAACAAGACAGACTTTTCAAAGGAGAAATATAAGAGCAAGGTGTAAAGCACAGCAGTGTACTCTGTGAGAGAGGGAGGATGATGAGAGGGATCTGACAATCGCCTTTTCTTTAATGATTTTTTTTTTTGCCAAATTGTAATCAAGGCTGGTCGTGCCGGCTGATAGATAAATGGGCCCCAGGGGGGATCATCCGGGTCCTTGGCTTTTCGCTCCAGCGTGTCACTCGCACACTAAATTAACAGCAACTTGTCTAAGGTTCAAATTAACCCCCAATGATTAATTCGAATAGAGAGCAAGTCCCAGGACTCATGCTTCCCAATAGGCCGCGGCTGGAGAGCCAATAAGCTGTCTGAGCTCCACACACGTATATGTCCAGGGTGTGAGAATCAGTGTGTGCAGATCAAACAGGAAAGCCATTCACTGAGTGTTTCATTAAAAACGAAACGAGCGGAAAACAGAAGGGTCACCAATCAGTACGAATCATTTCATTTCATCCTTCTGTATCTGGGCTCCGTATCATTTCACTGTGGAATTAGACTCGACTCTGTATTTACCAGGATTTTTAAAATTGATCGTTAATCATATTGTAATTAATCGCCACCGTGATTCAGTATTTTTTAAAAGCTACATTCATAAATTAATTACAGGTTACAACACCATAAACACATACAAGCCTCTTTGTTTGTTGAACCTTAAGTTATCAGAAGCAGCAGTATTGATACTCTAATCTCTGTGAGTGTGTGTGTAAGTGTGTGTGTGTTAAACTGCCACAGGATGCATCACTGACTCCTTTTTCCTCTGAACATGGCAAGATTATTATCACACCATGATGGCCCCGCTCACGCCTCATTTCAGGGCCTCTCTAGCATTCCTAATGCCATTAGTGTGTGAATGTGAGACTCAGACAGACACACACACACACACACACACACACACACACACACACACACACACACACACACACACTGATAGATGAACACAGCTGTGTTAATGCACTGAGCCAGCACTCTGCCTCCTGGACTCCATCATAGTGGGACGTGAAGCTGATTTATGAAGAGAGACGATCAGACTAGAATCCAACAAGATGCTGCAGTCGGAGGGCATTTTATCAAAACAGGATTGCGGGGCGCCCGAGAGGCCCGTTATTGGTTCTTAATTAATTAATGCATTCCCGGAAAGAGGCGTGACATGGTGGTGTAATGATCAACATGTCCGCCTCTCACCGCAGTGGATCTAGGTTCGAATCCTGATCTGGGGGGGGGGGGGGGAGTTTCTATGTTCTCCCCATGCTGTGTGGGTTTTCTCCATGTTCTCTAGTCCAAAAACATGAATTCAAGGTGAATTGGCTGCTTTAAATTGCCCCATTTAGCGTTGCCCAGCAATGGATTGGCGCCCTAGGTGTATCTTTCCTGGATGGGCACAGTGACCCCCCCCCCCCCTAAGTGTGTGAGAGAGAGAGAGGAAAAACAGTTCAACAAATCCTAAAACTCACCTCTTTCAAATACTCAAACATTCCACTTTATACTCTGCTCCGTTTCCTTTTCCAGCCTTGTCTAATCTCTTTGATTACATCTGCTGTCCCAGGCAGCCGAGGCCTCTTTTGTACCCACTGGTCAGGGGGCTTTTGTGCGTGTGAGTCCTGTCTTCCCCGGGCCCTCCCCAAAGGCTTTGTGAAGCTGCTGCTCTCTTCCTGGACGAGACATGGAGATAGTGAGAGAGAGCGAGAGGGACAGAAAGGAAGAAAGAAGAGGACAGGATTAGAGGAGCATTATCCCATTAGGGTGACTGCTGATTTTTTTTGAGTCCAGAATGAAATGCCTTCATCTGCAGAACATTTCACACCCACCAAGAGACACAACACAAAAAAAAAACAAAATAAATAAATCAATGACCACCCAATGTGGGGTAGGAAAATGCCCTATACACTGACAGATTTAATACAATAAAGAACATTTGAGCACCTGCCTTTTACCTTTGGTTATTTAGCAGACCCTTTTATCCAAAGCTACTTACAAGTATTCCAACTTGATGTTTGGGGTCAGAACACAGGGTTGATACAGCCCCCCGGAGCAAGGAGGGTTAAGGGTCTTGCTCAAGGACCCACATTGGTAACTTCTGTAGACCTGGGATTAGGATTTTTTTGTTGGCGCCATATTCAAAGCATGATTAAGAACATCCTCATGCAGTGCACACTGGGAAATGAGTCCTCTGACTTTTTAACACAGAAGAATCCAGTCATAGATGTTATAAACTGACTAAAATACCATTTTCTAAATAACTCTCGAGGGGACGTTACAAAGACCATATTCCTTCCTAAACCGTACAAAACCAATCAAGAGTCCCATTCTTGCTCCATCACATTTCCTCCATTTATCATATAGATGGACTTTGTAGTTTTGTAATTACAGACTGTAGTCCATCTGTGTTCTTGCTGTTGTTAGTTCCCTGTTGGTTTTCTGTTCTCTTTTGGTCAGCAGCATCACAGAACAGGTATCATTTGGGTGGTGGATTGTTTATTTTAAGTGACCCTGCTTGGATCGGAATAATGCACCAACCAAATAACCCCTGCTCTATGGTGGTACTTTGGAGTTCTGATCATTAGAACAGAGTAAAGGGGACGTACACAGTATGTACTGTGGAACAAAAACAGATGGCCTACAGTCTGGAATTGTAGAACTACAAAGTCCATCTTTGTTCCAAGAAATGATTACAGGGAAATCTTCTCACCTGATTGATTACTTGAGTCTCAGTAGCTCATCATGTTGCTCTTCGCTCTTCGGGCCACAGGGAGATTTGATCTGTAGAATAGACAGCTCAAGCAAAGAAACACTCATATTGGCCTATATCGCACCAACAACATGTATACATGAGTTTACATAACGATCCACCGATCAAATCCGAGGTTCAGAAACAATCAGGAGTTTTTTATTAAGAAGTAATTTTCTTTATTGAAAGAAGACACATTACATTATAAGACTCTGGATCAGGTATAATTCTTCAACTACTGTACAGCGGACACAAACTCAACATTATAATAATAATAACAATAATAATTAGATAAACAACAATAAAGTCGTCGTGATGCTGGATTTAAAAATGAGAAAAACAAAACAAAAACAAAAGTAGTGTTAGAGCCCCTCCCCTCGCAATTAGCATATTCATTTATAAATAATTTATTCAGGCCTCTCGGGTTTGGATGCATCGTGGATACTGTCGACAAAATGAGGTAACAAAAACACAAAAATACCCCCCCCCCCCCCCCCGATGTTGAATCCCTTTTTTACATCTATGTACAGAAGGTCAGAGCTACACGGTGAGCAGAAGCTGGTCTGAAAGCGAGGATGCATGGAAGCAGCTTATAAGTTAATCTGCCGACACTGGGGCAGGACCTGCTTTGGTAGCCATTACGCAGCCGGTGGAGGCGCGACTCCTTCATTCTTTCCCAGTTCAACATCAGACAGACAGGTGACGGGAAAGATGGAGTGCTGAAGATTAGCTATCGAAAAAGAACCATAAAAACAACGAACGGGAGGCGGGACTAATCTGCTGAGCTGAAGATCAACTGGGGGGGAAAAAGGATCAAACCTATTTTCCTTAGTCAGTCATTTCTGGAGGACTATTACACGTTTACACACAAAGGGCTTCACATTCATGCATGCAAAATAATGGTCAGAAACCGAAAACGGATTGTTTTTTGTTGTTTTTTTTTTTTACAAAGAGGACACAATAGCGTTGGCGTTTTATGAGAACTGTGTGCATGACGTAGTGCATTTAGTCATAAATAAGTGGGTATGATGCAATGACCTCTAGCAGGTCTGCTACATTATTTACAAGCAAACACTTTATAGCTATAATGAGTCTGTACACGCTCTCCCACTGTACACTCTCGGGTTCGACACAGTGGCAGGTTGAACAGTGTTGTGATGGACTAAACTCTTGTGCTACACCGCTCATCTCGAACCCTAAAGCGAAAGCCGTCATCATTCGACAAACAACCTGAATCAGGCCCATCCGTCTCCCGAAACCGGCCTGGAAAATTATTACTTCAGAGAGAAGCCTGGCGTTCTGGGGCTTCGTATTGCTTAAATACACTGTCAGTCAGGACTTGTGCCTATACAGCGCAAAAGAGATGACGGGTGACGTCTGCGACTAACGAGAGAGCTGAGAAAGAAGAAAGAGAAAGCTCATCGGTTTCTCCTGCATTCACACGAGCAGCCGGGTGAAGCCTGAGGGTCGACTGTGGTCATGTTCCAACTCTCGCATTCCACCCAATTTAATCCCAACTTTACATCCTGAGCAAACGAATGAAATGTGGACAGGATTTTAATGTCCGATCATTTCTATAAATATCTAATTGTTTATGATTATGCTGAAAAATGGCCTATTTAAGGGTGGAACAGTGCCTTCTGCCTCAAAACAAGGTCTTAAGTTTAAGACCAGGGCAGGAGCAGTTATGTGCGAATTGGTAGATTCTCCCCACACACAGGGTTGATGCCCTGCCACAGTCCAAAAACATGCTAGGAGGTAACCTGAGAATATCGATTGCTGTTCTGCTGCGATGTTCTGCTGCGAGAGACTTACGTATGTGTACTTTAATTTAAATCGGTAAACTAGTATTTAATGCACTCTGAAGAAGAACCAGTCAACTAAAGTCAACTAAACATTAAAGTTTGAGGAAATCGTTGGGCGTCTACACCAAAAAGACTCGAATGTTTAATTACACATATAAATATAATTTACATCCCTAATCAGGAGTGATATGTACGTCTTTCTACTCGTTTGTACTTCAGATAAAGGGGACTGTCGTGATAAACTGGTCTAAACTGGGAACTGTAAACGAATCTGCGGTTCAAAAAAATAATACTAATTCAGCAATTTTATTGGTTAATAAAGTGAAAAGTGAGCAGGGCTGGGGAAACGCTGAGATTAAGATCCTGGTGTGTGCATCCTATGGGGGGGAGGGGGGGGGGGGGGGGTTTGTGCTAACAGCTGACACCTTTGTGCCCCAAAATCCTCATAGAAGCAAATGATGGAGCGCGTGGGATTAAACACCAGAATGACATCCTGATGCGGTTCAACACGTCACACTCTGCGATTCAGATGTTAAAACAAAGTGAGTTCTTTAAATGGAAAATAAAAGCCCTGCACAGACACACGGCCCAAGTGCGAACAAGCAGGAGCCTCGAGAAACGAAATGAGGAGATAAGTAATGACCAGAATCGACCTGTGTGTCCATGAAAGCGCAGGAAAGTCTGAAAGGTTGGATGGAGCTTTCCTCAACTCAGAAAAAAACGGGGTTAATGATAGAACCTGAAGAAGGTAAAAGGAGCTCAAACAGAAATGGAAAAGTCATCTCGGCGCTCACCGTACTCCCGGGCCTCGGCGAGGGACGACAGGAAAATGAATGACCCGCGCGCGCCGAGTGTCACCGGCATAAATAAGTACACAGCACATAAAGGAGACCTCCGGCTTCATCCGAGCGACTGGTATCGAGTAAGAACGGCTAAATGAGGATGCAGGCTCTCCTCCTGCTAATGGTTCCGTCATAAAGCATGGCAGAAATGCACACGCCGCGCGTTTGATATCGACGAGCCTGCGAGGTGGGAGGTGGGAGCTCACGCCCGCCGTCGCATTCGGCAGCGGGACTGTAATGATCGATATGATCCATACGGCTAACGTGGATAAGAGTAAAGAGGTGGCAGACGTACGGCGAAGACCTGAACACGCAGCGGACCCAATCCCCTGTAGCTCTATGCAAAACACGGTTCTGAGAAAGGACCTTCAAACCTTTGTCGCCCCACAATTCGTCGACTGGAGTATCTTTACTCTTTGGAGTATCATAAAAAAAATGATGGCCCCCGCCCTCTTTTTTTAAAAACGAGTACGCGTTCACATTTTTAAGCGAAGGTGAAGGTACGAAAGCGCCGATCCGAACGAAGTTGAGGTGGAGCTGATTCAACAGAGAGCAAAATATTGAAGCACCAGTTCAGGAAAGACCTGCTCAAGTTCTTTGGGTCCTCCTGGGATCCCGCGTCACTTCCTGTCCATTTCAGTCACACAGAACGAGCGCCAAGGACCTTCGTAGAGTCTCGACTTTTTCTTTGAATTCAGTCTGAGCATCGGCTCCCGTCATGCATCATGCTGCGGCGGCGACGTGAAGCGTGTGCGGTTTCGTCGACGCTCTGGATGCCGACAGCCGGCGCAAACTGGGACGGACGCCGCTCCCTTTAGAACATGCGAGTGGCAGCACGAGGGCAGTGCGAGTGAAAACGCAGTGGTTCCGTTAGTGTTTTTCCGCTTCATGGAGTTGTCAGTGATTCTTCGTGTTGGTGTGTGTGTTTGTGGGGTGGTGGTGGGAGAAGGGCTCAGGGGGAAGCTTGGGCAGCCTGAGGGCAGTGGTGGGTAAGACGTGCACATGTGAAACGTGTTACAGTGCATCACGTTCTGGCGTAGGGTTCTGTAGTGTGCCGTGGCGTCAGATGAGCGCCGCGCTGCCGGTGCTGCTGCAGCTGTTGTTGCGGTTGTTGTTCCTGCGCGACAGGTTCGGGGTGGCCATGAGGGGGTAGCGTTCGTCCGGGCAGCCGTACTGAAGCAGGATGTCCACACACTCCTGGCTATTGGCTTGGCGCGCGTACGCCAGCGCTGAGTTACCGTGGGCGTCCCGAGCCATGATATCAACCCGTACTGCAGAGACAGAACACAGACAGATTACACACCGCAGAACGATAAACATACAACATACACCAAAGTAACAAGACACACTTCATAATCACTAAACGCGGCACTATGGATCATCACATATGTCGAACTTTGTGAAGTTTGGGGGGACACCAGAAATTTTAAAAAAAAAAAAATCTAATCTGATTATCTTCTGGGGCGGCACAGTGGCTTAGTGGTTAGCATGTTCTCCTCTCAGCGCTGGGGATTGAGGTTCAAATCCCAATCTGGGTGGAGTTTCCATGTTCTCCCCATGTCCGCGTGGTTTCCTCCTGGGTTCTCCTGTTTCCCCCCACAGTCCAAAAACATGGATCAAGGTCAATTGAAATCTCCAAATTGCCCCATATAGAGTATGTATGTGTGAGTGAGTGCAATAGATTGGCGCCCTGTCCTGGGTGTATCTGCCCAGCGCCCGAAACGTTCTCCCCTGGATGGGCATGGGGAACCCCCCCCGCAACCCTAATAGAGGATAGAGGACACACTAGATAGGGGCAATTTAGAGCAGCCAATTCACCTTGAATCCGTTTTTGGACTGAGTGAGGAAATCAGAGAACCTGAAAAAAACCGACATAGATGGAAACTCCGCCCAGATAAGAATTTGGGTGAGTGAGGTGAGTGTTAGGGTTCTAAGTGAATTGTTCTTTTTCGCTTTCTTACTTAGGGGGGGTTCCTCATGCCCATCCAGAGGAACACATTTTGGGTGCTGGGCAAATACACCCAGGACAGTGCGCCAATCCAGTCACTCACAGAGCCAAATACACACTATATAGGGGCAATTTAGAGAAGACAATTCACCCTGGTGCATTTGGACTGAGGGAGTAAACCGGAGAACCCAGAAAACACCCTAATGGACACAGGGAGAACATGGAAACAAGATATCTAGTGGGCAGATTCACAGGTGTTGTCCAGATCACCTTAAATCGTTTGTGAAACCAATTAAGAGATCACTTGAGATACACATGACTCCTTTCCTGTTGTGACCCGTTTCATCTAAATAAATACATTAAGATAACAAATAAATGATGCAAAATAAAATTAGATCTCAATCAGCCTGAGGACTCAAGCCACAACCGAATTCCAGTCATGTCGGCATTCAGCGAGACGGCAGGGCAATCGACAGTCGATACCGAATCAATTGATTCAAAGCACAAATGAGTCATTTACACTTTGAAGCATGGGAGACGCAGTGTGTTACATTTGTCGTACCCAGATGAGGAGCTGTGTGATGACCACGTTGGCCTTGCGACAGGCCAGATGCAGAGCCGTGCGGCCGTCCCCCTCGCCACATGTTTCGTTCACTTCGTCGCGAGAGCCGTTTGCGAGCAGCAGCACCACCGAGCGCAGGTCCTCCTCAGCGGTAGCACGTAGCAGCTGCTGGCCCAGGCTGAGGTCCACACACATGAGGGACGCCAAAAACAGCCTCTGCTCGTATTTGGCGCGGATCCATCGCTCACGCTCCTCCCTGTGGGTACATAGATAAAGATAAAGCATCAGAATTTGCGTAGCTAAAACATGAGGCTCCTTATAACTTCTAATTCAAATAAATGTCTTTAATGGACATCACAATGAAGACGCATGGAAAATGTCACCATGGCAACCCAGGAGCATGTACTCATTGTCACAACAGCTTAATAATCTTAAAGAAATATCTGCAGTTCTGAAAATGGGTCCAAATATATTAACCTGCAGAACAAACTGCTGATGGATGAACTTTACGCTTAGCTTCATGTTTAATAATAAACCGAATGATTTAGTTCTCTAAAACGTCCAAATCCTCCCTGTGTGAGGAAATGGAATCCAGCCCTCTGTATAATACACCGTTCTCCACGTCGGTGTAATGTTTCCACTCGGTTCTCATTCTGAGTGACATTTAAAGAATTTTTGAATGACATTTGAAACCAGCAGACTGGTAATAACTACGATTATTTAATTCCAAGCTGTAAATGTTTCTCCATCCTCTTAAATACACCCGCATGCAACGGCAGGACACGAGCAGCATCACGTTATAATAGGTTTAAAGAGCATTTAAAATAAGAATGATCAGATACATCCGGCAGCGAGAAGGCAGCAGGTTGGTGCAGTGCTATGAGTTTGCTATGAGTATTATATTGCACATAGTGTTAATTAAAACAAAAAGGTTTGAGCATTATTGTGTATATATCATGGGAAAGTGGTGTCGTTAGGCCTGACGGGTCGCCGAGTACAGTCACACCTTCCTCATATATACGTACATGATTTTTAAAATAAGCACATTAATACCACTGAAGACCTAAATGAGAAACTGACATTAAAATTAATCTTAGCAAACCATCAAATATACTACAGGTCATTTGGGTGGTCCTCACATCTCTATATGTTTTAGGGTTTTATATTTCTGAGGTAGAAGTTTTCCATCCATCCATTATCTTCCGCTTTTATCCTCTTTACGGGTCACGGGGGGATTTGCCATGCCCATCCAGAGGAGAATGTCTTGGGCACTGGGCAGATACACCCAGGACAGGGTGCCAATCTATCGCTGGACACACTTACTCACAGAGACACACTCTATATGGGGCAATTTGGAGAATTCAATTGACTTGATCCATGTTTTTGGACTGTGGGAGGAAACCAGAGAACCTGGAGGAAACCCACGCAGACACAGGGAGAACATGGAAACTCCACCCAGATTGGGATTTGAACTGGGAATCCCTAGTGCTGAAAGGAGAACGTGCTAACCACTAAAGCCACCGTGCCGCCCAGGTAGAAGTTTCAAGATCTTAAAAGCCAAAAAGCACATGGAAGCACATTTAAAACTGTAGACTGAACTGTACATGGTTTTGTATTATTACTTTAATCTGTTATCGAGTATCTTAATAAAGAGATTCAGCCACTATATATATATATATATATATATATATATATATATATATATATATATATATATATATATATATATTTTTTTTTTTTTTTTTATTTTTTTTTTTTTTTTTTTTTTTCACTTTATTGCTTAAAATGCCTTTCTATGAAAGTTAGCCCGACTATTTCAATCTCAGGTCAGAGAATGGAAATGAAGGAGGAAGGAAAGCCTAAAGAGTGAGTGATAAAACAAGCAGCAAGAGGAAGTAATCAATTTAGGATCCTGTGTGTGTGTGTGTGTGTGTGTGTGTGTGTGTTTTAAATTGTGAGAGAGAAATGTCAACCGAACCCCCGCCTCTGCTCCGAAGGGTGCTATCGGTTGTGCGTTTCCAGTTCTCTTGCTAATCCTGTCCAATGATGGCGCTAATCTGTGCTAATCCCCACAGTGTAAACAGCTCCATTCAGGCCTGGCTGGGATTAGTTCAGGCCCAACTACCATGTGAGAGTTTTGGGAAGTGGGCGAGCCCCACAGGAGAGGATATTGAGCTATCCCCTGAAGCACAGCTGCCCATCAGGGGGTCTCGGCCCAGAAGCCCCAGCCCTCCCCCCTCAGCTTCCCCCCCCCCACCCCCTGCTTCCACAACTCATGCATGTGAATGATTTGTATCACATTCTGCTCCTCACCTGGATGTGATGTTGCGCCCATCAAAGTCAATAAGATGGAAAATTAATATGTTTGGAAAAATTCTTCGTTATGTTAATAGTTATATATATTTTTTAATAAATTGGAAAACCTTTAATACACCTACGTTTAAGTTCAGACACCACCATCAGACGTGTTTTAAGAACACAAAAGTCATGGAGGTTAAATTCAGTGAGCATACAGGCTTTAAACGCTGGTTTGCTGTTGTTCAGGTTACATGAAAGTCTCCAGCATGTTCTTTAAGAACTTCATAGGAACATTAGTCATTAAAAAAAAAACTTAAAATACAGTAGCAGTCCAACATTTGGACATTTTCAGCACTTATCATATAGATGGACTTTGTAGTTTTATAATTACAGACTGTAGTTCATCTTTGTTTTTGTTAGTTCCCTGTTGGTTCTCTGTTCTCTATTGGTCAGGACCATCACAGAAAATCATTTACTGTAAGTGGAACTGAGAACATGGACAATAAGTGGAGCAAAAAGGAAGCGTGTCCAAAATGTATATATTATAAACATCAAGAAAAATCCCTTTGCCTGATTACAGATAATAGACTTTGGAGTTGTTGTGGTTCAGTTACTGAGGTATTGACCAAACGGATTTGCACCGCTAAGCTGCCTCTACAAACTAGTCTGTCCACAGACCCTCAACTTCAAACCCAAGTTGTGCAGATCAGACACGTCGCATCATTTAGGACACATTGAAAAAAGATGTCTGTGTCGTGACTTTAATTCCAAACTGAAAAAGTAATAAATAAATTGTAAATTTAATAGTAAAAGCTGTTGGGGTGGGGATGAAATGCATCATCACAAATTCTTTTAAAGGGACATCATTATTAAAACAATGATATAAATAATATTACTACTGCTGATAATAACAACAAAAGCTGTGGGGAGAAGAGTGAGGGTTAATATCTGATGTAGTCGATGTAGAAGGAGAACATGTTATTACAAAATAAGATCAGTGTTATAAAGTTTACTACTGTTATTTTGAAATGAATATGTCTGTGCACATACCCCCCCCCCCACACACATATAATAACAACTATATAATGTATAAACAAGTCATAAGGAGAACTTTACAGATCTGCAAGGACACTTCTAGTAGGCACTGCAGGGATAGGTAGAGGGTCATGCAGTGTTTCTGCAGCAGCTGTGGACATAACTTCTGTGTGTGTGTGTGTGTGTGTTGAGCCCGGGGTAGAAATGAATATTTCTGGGTGCCGCTGGTGAACCCCGGTGAGTGAGAGGGCCGGACGGTAGGTGCACGCGCCACAGCCTCAGCACAAAGCATCCTGGGAGCTGAGGTGAAGCGAGCGAAGAGAAGGGTGGAGTGAGAAGAGAAAAGGAGGAAGAGGCTCAGCGGGGTCTCTGTGTGGCAGGAGGAAATAGGAAGCACTTGACTGCATCCTGAAACGCATGCCTTCCCTGAAAAGCCGGGTTGCCAAGGGCAGGATCAGCGACACGGAGGCGGCGAGGGTCCCCGATTTCTTAAAGGCGCATGAGAAACCACTTTTCAGTCAAGTTCACGAACTTAGTCATGAAGTTTGGTTAATTATTTTATTTAAAAGCTAAGCGTAAATGAACATGCTGACGTTATGGAGACAAGTAATAATGATGTGTATAATGAACGACACACAAAACCTTGCAACCAAACACTACCAAACACACAGATATATAAAATCAAGTACTTAGTTGTGCTTTGAAATTAGTACAAACATTTTGGGGAAGGCCCTTTGTGTAGCAACTGTGTTCTATATGAGTAACGTGTTGGAAGTCCCAGCGCATTCTGTATATAATGTAAATAGAACACAGCACCTGACCCTCCTTTTTAGCTTTGATTAGAAAATGTGTGTGTGTGTGGGGAGTTGTATTGTATCTCCAATGTACCCATCAGCACATCTTTGGAATGTGTGAAGAACCTGATGTTCCTTTCCTAACCCCACTCAGACCCAGGGAGAACATACAGACTCCACACAGCAGTAAGGACTTTGGAATTGAACCCAGGACCTTCGTACCGTGAGGTGGTTGCGCTAAGCCGCAGCACCACTGTGCCGCCCTGGATTCACGTCGTTTACATTATTTACAAAAATCTACTTTTAAGACATCAGTATTAGAAGTAGATTATAGTAAATAATGTAAACAAAGTCAGCCCAGACTGACATCAACCCCCCATTAACCCACTGTGTGCAGCAGACTGATGAGGGTCATGGTTTGTTTATATAATTATATTAAGAACTTAACAAGTTTAGAACATAAAACCTTTTTAGTGACTGAATATAAATATTATTGAATACAATTTAAGTTTACAGCAAAGGTTATAAAGTGATGAATTTTATTATAATCTGCAGTTTTTAGTATTAAATAGTTTTTTAATGAGACGTTCTGTATACACAGGGTCAAGCTTGTTGTGTTTGCTACTGGAAATAATTGATAACCAGTGAGAACATGTGTGTGTGTGTACACACAAACACAGACACACACACACACACACCATTAATTCTTTAGGGAGCATGTCCTCACATAAGGGAGATGCTAATTGGACTAATTAGCTACTTAGTTTATCTGTCAACTCGTGCATGTGTGTGTGTGTGTGTTTGTGTGTGTGTGTGTGTGTGTTAAAGCCAATGTTCGATGTGGTCAGTATCATCGGTGTGCTGTTATTTGGATCACTTCCTACTCTTGATCCCATTATGATGCTACTGCCATCATTACACACGGAGGCTGTTTAGAACCGGTCCTGACACCGACACCACCTCCAGCGATCGTCCGAGGAGGGGGCGGACGAGGACACGCTAATGGCAGAAGGCAGGCTTCCCGACAACTTTAATTCAAGCCTACAGATCATGCCAGCCAGATCCAACATGGCCACCTGCGACGAAACAACATGTCTGAATGCAGCGAGGCCGCTGCATGAAATGCCCTTACAGCCTCTACACACACACACACACACACACACACACACACACCCACACACACTTCCACAGTTCCTAAATCCAAAACAGCATCAAACAAAAACCCAGCCATCATCGTTTCTCGAAGCAGCTCAGAGTGGAACGAGTGTATTTATAAGTAAGGGCTTCTAAGCAGATTTGGGACACAAGTCTTGAACACAAGGGCTTTTGAGTGACAGCTTAATTAGGGACATTTCTGCTGGACGAGGGGTCGCGGCAAAGGAGACTGTTGCCTAATCGCCGTTGGAAACAGAGGGGCGGAATGTAGCGGGGATTAATGGGAACCGGTGTCAATCGCCGTCAGGATGGTTTCCTGTGTGTGTGTGTGTGTGTGTGTGTGTGTGTGTGTGTGTCGTGCGTTCTCCCTGGCTGAGCGCTTTGTGAGCCAGTGTTTACACACTTGCCAGAGCTTCCTGTCCTGCTCAAAGCCGACGGCTGTTTACCCAACTCTGACAGGCACCCGCACGATCGCCCGCCCGTGACGGGACGGCCCCATAGATGCTGCACATTAACACAAAACCTGCTCCTTATCCCGGATTCACAAACACGACAACCACCAAGCAACACATGAGATCCTGAAACGACCACATTATACAGGCTTTTATTAACTAATCCTAATAAAAGCATCTTCACTAAATCTTACTGATGTCTAACATCAGCTCGCGTGTTGCATCAAGCATTACGACTCCTGAACCACCGGGTAAGTCAGTGGATCCCGTGATGTAGAGGAGAAAAATAGAAAATGCATCAGGTTCGGAACACATTTACTCACATCAATTTGCGACAGAGATGATTTGAGACCCAGAGTACCAAATATGGGCATGACGAGCGACATGTAACACAGGATGGGATGATAATTCTTTTTTTGCAATTAATTACAATTAAAAACAATACAATTAACCGTGAGAGCGCCTAACATCGTCAGGGATATTGTGACGGTGAGGGTTTTACTCAAAGACTGTTTAAAATCTCATTTAAATCCTGTTGAAAGTCCCGCCCCTGCTGCCCAGAACGTTCAGGGGGCCAATCTATTGCTTGGCGCACACTAACTTGCACTAAAAAACACTAAATTGGGGCAATTTAGAGTAGCCAATTTACCTTGATTCCATGTTATTTGGCTGTGAGAACCCGGAGAACCCTGAGAAAACCATTCGGACACAGGGAGAACATGGAGAGTTCTCAAAATCGTGGTTCAAACCTTCGCTGAGAGGCGAACGTGCAAGCCACCGTGCTGCCCAGTAAAGTTAATTATAGACTAATGATGGTATAATTGCAATTATTTCTTAGACAATAATTGTACCAGAGCGACACGGTGGCTTAGTGGTTAGCACGTTCTCCTCTCAGTGTTGGGGATTCCTTACCGAATCCCAATCTGGTTGGAGTTTCCATGTTCTCCCCGTGTCCGCATGGGTTTCCTCCGGGTTCTCCTGTTTCCTCCCACAGTCCAAAAACATGGATCAAGGTCAATTGAATTCTCCAAATTGTTTGTGGGCGTCTGTGTAAGGGAGTGTGTGCCCAGAGATGGATTGGCGCCCTGTCCTGGGTTTATCTGCCCAGCGCCTAAAACGTTCTCCCCTGGATGGGGATGGGGAACCCCCCCACGACCCTAGTAGAGGATAAAGCGGAAGATAGTGGATGGATGGAATTGTACCATCGCTGCATGTGACTTACTGATTTTAAAAAGCCACACAATTTCCCCACTTCAGAGCAAAATAGGATTGTTAATAAAGCAAAGCTTCCATCAGTCAGATCAGTAAATAACAGCAGTCATTGCACGACAAACTCAGCAGGTGAAAATCAAAGCCTCTGTGGTGGAGGATCAGCCCTGTGTTCAGAGATGAGAGCAGCCATGCTGCATGTTTGATGGTGAAGATGTATGGGTGGGCAGGGGGCAACACCACGTAGGAAATCATTAATTCCAGCCTAGCCGAAGAAAGAAGTCTGCTTCTGCTCAATGCCGCTGCACTTTTCTTTTAGGCTAATTATACCACTAATTCAGCTCATTAGAGCCCCACCGACTCACAGGTAATGAACTCTGACAGAACGAATCTGTCAAGCAGACAGCGGCGAGCGCTCACCTGCTCAGGCACAGCACTCACACACACGTGTGCACACACACACACACACACACACACACACACACAGACGTACACACTCATTCATCTTAGCGGGATAATTAAAGAAAAACCCATCTACACACAACGGATAATGTGAACTTTTTTTAAATTCTTTTTTTTTTTTTTTTTTTTTTAGCTGTAGCAGCGTCGCACAGCGACAACCAAATACTGATTTAAACTGAAATTATGAAGTCAGCACGCCCAAGACCCTCTCACCCCCTCATACGTCAACACCTCTTCACATCCAATCAGCATTCAGAATGCAGGGAAAGTGGCCAAACAGAAAGCGAGATGTTTGGAAATGTGGAAATTTCGCTGCTCACTTCAAATCCGTACTCCTTTTCTGTAGGGGGAGTGGCGCGCGCGGGGGTCTAAAATCAATTAGGCTTTCCAGCCGAGTCGTTAGCTGCCCTTGAACAGACACCGATAATTAAGCTTGGCTTTTTTTTCCTTTTTTTTTCTTTTATTACAGGCAGATTCATTCAGCCTGAATTCTGAGCCATGATCCACCTACTGAGACCAACGGCTTCTATTGTTATGCACTTTGCATCCACTGGAGTTGAACCCTAAAGGTTTTTATGAGTCGACACCAAAAAAAAAAAAAGGGCCAAAAATTCAGCTGTCCATCATTTAAGTCCAAGCTTGAAAGAAAAGCCTGTCTAAAGTGCTGTCTATAGCTCAAAGAACGAAAGAATTTTTAAGAAGACTAACCCTTTCCATGAGCACTGTTTATTCCACCTAAAAGTTTATTGTGAGGATTTATTACTTCAACTTAAAAGGCAAACAGGCCTTTATGCAGAACGCAGCTCAAGTTGGATCTCATACTGAGTGACACTGTGGAGAGCAGACAGAGAGAAATATATAGCAAGTATGAATGAGATATAAAACTACAATACAAACAAGCATATATATAAAAAAAATAGAAAATTTTCATTAAAAAAATAATTTAAAAAAATTAAAAAACCCACCCCTATATCATGTTAATGTACTTTATCCTAATTTAATTCTGCTTGTGAAGTAGAAAATTTTGTAGAAAATGGGCAATTTAGCTATAGAAAAGAAAATTAATTAATTACCACTAATTAGTTAATTAATTGATCATTTTTGTCATTGATTCATGTGTTGTCATCGACGATGAACTATTGTGCAAAGCTTCAGCTTAATCAAATAACGTGAAATAGCATTTGCAAACTTTTTACCAGACACATAGATGAAGCTAATATAGGGGTAATTAAAATAAAATAAGATCAAACTAATAATAATAAATGTAATACTAAACGGGGGGCACGCTGGCTTAGTGGTTAGCACGTTCTCCTCTCAGCAGTAGGGATTCCCGGTTTGAATCCTCATCTGGGTGCAGATTCCATGTTCTCCCCGTGTCCACGTAGGTTTCCTCCGGGTTCTCCGGTTTCCCACCACAGTCCAAAAACATGGATCAAGTCAATTGAATTCTCCAAATTGCCCCATATAGAGTGTGTCTGTGTGAGTGAGTGTGTGCCCAGCGATGGATTGGCGCCCTGTCCTGGGTGTATCTGCCCAGCGCCCGAAACGTTCTCCCCTGGATGGGCATGGGGAACCCCCCCGCGACCGTAGTAGAGGATAAAGCTAAGATAATGGATGGATAATACTAAACATATATTAACCAATGATAAACCTGAAAGAAACAGACTGCAGTATCTCGGGCTGGTTGTGGATGCACAGAATACCAGTGCACTGTGGTTTGGAAATAAAATTAAGATTTCCTCTTAATTTGGAAATAGTTGGGAATGCTGGGTGAAAACGTGTGCGGGTTCTGCACCGGGTCTGCGGGAATTGAAAGGCGGCCATCGAGAAGCCTCGTGATTTGATGGTAATTGCCAGACCTCTTGCTCTCATCCTGGCGAATCCCCCGGGCTTAATCTCAGCAAGGCTTTTGGAGAAGCACCTGCACCCTGCGCCGAAATATGCAGCTCTTCTAATTTGAAATCTGTTAGCGCTGCCCTTTTTGAGACTGATCGCTTACCATAAAGCCTCTTTCTTTACTGGCTCACAGCTGAATTATTACGGGCTGGACATTGGTCACGATGAGGCATGAGCGTGAGTGGAACTGGCTCTGTATGTGAATAATATCTCAACACTGGTGCCCTCCCTGCTCATCTCTCTCTCTCTCTCTCTCACACACACACACACACACACACACACACACACACACACACACACACACACACACACACACACACACACACACACACACACCTATCTCTCTGTCTCTTGTCTATTTTGCGTCAATTGGCTACTATTAGACTATTAGTAAAATATACAGCACCAGTACAAGTTAGGACACGCCCCCTTTCTGCTCCACTTATTGTCCATGTTCTCAGTTCCACGTCCTGTAAAGATGGACTTTGTAGTTCTACAATTCCAGACTGTAGTCCATCTGTTTGTGTTCTACAGTACATACTGTGTACATCCCCTTTACTTTGTTCTAATGGTCAGAACCCCAATAGTAGCACCACAGAGCAGGGGTTATTTGGTTGGTGCATTATTCCTATCCCAGCAGTGTCACTGAGGTGGAGAAATGAAACTACACTAAAACCCCCTCACCACATCAGTGTCACTGCAGAACCGACAATAAACAATCCACCACCCAAATGATACCTGTTCTGTGATGCTCCTGACCAACAGAGAACTAACAACAAGAACACAGATGGACTACAGTCTATAATTATAACAGTCTATAACAAACAGAACAGCTTATAGTAAACCAAACCTTGAATGACCTTTAAAGTCCTCTCCCTTTGAGAACATGGTAAATGTTTAGTCTTGTGAGGACCATGCGTCATTCAGCTTCACCGACTTCACAGCAGCTTTAGTGAAACGTGTGGACAAAGGAAGTAGCGTCTAAAAACACAGTCACAGACCTCAGGCATGGGTGGAGGGTTTTCACACACACACTGGGACACTAACACTTACTGACAGGCTGTGAAACGTCAGCAGCGAGAAGAAGGTTGGCAGCAACGGCCGCCAAAGAGCGCCACCCTCCCAATAAGTCACCACGAGGCGCAATTAGCAGAGCTGTCACTCCCATGCTGCCCCGAACGCTAATATAGCTCGGCACCCTGCGACTGTGTGTGTGTGTGTGATATACAAAGACAGGGGGTTGGGGGAAACTCTGGTGTCTATGACAGCATCACACTAATTAAAACAATAAGTGCTCGACATGGCCTGGCTCACACCACACAGCCATTATGTCAGGTCCTACAGTGTTAACCTTTGTTTGTATTGATATTAATCTTTATCTTTATCTCTGCATATACAACGTGTGGGGCAGCGCTCACAGATTTGGACATCAAACAGCAAACCGTGCGTTTGAAATGAATTTCCTAAGTCCTTTTGTCATTTCAATATGAACTGCTGTATATTCAATGTCACCTTCTTGATGTCCATGCATTATTATCATTTCAGTTCTATTAGACTCTATTATTTAAACACAGGAAGGTGTGTGTCAGCGGCACGGGACGTCCCCCGACAGCACGTCACTTCATGCTAAAGATGGATGACGACAGCACTGCGGCTCGGTGAGATGATACCTGCCCGAGGTCCAAGTGGCGGATGATCTAGGCTCATAGTTGGAGGTGTGGAGGAAACAAGACGCACTCTCCATCTTCCCCCTCCGATGCCTGCCCTAATTGAAAGGCGAGAGCGGCCCAGACCTTGACAGGCGGGAGGTCAGTCTAATTGCTGCTGGCCATATTTAACATTAAGATAATCAGCCCATTAATTACCCTTTGGATCATTAAATCAGTCGCTTGCAAAATGAAATTTCGGGCTCTATTACTCACTTGAGAGACCACAAGGGAGGGTTTTCATTTATCAGCCACCAATCCAAAACACAGAACAGTGCTCCCACCCCCCCCTCTCTCTCTCTCACACACACACACACACACACACACACACACACACACAAGCCTGAGATGCATTTCAGCCACCATGAAAAAAGAGATGCCTATCCAAGTCTGTGATTAAATGCAAAACGACCCATCATGGCGGCTCTTACGCACAACAACGAGACGAGTGTAATTAAGATACGATGTCATTGTGAAGAGACAGTTTCCTGAATGAAACCAAAGCACCGCCGGAGCTTTTTGTAAGAGGGAGAGTCACCCGTGCTTTGCACCATCACTGATTTCAGACGGGATTTCATCACTGTAGACTCATTCATTTGGACGCTTTCAACTTGGATCTGTTTAACTGCCTGCAAAAGTGACAGCGTGAAACCAAATTACACTCCCGCACTGTCTGCCGTGCCCCTGTCCGTCTGACACAAGTTGTGACCGTATCTTAACATGATCAACCATGCAGACGACATGACGTCTGCTCAGGACTGATCGGGAGGAAGACGGATCAGGATTTTGGAGGAGACACGCCGATGTGTTTCAATGTTCACGATAATTTTTTTCTTTTATTTTTAAAAATCCATTCATCCATCCATTATCTGCCCCTTAATCTTCTACTTGGGTTGCGGGTAAGATGGGATGAGGGGAGAACACACTGACTTACAGACGCGTAATATAGGGGCAATTTGGAGCAGCCAGTTCAACTTAAACCAGACAAACCGCCCAGATTGGGATTCGAACCTGGATCCCCAGCACTGATAGGCGGACATGCTAACCACTACACCACCCTGCCACCCACGACTAAAATCCATCCATCCATCCATTATCTTCCGCTTTATCCTATATTAGGGTCGCGGGGGGGGGTTTCCCCATGCCCATCCAGGGGAGAACGTTTCGGGCACTGGACAGGACAGGACTACACCCAGGACAGGGCGCCAATCTATCGCTGGGCACACACTCACTTACACACAGACACACACACACACACTGTACTGTACACACTCTATATGGGGGAATTTGGAGAACTCAATTGACTTGATCCATGTTTTTGGACTGTGGGAGGAAACCAGAGAATCCGGAGGAAAACCACGCGGGCACGGGAAGAACATGGAAACTCCACCCAGATGGGGATTCGAACCACATTCGGGAATCGCTATCCCGAGGGCGCTATCCACTAAGCCACTGTACCGCCCACAACTAAAATCCAAATTACAATATACATGACTGGCTGACAATGTGATGAGAACAAGAAGCATGGTGTCCCAAAATGTGATTAGACAGTGTTAGGCACCGTCTAACACCCCCATCACGCCAGACGACGTGCGTCGCATTTCCAAAATTCCATCTCTCCTCCGCCTGAGCGAGCCGGTGCTAGTTAAGAGCCATTAGGTATCACTGCAATAGGTGCTATTGACAGCGGCTAATGTGCTGAGCCCCGCAGCTCGGGTTAATTGAGATAGTATTGACCCTGCTGTAATCTCTCTCGCTCACATGCAGGATTCACAGAACCCGGCGTGCATAAATAAACGGCTACACGAGGAACAATAAACGCATTAGCGCATCGACAGCGACGCATCCGAAAACGGCCGATCCATAAGGAAAGATTTTCCGAGAGGGACGAGTAATTAAAAGGTGCTGCAGGTGAGTAATGAGGCCGGCGTGAAGCGGGGAGTCGATATTCCTGCGGACGACCGTCAGCTTTAATTTGTTATGATGGCGGCTGAGGCTGGAGCCTCTCGACCAATAATTACCCGGGTAAAGCTGAAGTGTGTGTGTGTGTGTGTGTGTGTGTGTGTGTGTGTGGGATTGATTAATCAGTTTGATTATTAATATCATCTTACAAATAAGGCTGGAGCCGCCCCTCACACACACACTAGGTTTTCTCTGGGTTCTCCGGTTTCCTCCCACAGCCAAAAAACATGGATTTAAGGTGGATTGGCTGCTCTAGATTGCCCCTATATAGTGGAGGTGAGATTGAATAATCAGTTTGATTATAATTATCATCTTATAAATAAGTGAGTGACGGCACAGTGATGTGGTGGTTAGCACGACTGCCTCTCAGCGCAGGGGATCCAGGTTCGAATTCAGATCTGGGTGGAGTTTATATGTGTCCCGCAGTCTAAAAACATGGAATTGGCTGCTCTAGAATGTCCCTATATAGTGTGTGTGTGTGAATTTGCACCCTGTCCTGGATGAATCTGCCCAGCACCCCTGGATGGGCGTACGGAACCCCACCTCAAATCTAGTCCTTAGTGTAGAATTAAGCAGAAGATGAAGAGACAAGATGAAATTAGGGTGAAAAGTCTGTGTGTGTGTGTGTGTGTGTGTGTGTGTTCAAGTTCAAATAATTTATTTATAGAGAGCTTTTTACAATAGTACATCGTCACGAAGCAGCTTTACAGTGTTATAAGCCTTTGAACCCCCAAAGAGCAAGCCGAAGCGACAGTGGCATGAAAAAACACCGTTATGTTGATATTTTAAGGTAGAAACCTTGTGAGGACCGAGGCTCAGTGGGGGGCTCATCCTCCTTGACCGGCTGGCAGTGTGTGTGTGTGTGTGTGTGTGTTTGCTTTAAGTACCACAACATTTAACATACTTACTCTTTCTTATGTTCTGCCATCAGACTTAACAAACAATACAGTGAAACCTCTGCTCATTAAAATCCATATTTTATATTAATTTCAATAATTTATTCTGACGAGATCCCAAATGTAAGTTGAAAACAACGATGAATTCCACCAAACGAATCACCGGAACTCTGCGGTGCAGATATTTCTTCCGTTACACGATCATTCTTTGCTTACCTGCTCGCATCGGGGGCGGGCTTAAGACGCCCCTGCGCATTGGCCTCCCACACACTATTGGCCAGGTCGTTTCCGATGGCAGACATGACCTTGATGAGCTCCAGGGGCCACTCGTCCAGGTCGAGGGAGCGCACGCGGGACAGGTGGGTACCCAGATTACGGTGAATGCCTGAACACTCAATGCAGATCAGAGCACCCAGGTTCAGACTGGCCCAGTCCGGATCTGGAGACAGAACCAACAGAGGAGACAATTACAGTCAATGTTAAAAAAAAAGGTCCGTATTTGTTATTGTTTCACTGTTACATGAGGTTTATACAACCATCACAAAATATTGGTTGGGGTCAGAGCATTGGTGTCAGACATGATACAACACCGCTGGAGCAATAAGGGTTAGAGGCGGGACACACTGACAAGCTTTAAACCTTCAGTTTAAGACTCATTCCACCCAAATGCAACCCAGAGCGCCACTCAGTAAAACAACTTTAAATTTAATGAGCAATTACGTAATCAGGATAATTATTCAAATGTGCAATATATTTTAAAATATGTTTTTAATTAACTGATATTCATACTGGTTGGTACGGTGGCTTAGTGGTTAGCATGTTCTCCTCTCAGCTCTAGGGATTCCCAGTTCGAATTCCAATCTGGGTGGAGTTTCCATGTTCTCCCCGTGTCTGCATGGGTTTCCTCCAGGTTCTCCGGTTTCCTCCCACAGTCCAAAAACATGGATCATGGGTCAATTGAGTTCTCCAAATTGCCCCATATAGAGTTTGTCTGTGTGAGTGAGTGTGTGCCCAGCAATTGGTTGGCGCCCTGTCCTGGGTCTATCTGCCCAGCGCCCAAAACCCCCCCCCCCTGCGACCCTAATAGAGGATAAAGCGGAAGATAATGGATGGATGATATTCATAATGCACACATGCCACTTTAATTTACTTTTACTTGCCACCTTACAATTACTTTATTGCAGATTTTTAGTACTTTTAGTTTAATCTTTATTGCGCTTATAGTAATATAAACACGTCTAATGGAGCATCTGCAAAAACTGCAATTTCTCCCCGGGGATTAATAAAGTATTCTGATTCTGATAAACCTCCAACCAACAGATTGATACTGTGAACATTAAGCCACAACGTCCCTGTTGATAATTAAATTAAATTAAACTTACTCTGAGCCTCACAGTCTACGCAGCGAGAGTTCCCTCTTATGTTCCTCACGGACTGCAGTGCGATTGCTTCGGACTGGCTGGTCAGACGTGACTGTGGATGCACAAACAGACCGAACTCAATGACACGTGCATAAATTAATACACATAATAACGGTACGGTGTTATGGTCACATGATGAATCAGTCGGTTCTTCAAACAGATCCATCGATCTGCATTGACTTAAAGGAAGATCTTAAACACAAAGAGGAGAACAACAATCGGGAAACAAACAGAATGGAGGCAGTCAGGGAAAGGCATCCTGAACACCAAGCAGCCGTGGCCTGGGGGGTAAACACGGCATGCGGCTGGAGAGGCAAGAACCGCGCCATCAAGTAATTGCTATTTGTAATTGTGTATGTGAGGTGGAGGGGACATGGGACGGATATAACCGTGACATTTCGGGTTCATCGTGTTGAGTAACAGGAATATTCCAAACGAATAAGAACTCGTATGTGTGGAGCGGCAACTTCTATTTAATCAACCATCGCTCCTGTGTATATCGTATATGCTTCATCTATACCACCAAATAACTGCAAAACACATTTATAAATATATTATAGTGTTTTTTATTAACAGCGTATTGGCAAATGTCATACCTTTTGCTTGCTGCTCTCACAGGACTGTAAGCTGGCGAGGATTTGGCTCTCGATGGCTTGCACCCAGGCGTCACGCTCCTCGTATGACGTCGCTTCAAAGTGCCACGTCTGACCCGTTAAAGACACGATGATGAACTCGAAATTCTCTTCTTGCTCTAAAAGACATAGATATACATGAGATCAGTAAAGAACTGAGACATCGATATTTAGCTCTGAAACACCGTTAAGAGACAAAGACGGAAGTGTAGCTGGTTTTCTCCATAACTGCTGACTTGTGGTGTTCTCATTTGTAAGTCGCTTTGGATAAAGTAAATGTAAATCAAACAGAAATCTAAATTAGGCAACATCTAAATGATGGCTATTTGAAAACTGAAGATGTTTTTTTTAATTCTATTTACTGATTTAGAAGCTAATATTCTGGGCAACCACCAGCAACAGCCATTTTTTAGGCATGGCACATAGAAATGATTACATGATGAGGAGCAAAGAGAGTGACACACACACACGAACACTTAAAAACACCTATAAACACCCACGATCACCCACCCAGGAACCCAGGAACACTTACAAACACACATGGACTAGGGTTCCCAATGCCCATCCAGGGGAGAATGTTGGGTGCTGGCCAGATTCACCCAGGACAGGGTGCAAATTCACACACACACACTATATATATATATATATATATATATATATATATATATATATATATATATATATATATATATATATATATATATATAGACAGTCAAGAGCAGCCAATTCACCTAGAATCCATGTTTTTGGGCTGCGGGAGGAAATTTGAGATACTGGACAAAACCTCATGAGGACACAGGGAGAACACACACACGAACACACATGGACTACAGTCTGGAATTGTCCATCTTTACGTGTGGAAGTGGAACAGAGAACATGGACAATAAGTGGAGCAAAAAAGGGTCGTGTCCAAACTTGAAATTTAAAATTTGAAAGTCGTTCAGCTTCATATTTTGGACCTTGTTCATAAAGCTCAGAACTTTTTATTTTCCTGGAATCACTTTATCGTTATTACCGACACAAAACAAAATAAAAGCCCATGAGGGCTTGAGGTTCTTGGAAAACCTCCCACCAATCGAGTCCCTAGTTGGACTGAAAGCACCTACTGTTGACTACTTGACTGAAACTCGGGTCCCAGACTAACCAGCTTTTTGGTTACAAACTCCTGAATCAGCTTGAAAACAGTGAACCTTAGCAGAGGCATCTATTCTCATTTCCTCCACGGCACCTGTCGGCTAGAAGCCAAACTAAAGACTTCCTGACCTCCAGAACTGCCCTGAAGCCTCTGATCAGATTATCCCTTTAATTACAGACCGGACTTAAATCACCCCGAAATCAGTCGGTGGCCCTCAGCGAACAGCTTCCTAAACAAGGTGGCATATGGATCTACTAATAAGAGCCTGGTTCGGGTTAATTGGCCAATCACAAGTCAATAAGACAGGAAAACCCGGGCTGGCTGGTGGGTGTGCAGCAGGGGCGAGCCGACTCTCTGTAGGGTTTTGGAAACTGCGAAGGCCATTGAGAGACTACTTAGCAACCGAGAGGGTCACATTTGGAAAGCTTTAGGAACAAAAGGGCATTGACTAGGTGAGGAGGGGGCACATGGCTGCCAGGGGAACACAGATGGCCGATGGACCTGATGGTGAGTCACGTTCAAAGAGGACCCCCTTAAGAAATATGATCACTGGGGGTAGAGGAGATCACACACTGCATGCACTCTGTTTATAATTTACTTAAGAGGGGACAATTACATAATGAAGCAGCAATCAGGCAGGCAATATCCTTATCCCTGTGTCCAAACACATGCACATTCACCACCACAAGCATCCCCCCCCCCCCCCAAAGTAACACTGAGATTGAGGCATCTGGAACAGAGCGACTTCACCAGCATTTTACAAATTCAAAACTTTTAACACGGAGAAAGTACCAAACTCCCAAAAAGATTACAACACAGAACCCTAATTACCAAAAAGCGAAGAGTCCCTTAAAAATGTCTTCAATCCCAAAGGCTGTCATTCTCAACCACGCCACCCATGGTTCCTGCTTCAAGGAACCGGAGATGGCTCTGTTCTAACGAAACGGCGAATTCTCAAGTTCAATCAGCGGGGAAACTCTCGGCCCATTCGCAATTCTTCAGTCAATCATTTCGCTAATTGGGATCCCATTACAGCAGGTCCCGCTGAGGCTGCTGCGCCTGCTGGAAAGCCTTGAGTTTAAACCCTGATCCCTCGACGACAGTAATGATAAAATCCTCGCTCTCATCCATCTGCATAAAAAATCCACGGCAGGAACATCGAGCCTCCTGCGCCGCCATGAAGCCCCATCGTAATGGATCGAATCCTCCCTCGGTTTTAAATCATCTATTTTGAAGCATGTAAACATGATCACGGTTGCCAAATTTCCAAAAATCACACTTAAATGACAAGCAATCGATTCTGAATAAAAACTATTGCAGGTTTAAAGAACATAAGGTCCAATACAGAAAAAGAATTTCATTTTGGACACGCCCCCTTTCTGCTCCACTTATTGTCCATGTTCTCAGTTCCACTTCCTGTAAAGATGGACTTTGTAGTTCTACAATTCCAGACTGTAGTCCATCTGTTTGTGTTCTACAGTACATACTGTGTACATCCCCATTACACTGTTCTAATGGTTAGAACCCTAATAGTAGCACCACAGAGCAGGGATTAATTGGTTGGTAACTTTAGTCCTATCCCAGCAGTGTCACTGAGGTGGAGAAATGAGCAAGCACAGCAGAACTGACAATAAACAATCCACCACCCAAATGATACCTGTTCCGTGATGCTCCTGACCAATAGAGAACAGAGAACCAACAGTGGACTAACAACAACAAGAACACAGATGGACTACAGTTTATAATTGTAAAACTACAAAGTCCATCAATCATCTAGTCTCATCTCAATTCAATATCTTCTGTTTAAGTCTACACTAGGGTCTACATGGGGACAATTTAAAGCAGCCGATTCACCTTTAATCCATGTTTTTTTGGACGGTGGAAGGACAGAGAACCCAGAGAAAACCCACGCTTACAGGGGGAGAACATGTAAACTCTGACATGTGCTAACCACTATGCCAGTGCGCCGCCCTACAGTGTAGTGTGGTGTATAAATAATAAGGTGAACCTAATAAAGCGGCTTTTGCAGAAAAACATTTATTTTATTTCTTCTGTACAATTTTCTCATATTTGCAGCGTAAATGGTTTTCAAAAATAAATGATTTATTAACAAAAGGTTTTATTATTCATTGTTGTATGTTTCAGTGCACTATGTAATGATCCTCAGCGGTTCAAACAGCGTGCCATAAACCTTTGATCTATTTCATCCTCTGGATCAAAGGCACAATTAGTCACCTGCTAATTCATGCCCAATTTAACAGAGATACTCTTTGAGATGTGGCTTTAAGGTAGAGTTCAGTCAGTGGTAAGGGGAGAACTGCATGCGAGCCAGACACAGGGGCTTTCATTCACAACTCGGCTGAATTAACCCTTTAATGTTCCACTGACCCCTCAGCGTTCGGACGACACGATACAGAAAAAAGGAATCTGTGTATCCGCACAATTCCATTCCAGCTATTTCTGCAGATCCAGGATCAGTGGAGCATCCCGTGTTAAATTAGGTCCACCCTTCAAAAGCAGCGAGCCCTCCAGGGGTCAGGCGTTACATTCCCATCCTAATTAAATTGTGCTGCTACTCGGAGGATGAGGGCGGAGCGTAGAACATTTACAGAAACCAACAATGCAGAATGGCGTCCTCACCCCCCCCCCCCCCCCACATCCCAAAATCGGTCCACCACCTGAATTACTAAAGTTCAAACGTTTATACTAAAACATAAAGGTAACTTCAGTCTTCAATGGAGTAAGGTGGTGTGTGTGTGTGTGTGTGTGTGTGTGTGTGTGTGTGTGTGTGGGGGGGGGTGCAGCACTAAACACTATTTAATAGAGAACCCATTTAAGCAAAGAAACATTTAGATTAGAGATTTACAAACAACCCCCCTCACACACACACTTCAGCATAACTGATTGTACACAAGGGAATTGATGTGGGTTTAATATAATTATGATTGTACACACACACACACACACACACACACACACACACACACACACAAACTCACACGCACATATACAAACACATACACACGTGTACGTACACACGCACCGATACTAACACACATTTAGCAAAAAAATACAAACACACACACACACACACACACGAGATACACATGTACACACACACACACACACTCATCGATACTAACACAAACACACATTTACAAAAAAAAAAATACAGATACAAACACATAGACAAGTGCATGCACACACGCACACACAAATACAAACACACAAACACACACACATGTATTTATGTGTACCACAGTAACATGAGTGTGCAAATTTGTAGGTACAACATTGTACTACACACAACATTATACACATATACAAACACACAAAAACACAACTGCAGTACACAAAAACAGAAACACACCACACACACAGCTGCGTGCTACACAGAAAACTGTACCACACATAGATACACAAAAACACATGCACACAGATACAGTCATACAAACAGACAGACACACACACACAACTGTAATGCATACAGATACACACCACACACAGATAGATGGATACATATACACAGTGGACACACAAAAAACACATATGTGTATCTCTCATTCACTCACACACACACTCACATCTTTCTACAGGGCAGTTTTAGGTTTACTTTCAGGGCAATTTGTGATCTGACATGGGCAACCTTTACCCATAAACCCATCCCGGCAGCAGAACGTACACACGAGGCATTGTGCTGTAGACAGAACAAGGTGGGGGTGCGGAGCTGGAGGACTGGATGGATGGAAACACAAATTAACCGAGCAAAATGTCAAAGCACACAGTATTGCTTTGTGACACAGGTCATTAATTCCTATATTATTCGCAGCCTTTTACAGCATTAATAACCTGGAAAATATTACCCCAGTTGTTCACATCTGAAAAGAAATATGTATTTATATTGAACAAGTAAATAGAAGGGGCACATGGGGGGCTGGGACGAGGAGATGAGAGAAGGGCGGGGCATTTACATTTTAATGAAGGTTTTTATAAAAGCAGATTAAAAGATTTGCAAAATGTTGGTTTTTCTCGTTTTAAAATGTGATTTTTTACAAAATAAACTGTATTTTCAAATGAAATCACATTAGATAAGGGTGAACAAATGAAGCTAAAATGGTCCAGATTAACGGAGCAGTTGTGTCTGATATACAGCGTCACTCTGTATTACTTCGTTAGTTCAGCACCTCGTTTAGGACATTTCACTTAATCAGCGGATTTCATTCAGTCCCATTGCTACGGGTGTATAAGACCAACCACCTCGTCATGGATTGTGGACATAAATACTATATTGGATCTATGAATACTATACAAAAAGACAGCGGGATTTCAGGGGGAGGTTCCAGTGTGTGTGCAGGTTCCCTTACCCGAGCGTCACACATGCTGTGTTCACCGATGGCCGCCTTATTCAGAATGTTTTAATTAAATAGTGCAGTCCCAAAACACCTTCTTCTACACCGGGGGGACATTACCGAGAGACAGGAAGACTCTGGATGTCACCATGTGCTGTGCATTTAAACCCTGTTCTGCTCTTAAGTTGCACAAGTGCTCTCATATACCGTAAGCCCTCTCTTTGTCCTTAAAATTGAATTAATTGTTTAAAAAAATGCTGAGCCTTGCGAGTTGTAATTATTTAATTAGATGATCCATCATCAGACGAGCCGTGGCATGTTGGGTGCTGATGATGGGAGAGAAGATCAAATCTGAAACTAGGAAAAGAATAGAGGACCTGAACCTGCTTAAGCAAGGGCTCTGTGAGTGATTTAAGAACACCGTCCCATTAGAAGCACTGGGATAGGATTTGGTGCAGGTTTCATACCAGAACTTTCTGTTTAACCTGGTGGAAAAATGCTTATGGGGTAATTGTGAGGTCATCGAGTCTCTCAGTAGCATGTGTTTGGAAAGTGGGAAGAAAATCAAATGCACGGAGAACATACCCAATTACAATCAGAGAGTAACCAAAGTCAAATCAAGGATGCTGAAACGGTGGAGCGACGGCGCTATTCACGTTTTCAGCCATAAACGATTATTTTTAATTATAGATGAAATTTAAATACCCTGTTTATATTAAATACACTGTATGGAGAACAGTTGCAGCACAATAAAGTCAGTGCTACCACCTCACAACAAAAAAGTCCCGGGTTGATTTTCGGTTGGGGCAACATTTTGTGATATCTATCCTATATACATACATACAGCCAGATATTACACACTTCAGGTTTAAGGTTTACGCTGAAAAATCAAATACAAACACACTCACACAGGTACAGGTTTCATAGGGTCATGGGGACTGGATGATACAGTAGCCGGTTACATGGTTATAAATACCCTGGAAGAAGAAGTGTGGGGATGGTGCCTTGCCGTGTGTGTGTGAATGATAAAGCTATGTGAGGACAGTACTCAGATTGTCTGTATTTGCGTGCAGGGGAGGGAGCTACCTGGCCGGCGGAGCTCATGAATAACAGAGATGCTGACAGGCTGATCTTTCACCACGCCGGCGGGGTGACAGCCGTCCTGCGCCACGCACGCGAGTGCTTAATGGCTAAATTGGGAGACTGTTACTAATCGCTTATTGAGTAATGGAAGTGACACGTCTGATAAAAGATTTCAATACCGTCGATTATTTATAATATTTCACTTAAGTGCCCGGCTGATGAATGGGGTCGTGGGGGAATGGCATGAGGAACGTCTGACAACACTCAACCTTCACTAAATAGGAAAGTGTGTGTGTGTGTGTGTGTGTGTGTGTGTGTGTGGGGTGTACCTCCATTACTCCTTTGAGAGACAGAGAGGAGGAGAGAGGCAAATCATGGACGTCCAGAATAAGACATATGTAAGGACACATAATTCTATGATATAAATCCTAACTGGGGTGGAACAGGATTCATGGTGTGATATGATTAAAAATCACGAGAGTATAATATTATACGCCATTAATACACGGCTTTGGTGCAGAATTCTGATTGGTCAATCATCCATGTAGCAGGATGTTATTTCTGTATGATACATGCCGTGTACGGCAAACCTTTACAGTGGATGCTGTGCTTCTGCCGCGCTAAATTATCTTTGGTTTAGATCTTTTGCAAAAACAAAAGATACAACCTATAAGGTATAAATAAAAATATAAACAATTAAAACATTGTCAGTTCTGCAGTGACACTGATGCAGTGAGGGGGTTTTAGTGTAGTTTCATTTCTCCACCTCAGTGACACTGCTGGGATAGGATAATGCACTGACCAAATAACCCCTGCTCTGTGGTGCTACTATTGGGGTTCTGACCATTAGAACAGAGTAAAGGGGACGTACACAGTATGTACTGTAGAACACAAACAAATGGACTACAGTCTGGAATTGTAGAACTACAAAGTCCATCTTTACAGGAAGTGGAACTGAGAACACGGACAATAAGTGAAGCAGAAAGGGGTGAAATGAGTACACACATTTTACTGGGACTATGGAGAAAAAAAATGACTAAATGACGTGAAAACGTTAATAAGTTGAATAATTCTGGTTTCATGTGTTATGAGTGTAAGTGTGTCCACATGGTGGCACCACTGGGAGATCTTAAAGAATATTATATTACATTCTAAAATCTAAAAGGGTGTTTTAGGGTGAGTGCTTTGTAACCTGAGTTCGATGTGATGGATGACATGAAGGAAAACCAGTTCAAGTTGGCGAACCCAGTTTCATTTTGAACTTTGAAAATAATTTTGCTAACAGAATTAATCATGTGAGTTAGAAAGCAGGAAAATCCTGATGCTGAAGCGACATCTCAGACGGATACATCGTGTAGACAAACTTCAGGGCCGTCAGATTGGCCCCCTTCGGGGGCAGATCAATGAGGTCGATTGAGAACAATTTAAACAAGCACTAATCGTGTGCTTCCAGGAGCAGCGGGCCACCCACACAAGCCTGGTCCAATTAATCACACACCATCAGACCTGACTCCTGATCATTGATCATTTCAACGTCCTGACTGTCCAATCACGTGACAGCAGTGGAGGATGTTCAGACACAACAAAGAAATGCAAACATAACAAACAATACACTTCAGCCAAAACACATGTTCAGGATGAAGCACCTGGGAGACTGTCACTACGTTGCTTTGCACAACTGTGTGAGTGTAAGTGCGGTAGCTCAGGGGTTATAGTGTTGGGCTACCAATCAGAAGGTTGTATGTTAAATCCCAGGTCCACTGAAGTTATCAATGTAGGACCCTTGGCTCTCAATGCCCCAGGGGAGCTGTATGACCAACCCTGTGTTCTGACCCCAACCAAGTTCGGAGACTTGCAAGTCGCTTTGAATAAAAGCAGCTGCTAGATGACATCATGTAAATGAAAATGGTATGATTAATGGTTACGGTGTTGGACTATCAACTTAGGACTACATCCATGTTAACAAATTATTATTAACAAATAAAAGTTGCAAATGTGGTGTTACAGCAAAACTGTTAATACCTAACTCAGCCACCATGACTTTACCATGTGCACTGAGGTACAGTCACGCTGAAACAAAAAAAGGGGGCCTTCCCTAAGCTGTTGGAAGCATAGTGTGAGTATTCATTCATTCATTCATTCATTATCTCCCGCTTTATCCTCTATTAGGGTCGCGGTGGGGTTCCCCATGCCCATCCAGGGGAGAACGTCTCAGACGCTGGGCAGATAGACCCAGGACAGGGTGCCAATCCATCGCTGGGCACTAGTGTGAGTATATTTTGTGAATTGGTTTCTAATAATGATTGGTTAATTTATAATGCAGTTCAAAGATAAAGAAATTGAGAAATTCAATCATCTGTAAACTAAAAAATAACCCACTGATTAAACTTCAGGGCGGCACGGTGGCTTAGTGGTTAGCATGTTCTCCTCTCAGCGCTAGGGATTCCCGGTTCCGTCTGGGTGGAGATTCTATGTTCTCCGTGTCCGTGTGAGTTTCCTCTGGGTTCTCCGGTGTCCTCCCGCAGTCCAAAAACATGGATCAAGGTCAATTGAATTCTCCAAATTGCCCTATATAGGGTGTGTTTGTGTGTGTCAGTGTGTACCCAGCGACTGGTGCCCTGTCCTGGGTGTATCTGCCCAGCGCCTGAGAATTTCTACCTTGGTTGGGCATGGGGAACCCCCCCCCGCGACCGTAGTAGAGGATAAAGCGGAAGATAATGGATGGATGTAACTAAACAGTTGATATTTGCATCTGAATGAAGGAAACTTGTTCAAATACTGTAAATAAAAAGCTGAAGAGTGGAAGTCTTAATAAAGACTTAAATAAAGAATTAGTTACGATTTGATATTAAAACTCCCAGAATGATGTGTTATGTGTTTTGAATTTAATTATAGATTTGTGGTGCAAGGACACTGTATAACGTTCACCATCAGAACAGATCCAAGAAAAGCCCAGAGAGCTGAAGATTTGAGAAAGAGTGCGAGAGGTGGCTGTTACCTTCCGCTGTACTGGAAAAGACATCAGCTTTGAAATTGCTGGTGCTCTTCTTCCGGCGATGTTTCTTGCGGTTGGCATGTGGAGAAGGAGGAGGGTCCATCTTAGGACTGGTAGTGCTGGATATACTGGGACTGGAGCATACGGAGTCTCCCAGACCAGTATCTACCGCAGAGAGAGAGAGAGAGAGAGAGAGAGAGACCCAGAAAAACAGGGGAGAAGAAAGAAGTGTCAGTGTCTCACACAAAAGCCAGTCCATCCCCAGAATACGCCCCGAAGCCGGTGATCTCTAGGTGCATTAGCGGCAGAGCCAACATCAGGCCCGACAGCGCAGGGCGCCGCCTGGTGCCGTTTCCTCATCGCATGCGGCGCTGACAGCTCTCACTAGCGGCTGGATAAAATACCATTCGGATCGCATCAATATCGGGCCGGCTGAGCGGGGGCCGGGCTGCCACTGAGCGCGCTCCAAAAGCCCCCAAGGACGCTCATAACTTCTTTTACGAGCGTTTAGTCTTTGCTCGAGTGGAAAACGTGACAACTTATCTTCAGTGACAGGATTCTGTCCTCAGCGCACAATTAACTGCCCCGGCTCGCCGGTCCGCTCGCTCATGCACACGGCAAAAATTACAACATACACGCTGCTCTGCTGTTGCCATCCCGACGGTGCGCCGTTTATACGCCCTGAATCAATTACATATCCTATTTTATTTTCAAAGGCCAATAAAGAGGGTGGGGGGGGGAGGGGAGGGGGGTAAAGTTAGGAAGTCGGGACTTCCTTTCACTGATCAAGCTGATCCTGAGGCCCCGAATTCCACATTACCCCCCAAATCAAAGACACCTACAGCACACACGGGCAACAAAGGGCACTTTCAGAGACCGACAGACGAGTCTGATCGTTATCGTCCTGTTTGCTGAGTGTAAACCTCGCAAAACCTTGTGTTTATAGGGCCAGCACCTCCATCTGCCCCTCTGCCTGCAATCAACATAAGACTCAGTAAATACAAACAAAAATACAATCCATCCATTATCTTCCGCTTTATCCTCTACTAGGGTCGCGGGGGGGAGGTTCCCCATGCTCATCCAGGGGAGAACGTTTCGGGCGCTGGGCAGATACACCCAGGACAGGACACCAATCTATCGCTGGGCACACACTCACTCACACAGACAGACTCTATATGGGGCAATTAGGAGAATTCAATGGACCTTGATCCATGTTTTTGGACTGTGGGAGGAAACCGGCGAACCCGGAGGAAACCCAGGCAGACACGGGTAGAACATGGAAACTCCAGGAATCCCTAGTGCTGAGAGGAGAACATGCTAACCACTAAGCCACCCACTAAAATACAATAATAATTGTATTTAATATTGTATAATAAATATTATAAACATTATATTGTATTGTATGTATTTAATAAATGTAACTTTTTTTATAATCCCACAGTTTAGTTTTAAAGATACGAGCCGCTGTGTGGCGTCGGGTTCGATCCCACACCCCTGTGCAAGGTTCATCATGATGCTCACCACCACCTCAAACCCCACCAACAATCTATTTTCCCGCGTTCCTCCTGCATTGTTTAAATAGCACCACTGCGTGTGAATACATCTTCCTCGGTTGGGGTGGCCATCTCAAAATGAGGCGTGTTCAGGTACATTTTAGACGTGTTGCTATCTCGGCGATGAAGTTCAAGTAATTTATTTATATAGCGCTTTAGTATATTGTCACAAAGCAGCCTTACAAGCCTTTAAACCCCCAAAGAGCAAGCCGATGCGACGGTGGCAAAAAAAAAGCTCCATGTTCTGTTGTTATTTTAAGGAAGAAACCTTGGGAGGACCGAGACTCAGTGGGGGGCTCATCCTCCTTGAGCGGGAGGATCGCTAAGCATATAAATCCCTTATAAAGAGGTGAATAAAACTCTAATCCTTATGTAACTCACAATGGATTGTACTGAACGATCTGTTGCTCATATCCCTCAGAGAACCGTGTATAAAAAAAAACCCCGCAGCTCCTCTACCTATTAGAACCAACATCAGCGGAACCCTCGGCTTCTTACTGACGCATAGGTCAAACGTAAGAACTGAGTAAATAATGACACTCCTGTGCTCCTGTGGAGACATTCCCCTCCCAGCATGGCCACACACACACACACACACACACACACACACACACACACACACACAGCCCCGTAGCCACTTATCAACACGGTGAGCAACTGCGCTGAAGACCTCCAGCTAATTACTTTATCTTCCTCCCTCCATCCTTCCTCCAGCAGAGGACAGAACGAAGAAGACTTTAGTCGACTCCTGAGGCAAGAAGTGACACGCAATCAGTGTCATCTGTCTGTCAGCTCAGATCCTGCGTGGCAGAGGCCAGGAGCATCATTAGGCCGACAGAATGGCTACTTATGGAAGCGACTCCAAGAGGACTGACACACACACACACACACACACATTTAAAAGCTTATAAATAAAATGCATTGGAGATAAAGTAATAAGATCATTTATTTTTCCTACAGTGCTTACACATTTAACACATCCAAACAGTGAAAAACACACACACACACACACACACACACACACACACACCGAGTGAGGTGAGCACACATGTCCGGAGCGGTGGCCAGCCCTGTGCACCGTACCCAGGCAGCAATTGGGGTTAGGTGCCTTGCCCAAGGGCACTTCATCTGTAGTACTTGGTGGGACCGGGAATCAAACCGGGGACCTTCAGGTCACAAGGCAGGTTCCTTAACCAAGTTTAAGTTCAAGTAATTTATTTATGTAGTTTTTTTTTTTTACTATAGTACATTGTCACAAAGCAGCTTTACAGTGTTATAAGCCTTTGAACTCCCAAAGAGCGAGCCGAAGCAACAGTGGCAAGAAAAAACTGTTAAACTGTGTTATTATTTTAAGGAAGAAACCTTGGGACGACCGAGACTCAGTGACTGAGGGACTCGTCGTCCTTGAGCGGCCGGGCTGCATCAACAGTGTAGGACACTAATGTACAGATTGTGTGATGATCAGGTGACCCGTATTTAACAATTAAAAACTATATAAGTCCATTGAGGGCGTCCTGCAGGACCGCCAGTCCAAGCCTATGACTTAACAACGGTTAAGGAACCCAGTATGAGTGTGTGGGTGGTGGATGGTTCTTAGCTGTTGTACAGTTCTCCCAGGATGTTGTACTTTAAGGCTGCACTCCCATCACTTTGGAGCAGTTGTAGGTTCGTGGTTAAGGAACCAGCCACGAGACCCGAAGTGCCCTCTGGGCAAAGCACCCAACCCCAATCGCTGCCCACTCAGTGTGTGTGTGTTTCACTGCATGGATCTACCACCACCAGCCAACACATGGAAATATATTTTTATCTACATGGTAAATGGAACTAACACCGGAGCCGGGGGGGGGGGGGGGGGGGGGGCGTTCACATGTGTGCACACTGCGGGTGCTCGAGTGTTAAAGCAGCCTGCAGGAGTCTGTTTAAACTTTTCACAGCTTTAATGGCTATCTCAGGCGGGGGGTCGGGGTGAAGGCGAGGCTAAATATAGACGGGCAAAGCAGCCACATCGCATCACTGCTGACAATCGACCCGCTAACCCACTCTGTCTGACACGTGTCACTCCGGCGCCCGCCCGCCGTGTGACGGAGTGTGTGGAGGCGAAGCTGACAGGACCGTTTTAATACGTATCAACCGGGGTATCGTCACCGGCGCTGAGCAGCGGATCACGGACACGGCGTGGAAAAGCAACCCCTCCATGAGAGAGCCAGAGTCCTGAATGAATGTGCCATTGATAATGTGGAGCCTCGAGTGAACGTTACGGTGATAAACAGTTAAAGTAACATTACGGCTTGACATTATAATCAATGAGAGATATATGAGTGTGTGTGTGGGGAAATGCTTCATGTTGAGCACCAACTGATCATTGTCGTTTTAGCGAGCAAGACCATCGTCCAGTTCACCTACTGCTTTGAGGGAAGAATTCAGCAGTTAGTTATTCAATAGAACTTAGAACCACCATTCTATTTGTTAGTGCAGGTGTGTCCACACTCTTCTGACCCGAGTTCTACTTTTTCTAGTGGACAGGTCATCGCGATCCACCAGGAATTAAATTATTAATAATTAAAGCTTTAATGAAGGTGAAACCTGTTAACGCACATCATGTGGGTACTGTGGAACCATCATGGGGTTGCCATTTTCACAGACATTACTCTTTTATTAACCACGTCCAGCAAACAGCATGGAGAGAACTTGGTTTTAGTTCAGCTTTTAACATCCATGCATCCATTATCTTCCGCTTTATCCTCTACTAGGGTCGCGGGGGGTTCCTCATTTCTCATGCCCATCCAGGGGAGAACATCTCAGACGCAGGGCAGATACACACAGGACAGGGTGCCAATCTATCGCTGTGCACACACTCACTCACACAGACACACTCTATATGGGGCAATTTGGAGAATTCAATTAACTTGATCCATGATTTTGGGAGGAAACCCACGCAGACACGGGGAGAACATGGAAACTCCACCCAGATTGGGATTCGAAACGGGGAATCCCTAGTGCTGAGAGGAGAACGTGCTAACCACTAAGCCATCATGCTGCCCTAGCTTTTAACATGATACAGGTTCCCCCCCCCCCCCCCCCCACACAGCTCTAGTGGAATATTAAACGGAGGATAATGAATGAGTGAATGTTAATGTAGAATAAACTCATTTTTAACCCCATTTAATAATCGGTTTTCTGTCAGCGCCTCTGTATATAATTAACAGTGTCTATTAATTAATCTTGTCTGTACCTGTGCTGACCCCTGAGTTGGCGATGACCGTGGCTTCGCACCACTGGTCTGCGCTGGACACGGAGTACGAACGCTGGTGCATGCCGTCGGGGCGACTGTTAAAGGACACAAGACTGATGCCGCTTGCCATCTGAGACGTCGAGGAGCTGGTGCTCACGGAGCCTGAAAAGTGAGACGGAGGAGAGAGAGAGAGAGAGAGAGAGAGACATTGCTTTAAACTCAGACATGAATCACATCACGTTAAACGAATGCCTGTAAACGAGCTGACTGCTCGACCTCCCGACAACCAGCATAAACACTGATGGCAAACTCCCACAGAGGTTAATCATCGTAATGAAAAGGTATTAGCATGCATTCTCTGCAAACTGCAGCGTCTTTAATATGGGACCATCATCACGGCCATTTACAGGCAACAGGGTAGAACGACACTAATTACATTAAGGCTTTGCCCTCCTTCAAATGCATGACCGCAGACTGCAAAGAATGATACATGGCACAGGACTCGCCTTGAACCCACACAGACTAATGGGCAAAGCATTAGCTCTGTATGAACTACCAGAGAAGGCGGATTAATTAATAGAGAAGCATAATCACTACATTCAGGGGATTCAGTCAGCCCCACTGACCCAGGTGTGTGAAATCAAGCCCCGAGGTAGGAAATGATTTGGACAATGATATGCTTCTGACACCATGAGAATAGTTTGGGGAAGGCCCGTAAAGAAAAATCCACATGACAATACAGCAATAAGGCACGACAGGATGATTCTTCTGAACTTCTGATCTCCAACAAGCAACATATAAAGAAATATTTTTTATAAACCGTGTCTTTATCCTACATTCATTCTGATTGTGAAGGATATACAACTCAATAGAAAATGGGCAATTCATCCATATAAAACCAAATTCATTATTTACCACTAATTAGTTAATTAATTGGTGTTTTTTAAAATTGATATATGTGTTGTCGGGGGCAGCATGGTGGCTTAGTGGTTCGCATGTTCTCCTCTCAGTGCTAGGGATTCCCGGTTCGAATCCCAATCTGGGTGGAGTTTCTATGTTCTTCCCGTGTCCACGTGGGTTTCCTCCGGGTTCTCCGGTTTCATCCCACAGTCCAAAAACATGGATCAAGGTCAATTGAATTCTCCAAATTGCCCCATATAGAGTGTGTCTGTGTGAGTGAGTGTGTGCCTATGATAGATTGACGCCCTGTTGTCCCCTGGATGGGCATGGGGAACCCCCCCACGACCATAGTAGAGGATAAAGCGGAAGATAATGGATGGATGGATACTCTAAACAGGAAGCCAAAAAAAAAAAAAAAAAAAAAAAAAGGGAATTATAAGCAGGATTCATTTAGTCTTGCTTAAGAACTCACATTGGTAACTTGGGATTTGAACCCACAGCCTTCAGATTGATAGCCCATCATGTTATTACACAATATAATCAGCCTGCTGGAGCAGTGAGGGTTAAGGGTCTTGCTCAAGGATCCACATTGATAACTTTAGTGGACCTGGGATTCGAACCCACAGGCTTCAGAGCCTTCCGATTAAAAGCCCAACATCCTAACACCTTAACCAATGAGCCGCCACGCCCTCGTTCTTAAAACCATCAGTGATTTAACTCGTGATTATATCAAATGTCATGATTGTGGGACGAAATGCAGGAGTTTGATTCAGATAAATTACAATCGGCGTCATTTAAACTGAAAGAGAAATGTGTTTGGGACCAGAAATGGCATGCACACACACACACACACACACACACACACACACACACACACACACACGGCCTCAGCTGTTCTGTGTGTAATTACAGAACTCGTGTATAATTGGAGCACTCCCGAAGAGAGATATTACAGATAAGAGGTCCTTCTGATCACGCTGCCGATCCAGCCCCAGAATCCAATCCTCGTCTTACAAAAGCTTTCATTACCTTCTGAGTGAATTATCTCCTCCTTTACAACCCCCCCCCCCCCCCATCCCCCGTCCCCCCCCTCGTCCCCCTAATCCTCCCCCCCGCGGCCCCCGCTCTCATTAGTGCTCATTTCAGACCTGCCGGACTGGAGAGCCAGCGCTGATTGCATTAATATTCATGACAATAATTAGTACATGTATTATGGGTCGCTGAATATTCATGCTATTAGTTCGGTCCTCCTGGAGCTGCATGTGTGTGCACAGGGTGTTTAATGTTCCTCGAGGGGCTTAAAAGCCGTCTTAGCACTAACAGCGGGAGGATTGGATGGTTTGACGCTCAGCGTCGGCGGAACTGCACTTCAGAATGCAGACTTTATTGCGTCTCGGTATAAAGTTTCCTAAACTCATAACTGAACTCATGTCCTTAATGATGTTTTGATGCAAACAATGGAAAAACGTTCAACGTTAAGGGTTTAGATCCGCGTACACGCAATAAAAACAGGGTAGTGAGGGGTAAATACTGGGACCCTGCAGCAATCAAAAGGGCAAAAACAGATAAAGGAACGGGTTTATGGTTTTAAGACATGATGGGATTCCATTCCTGGAAGTTCCTTTAACTTTAAAAATGGATTTGATGGAGAATTAATGGCAGGGCGGCACGGTGGTTTAGTGGTTAGCATGTTCTCCTCTCAGCGCTGGGGATTCCCGGTTTAAATCCTAATCTGAATGTTCTCCCCGTGTCCACGTGAGATTCCTCCGGGTTCTCCGGTTTCCTCCCACAGTCCAAAAACATGGATCAAGGTCAATTGAATGCTCCAAATTGCCCCATATAGAGAGTGTTTGTGTGAGCGAGTGTGTGTCCAGTGATAGATTGGCGCCCTGTCCTTGCCCAGCATTCAAAACGTTCTCCCGTGGATGGGCATGAGGAGGAACCCCCCCGGATTAAGCGGTTTAAAATAGGTCTACAGACCCGCTATGCCGCCTTCACCCAGGAACTTATGAGGTCCTTGTGCAGACACGTTGATGTACAAGTATTCCAAATTAATAGTTGGAATCAAGAGTACCGGGTGCAGCACACCTGGGTCATTGAGGGTCAAGCTCATGATTATTTTATTTATTTGATTTATTTGACCTACCAGGAACCTGTGCCAGCTGCAGGTTGCTCATGTCTTTAGAAAGGCCGTTGGTTTTGGGTCCAGGAACTGCGCAGGTTGAGATGGCTCTTGGAGGTCTCTTTCCTGGAACCTTGACTGTGGTGCGGAGCAGGTCGATTTCCTTCCCGTGTACGTTCTGCATGTAGTCCTGCAACAGCCGAGCGAAAAAATAAGACAGTAACCAGAGGAAATGCACTTTAACATTAAAAAGAAATAATTAGGACGGCACAGCCATGTAGTGTCCATGTGGGTTTCCTCACACAGTCCAAAAACATGGATTCAAGGTGAGTTGGCTGCTCTCACAATTGCCCCTATATATATAGACGGGCAATTTATAGACGCGGTGGGGGATAAACGGAACCCCACCGCGACCCTAATAGAGGATAAAGCGGGAGATAATGAATGAATGAATGAATGAAAGTGCCGTGCCCCTCAGAAAGACGGTCCTGGGTTGGAAACCCGATTAAAATTGTTCTTTCTGTGTGGTGTTTGCATGTTCTCCCAGTGCCTGAGTGGGTTTCTTTATGTATTGCGGTTTCATTCCAAACACATGCTGATGGGTAGATACCAACTAATATACTGCCCTCTGATTGGTTACTCC
>JAFMOC010000013.1:1822500-1837500 GCA_019802505.1 Corydoras sp. C115
GATGGAAATCACCGCTCATTATTTACAGAAGCTGCAGACACCCATTCCCCCCCCCTCCATTTCACCTGCTGTAGTGTGACTGGCTGCAAGGTCTCCTGTCTACAACAAATGGAAGAGATAAATAAAGCATCCCGAGCCTCTGGTCTCAGACGGGTTCTCCGAGTCCTCTGAGCTCCTGCTTTAGTGGAACGTCAATAACCGGGGCATCAGTATCACTTACTGCCACATCAATACTCACACAGAGGGAAAGACTACACACTAATACACTACGTCTGCCATTCAGCATGCAACTGATATCAGAGCACAGAGGGACGAGAAGTGGACGTGACACTGACAATTAAAAAATGATGACTTTTTGGCGTTTGTATCAGAAACAATTATATTAAATAAGTAATTTTCACAACAAACACAAAGAAATACAAAGAAAGTATAAAGTAAACAAACACCAGGCTGGACGTAGTAGTTCTACAATTCCAGACTGTAGTCTATCTGTTTGTGTTCTACAGTACATACTGTGTACGTCCCCTTTACTCTGTTCTAATGGTCAGAACCCCAATAGTAGCACCACAGAGCCGGGGTTATGTGGTTGGTGCATTATTCCTATCCCAGCAGTGTCACTGAGGTGGAGAAATGAAACTACACTAAAACCCCCTCACAACATCAGTGTCACTGCAGAACTGACAATAAACAATCCACCACCCAAATGATACCTGTTCTGTGATGCTCCTGACCAACAGAGAACAGAGAACCAACAGGGGACTAACAAAGAACACAGATGGACTACAGTCTGTAATTATAAAACTACAAAGTCCATCTAGTGGAGGAAACAAGAATGGAGCAAAATGGGGGTGCGTCCTAACTTTTGATGTACCAACACCACAAGAAAAAGCAAGCATACCATAATATAAACATGCATAGATACATCCAGGACAGGACGCCAATCCATCACTGGGCACACACATTAATATGTAGCATTAATATAGATAGGGGCAATTTAAAGCATTCAATTCACCTTGAATCCATGTTTTTGGACTATAAAACTTTTGGGCACTGAGAGGCAGACCTGCTAAACACACTACAGGTATTAAATGGGATTACACAAACTAACCAAAGCTAACAAAAGCCTCTTGGAGGCCATTTTCAAGGCGGCCAATCAGATCTCAGATCAGATGATTCACTGCCGCCATCCCTTCTTCTCATCCCTGATAGGCAGCGAGATCCGCCGGCCCGTTTCAGATAACAGCTCAACAAAGAGCGGGGCGTGGACCAGAAACAGGCGCATTGTTCTTGGGAAATTCGTAGAGAAGGAGCTGAATCGAACATGTCACCCCTGCAGGGTCTGTCACTGTCCCCACGCGAGGGGCCGGGGAGATGGTAACGGTCCTCAGCCGAGGCCCTCCATCACGCCGGCCATCCGATCTGGCAGGTTCAGGCATCTAGAGGCCAGCATCTCACGGCTAATTCGTCATTAGCGGACAGTCAGTCTGAGGGACGGTATCGACGGAGCACCGATAAAGCACAACGGAGTGAGATCAGAAAAAAGAGACGAGATCCGGAGAGCTTTTAAAACAGATTATAATGAGGAGCGAGGCGCTCATAAAACGCCAGGCAATTTTCTGTCCTGTCACTTTAATCTGCCGAGGTGGGGGACTATTACACACGTTACAATGACCCTCTTAATTTCAGTTCTGCATAGCATGAAGTGTGAGAGAGAGAGAGACAGAGAGAGAGACAGAGACAGAGAGAGAGACAGAGAGAGAGAGAGACACACAGAGAGAGAGAGCTGGACGGCGGGACAAGATCACGCCAAGGTCATGCTGAAAACGGAGGGAGGGCAGAAAAGTGCCTCCATGTCTGTGTTTGAGGAAACAAACTCAGCAAGGTGTGGACGAGTTGTCTAGTGTGGACGTGATTTAGAGATTGAGGATCAGAGGACGGGGTGGACGTGATTTAGAGATTGAAGATTAGAGGACAGTGTGGACGTTTTAGAGATTGAGGATTAGCGGACGGTGTGGACGTTTTAGAGATTGAGGATTAGAGTACTGTGTGGACGTTTTAGAGATTGAGGATTAGAGGACGGTGTGGATGTGATTTGGAGATTGAGGATTAGAGGACAGTGTGGACATTTTAGAGATTGAGGATTAGAGGACGGAGTGGATTTTTAGAGATTGAGGATTAATTCTTAGAGGACGGAGTGGACGTTTTAGAGATTGAGGATTAGAGGACGGTGTGGATGTGATTTAGAGATTGAGGATTAGAGGACGGAGTGGATTTTTAGAGATTGAGGATTAGAGGACGGAGTGGACGTTTTAGAGATTGAGGATTAATTCTTAGAGGACGGAGTGGACGTTTTAGAGATTGAGGATTAGATGGCGGTGTGGACGTTTGAGATTGAGGATTAGAGGACAGAGTGGACATTTTAGAGATTGAGGATTAATCCTTAGAGGATGGTGTGGACGTTTTAGAGATTAAGGATTAAAGGATGAAGTGGACGTTTTAGAGATTGAGGATTAGAGGATGGAGTGGACGTTTTAGAGATTGAAGATTAGAGGACGGAGTGGACATTTTAGAGATTGAGGATTGGAGGACGTTGTGGACGTTTTAGAGATTGAGGATTAGCGGACGGTGTGGATGTTTTAGAGATTGAGGATTAGAGGACGGTGTGGACGTTTTAGAGATTGAGGATCGGAGGACGGCGTGGACGTTTTAGAGATTGAGGATTACAGGACGGAGTGGACGTTTTAAAGATTGAGGATTGGAGGACGGCGTGGACATTTTTGAGATTGAGGATTGGAGGACGGAGTGGACGTTTAAAAGATTGAGGATCGGAGGATGGTGTGGACATTTTAGAGATTGAGGATTAGAGGACGGAGTGGACGTTTTAGAGATTGAGGATCGGAGGACGGTGTGGACGTTTTAGAGATTGAAGATTGGAGGACGGCGTGGACGTTTTAGAGATTGAGGATTAGAGGACAGAGTGGACATTTTAGAGATTGAGGATCGGAGGACGGTGTGGACGTTTTAGAGATTGAGGATTAGAGGACGTTGTGGACGTTTTTGAGATTGAGGATTAGAGGACAGAGTGGAGGTTTTAGAGATTGAGGATGAGATGACGGAGTGGACGTATTAGAGATTGAAGATTAGAGGACAGAGTGGATGTTTTAGAGATTGAGGATTAGAGGACAGAGTGGATGTTTTAGAGATTAAGGATCGGAGGACGGAGTGGACGTTTTAGAGATTGAGGATTAGAGGACAGAGTGGATGTTTTAGAGATTGAGGATTAGAGGACAGAGTGGATGTTTTAGAGATTGAGGATCGGAGGACGGAGTGGACGTTTTAGAGATTGAGGATTGGAGGACGTTGTGGACGTTTTAGAGATTGAGGATTAGCGGACGGTGTGGATGTTTTAGAGATTGAGGATTAGAGGACGGTGTGGACGTTTTAGAGATTGAGGATCGGAGGACGGCGTGGACGTTTTAGAGATTGAGGATTACAGGACGGAGTGGACGTTTTAAAGATTGAGGATTGGAGGACGGCGTGGACATTTTTGAGATTGAGGATTGGAGGACGGAGTGGACGTTTAAAAGATTGAGGATCGGAGGACGGTCTGGACGTTTTTGAGATTGAGGATTAGAAGACAGAGTGGATGTTTTAGAGATTGAGGATTAGAGGACGTTGTGGGCGTGGTGTCGGAGGTGAGATTGCCCTTTTGGGGGACATGTCTCGGAGTGGCGTGTGTTTCTGAGGGAGATGCTATTTTCCGATGGCGTGGAGGGCGGAGCGCGTCGCCGTCGTTAAAGGCTGGATGGCGGGTCTTTAATATTCACCGTCTTAATTAGGAGCGCCGTTAATTTCATTAACTTCTCTCGGTGCTAAATGAAGCAGATTATGAGACATCTTTTATTGCGAAGCGTGAAATTACAGCCTGCCCGCCGCCGGTGGCGGCACCGCGCTAATGAATTACAGGGTAAATAACACCCGAATTAACCATCCAATTGAACTCCGTACAAAGCGGCCGCTCACGGCAGAACGCGCAATTACAACCGAGCCGCCGAGGAGAGACAAGCCGGACGTGTCCCACAGCCAAGACGTCTCCATTTAAGACGGAACCACAACAAACAACGTAGTACACCAAACTGAGCGCTTAAATCTAGGTCTAGGGCAAACCCCCCCCCCCCCACACACACACACAGTTAGGCTTGAATTCCTTAATCTGAATCTCAATCTCGCACTTAATCCTCATTAATCAGCACCACTCATTAAAATTAATTTAAAAAAAAATTGCACCTGTCAAGCACCTGACACTGACCTAATCTACCCCCTAGTTCCAGATTTAGGTCTAGGGCTAGGTCTAGGTATACCCCCCTCCCCCCCGCAGTTAGGCTTGAATCCCTTAATCTGAATTAATTACACTTAATCCTCATTAATCAGCACCACTCATTAAAATTAATTTGTGAATGTACAATCGCAGACGGTCGAGCACCTGACACTGACCTAATCTACCCCCCAAGTTCCAGGTTTAGGTCTAGGTCTAGGGCTAGGTCTACCCCCCCCCCACCCCCCCCCCACCCCCCAGTTAGGTTTGAGTCCCTTAATCTGAATATCAATCTCGCACTTAATCCTCATTAATCAGCACCACTCATTAAAATTAATTTGTGAATGCACAATTGCAGACTGTCGAGCACCTGACACTGACCTAATCTACCCCCCCAAGTTCCAGGTTTAGGTCTAGGGCTAGGTCTACCCCCCCACCCCCCAGTTAGGTTTGAGTCCCTTAATCTGAATATCAATCTCACACTTAATCCTCATTAATCAGCACCACTCATTAAAATTAATTTGTGAATGTACAATCGCAGACGGTCGAGCACCTGACACTGACCTAATCTACCCCCTAGTTCCAGGTTTAGGTCTAGGGCTAGGGCTAGGTATACCCCCCTCCCCCCACAGTTAGGCTTGAATCCCTTAATCTGAATTAATTACACATAATCCTCATTAATCAGCACCACTCGCTAAAATTAATTTGTGATTGCACAATTGCAGACTTTCGAGCACCTGACACTGACCTAATCTACCCCCCAAGTTCCAGGTTTAGGTCTAGGGCTAGGGCTAGGTATACCCCCCCCCCACAGTTAGGCTTGAATCCCTTAATATGAATCTCACAATTAATCCTCATTAATCAGCACCACTCGCTAAAATTAATTTGTGAATGTACAATCGCACACGGTCGAGCACCTGACACTGACCTAATCTACCCCCCTAGTTCCAGGTCCAGGTCTAGGTCTAGGTATACCCCCCTCCCCCCACAGTTAGGCTTGAATCCCTTAATCTGAATATCAATCTCACACTTAATCCTCATTAATCAGCACCACTCAATAAAATTAATTTGTAAATGTACAATTACTGACGTAATGTACCCCCCTAGTTCCAGGTCTAGACCTCCCGTTAGTCCTAAAACCCTTTAATTTAAATCTTAAGCTTGCGTTTTTACCCCAGGGATTAATAAATAAATATTAATATTAAATATTAATCTAAAATAAATATTCTGATTGTAATTAATCACTCACTCATTAAAAAATTTATTTGTGAATGCGCAATTGCAGACTGTTGAGCACCTGACACAGACTTCATGAACTCCCCAATTTCTGACATAATCTACCACCCCCCTAGTTCCAGGTGTGGGCCCCCCGTTAGTCCTAAAAGCCTTTAATTTTAATCTTAATCTTGCATTTCCCCCTCGGAGATTAATAAAGTATTCTGATTCTTATTAATCAGCGTCACTCATTAAAATTAATTTGTGAATGCGCAATTGCAGACTGTCGAGCACCTGACACAGACTTCATGAACCCCCCTAGTTCCAGGTCTGGGTCTAAGGTCCCAGCTAGTCCTAAATTCCTCAAATTTGAATCTAAATCTCGTACTTCATTCTTATTAATCGGCGCCGCTCGCTAAAATTAATTTGCGGATGCATGTTTGCCGACCCCATGCACCCCTCCTAGGTCTAGGCCTGTAGACCCCGCCCCCCTCCCCCCAGTCAGGCCTGAAATCCTTTAATTTAAATCTCAATCTCACACTTAATCCTTATTAATCAGCGCCACTTGCTGAAATTAATTTGTGACCGCGCGCCTGCAGACTGTCGGCCGCCTGACAGACTTCCCGAACCTCTCTGCGGCAATTATCGGCTAATTAAGAGCGAGGGAACAGATGTCGCAGCGATGCAGGGTCCGTAAACAAAGCTGGCGACCATCACGCTGCTCTGGAAAAACACAACAAACCTGGCTTGCGCGCGCGGACCTGTTCTCCACGTTCTTGTCGGTGGATAATCATTACCAGACCGAATAAACAGAACATGTTTATCAACCGCCTCGGCCGTAAGTCAGCGGGAAGCAACCCGAGACGCGCGTCCTGCTCAGGCGCGGTTACGGACGCGCCGGGGACGCAGGCGAGCCGTCAGATCGGAGTTTCTGATTGGCAGAGGTCCGGGTGCCACCGCTGACCCCCTCACGCCCCCTCTGAGTGGTGCCGCAGGATGGAGCGCACCTCTTCAGTCTAATTGCTGCCGAGTGGAAGACGCCCCAACCTCGTTACCGATGGCCCTATTTGCACATTTTAATGAGGCGCATGTTCTAACGAGGGCAGTTTTACAAAGGTCTCCTCGTGCTGAGTGTCAAGTTATCAGCACGCGGGGAAGAACAATAACTGGCAATCACAGCCAGCAAGTAGACTGCAGCGCGCGCCAACACACACACACACACACACACACACACACACACAGGTTTGTTGTTTTCATTGTGGGGACTTTACTTAGACTTCCATTCACTTTATAGAGACTTTGCCAAAACCATAACCTTAACTACCCTTCCCCTAAGTTCCCCTAAGTTCCCATAAATTAACCATAAACTAACCATAACATTACCCACACAACATGACGTCACTTTAAAACTGAAGGAGATACACTGTGGGGATCGGTGTGTGGGCCCCAAAATGACATGAAGTCCCCACAATGTTGAGTGTGTAATGAGGTCTTGGATCCCATGATGCTCTATATACACAGCTGCAAACACATGCGTGTAAGCACACACACACACACACACACACACACACACACACACACACACACACACACACACAGGTTTGTTGTTTTGATTGTGGGGACTTTACTTAGACTTCCACTTTATAGAGACTTTGCCAAAACCATAACCTTAACTACCATTCCCCTAAAATGAACCATTACCTCACCCTAACCATAAATTAATCATAAACTAACCATAACATTACCTACACAACATGACGTCACTTTAAAACTGAAGGAGATACACTGTGGGGATCGGTGTGTGGGCCCCAAAATGACATGAGGTCCCCACAGTGTTGATTGTGTAAATCAGGTCTTGGTTCCCATGATGCTCAATATACACAGCTGCAAACACATGCGTGTAAGCACACACACACACACACACACACACACACACACACACACACACACACACACACACACACACACACACACAGGTTTGTTCTTTTCATTGTGGGGACTTTACTTAGACTTGCCAAAACCATAACCTTAACTAACCTTCCCCTAAAATGAACCCTTACCTCACCCTAACCATGAACTAACCATAAACTAACCATAACATCACACACACACACACACACATGTTTTTATTTTCATTGTGGGGACTTTACATAGTTTTCCATTCAGTTCATAGAAACTTTATCCCAAAACGTTATCCATAACATTACCCTAACCCTAACTAACCATAACCACTAAACATAATACCACTTTAAAACTGAAGGGGGTGCACTTCAGGGACCAAACCATGATCCCCAAATGTGTAAAGAGGTTGTGGTTTGCCAAACCACACACACACACACACACACACACACACTCTATATGGGCACAGATACTACTCATCTTGCATTTGTGAGGTCACACTTTGAGAAAAGTTAGGACACGCCCCCTTCTTGCTCCATCATCTACTTCCTCCACTTATCATATAGATGGACTTTGTAGTTTTATAATTACAGACTGTAGTCCATCTGTGTTCTTGTTGTTGTTAGTCTCCTGTTGGTTCTCTGTTCTCTATTGGTCAGGAGCATCACAGAACAGGTATCATTTAGGTGGTGGATTGTTTGTTGTCGGTTCTGCAGTGACACTGATGTGGTGAGGGGGTTTTAGTGTAGTTTCATTTCTCCACCTCAGTGACACTGCTGGGATAGGACTAATGCACCAACCAAAAACCCCTGCTCTGTGGTGCTACTATTGGGTTTCTGATCATTGGAACAGAGTAAAGGGGACGTACACAGTATGTACTGTAGAACACAAACAGATGGACTACAGTCTGGAATTTTAGAACTGGAAATAGAACTGAGAAAATGGAGAATAAGTGCAGCAGAAAGGAGTGTGTCTTAACTTTGGACTGGTAATGAGGCAGGAGAACAATGAGAGGACCTTCCCCAAACTGTTGTCTTGTCTTCAGTTCACTTCAATGCTTACATGTAAGGTGTGTGTTCATACTTTTGGTGACACAAAGATATAGATACACCAACATACAACACAAAATGATATAGACTTAATGGGCAATTTGAAAGTATAAACTCTAAAACGATACACATTATATATGACATCGGTAGAAATCACACTCCACAATCATCCGTTGTTCTGCCGACGTTGCAGTTCTGCGAAGTGTAGAACCCTGGCAGCGGAACGCTAATAAACACAGATCTCGTTTAAAGGAGATGCTAATCAGCGGCGCAATTTGTTCATTAGGAAATTACAAACAAGGCCGCCGCGCCGACAGAGAGGGCACGATTAGCCGTGCTAATTACCCGATTCTCACACTCGAGTTGAGACGAGCGGCGGAGGATGTCTGCCCCCCCACCACCACCCACCCCCCCCCCCGCCCGCCCGCCCGCCCGCCCGCCTCGCTCGCTCGCTCGCTCCTCTTGTTTGTGACAAATTCAAACCGACTCGGACGATCTCGCCCCGAACGCAGCGGGAACGAGAGCCGGCTGCTCCGAGCTCCGGCACCGCCGCTCTAATCAAAGCGCCCGTCTCCACGGGGACCAGAACGGGGCCCCGAGAGGGGGCCGGGCCCAAATGTTGACCCTTGGACCACAACTTCATTATGACCATTTTAGCCGCTTCCCTCAGTTCGGCACTTCTCTCGGGGAGGACGGCGGCGGAGTGGGGCAACCGCGCCCCCGGCCCTCGTCTCCTCCTAATGATCTGCTTTTATTACGGCGAGGTCCTCACTGGAACTGATGTCAAGTGCAGCTTTCCGCCGTTAATCAAGGAGCCGGCTTCAAACGGGGCCCGGGTCCCGATCACACGAGCGCCTCGCCCACGACGCTCCGCCCCGGACACCAATTACCGTGGTGCAGACGGCCTGCCCGGCACCTACCTGTTTAATTGGGATCGCGCGGCCGCTGCCGATGCTGTCTGCGCGGCCGTCCGGCCCTTTCTTCTCCTTGTCCGGCTCGCTCGCCTTGCGGGACTGCGGAGGGACAAACGGACACGGGGCCTTTGAGTGAAAACCATTTTAACACTGTGTGTGGTTAGTGTTGTGTGTTGTGTGTGTGTGTGTGTGTGTGTGTTGTGTGTGTGTTGTGCGCTGACCGTGAACAGGTTGGAGCGCCGTTTGGACTGCTTGCGCACGGGCGTCGGCGTGTTGGCCGACTGCGGGACGTCGATGCGCAGCTCCTTCTGGCTCGTGCTGGGAGTGGAGGGAACCGAGGAGGAGTAATCGCTCAGGCTGCCTCCACCGTTACTCGTCTGTCATGCGGGGGAGAGACGAAATGAGTCAGGTGATGACGAGTGACTCTGTGAACTCGAGATTTAATCAACAGAGCGTGATGAGAACTATTTCAACTCTAACACAGAACATGCTGTTCCACCATCTACTGGCAGGTGGCAGCATTCAGCAGCTAACATGACGGTTTAGCAAACCGCACAGGTGCAGGACCGCACGGCTACAGAACACTATGGCTGCAGGACTGCACGGCTGCAGAACAATATGGCTGCAGGACCGCATGGCTGCAGAACACTATGGCTGCAGGACCCATGGCTGCAGAACAATATGGCTGTAGGCCCTCACGGCTGCAGAACACTATGGCTTGCAGGACTGCATGTCTGCAGAACACTATGGCTTGCAGGACCGCATGGCTGCAAAACACTATGGCTTGCAGGACCGCATGTCTGCAGAACACTATGGCTGCAGGACCGCATGTCTGCAGAACACTATGGCTGAAGGACCGCATGTCTGCAGAACACTATGGCTGAAGGACCGCATGTCTGCAGAACACTATGGCTGAAGGACCGCATGGCTGCAGAACCGCACGGCTGCAGGACCGCAGGGCTGCAGGAACGCACGGCTGCAGAACACTATGGCTGCAGGACCGCACGGCTGCAGAACACTATGGCCGCAGGACCGCACAGGCAGCAGAACACTATGGCTGCAGGACCGCACAGCTGCAGAACACTATGGCCTGCAGGACCGCACGGCTGCAGAACACTATGGCTGCAGGACCACATGGCTGCAGAAGAATATGGCTGTAGGCCCTCACGGCTTCAGAACACTATGGCTTGCAGGACTGCATGGCTGCAGAACCACACGGCTGCAGGACCACACGGCTGCAGAACACTATGGCCGCAGGACCGCACGGCTGCAGAACACTATGGCTGCAGGACCACATGGCTGCAGGACCGCACGGCTGCAGGACCGCACGGCTGCAGGACCGCACGGCTGCAGGACCGCACGGCTGCAGGACCACATGGCTGCAGAACCGCACGGCTGCAGGACCGCACGGCTGCAGAACACTATGGCTGCAGGACTGCATAGCTGCAGAACACTATTGCTGCAGGACCACAGGGCTGCAGGACCGCACGGCTGCAGGACCTCACGGCTGCAGAACACTATGGCCGCAGGACCTCACGGCTGCAGAACACTATGGCCGCAGGACCGCACGGCTGCGGAACACTATGGCCGCAGGACCGCACGGCTGCAGAACACTATGGCCGCAGGACCGCACGGCTGCAGAACACTATGGGCGCAGGACTGCACAGCTACAGAACCACACAGCTGCAGGACCGCATGGCTGCAGAACCACATGGCAACAGAACTGCACGGCTGCAGGACCACACAGCTGTAGAACCGCAGAACAAACCTGTATCTATGTGATTTAATAAAGTCAAAGCCTTCTACACCAACCTGACTGATGTGGACGGCGCTGACCGGCGCCGTGCAGACGGACGAGTGGCTGGGCGAGTTGGGGAGGGACTTGCAGGGCCCGATGGACAGCTGCTGCTTCTTCCGGGTCGCCACGATCTTCTGAGCCACTGAAACCCAAAACACACAGAAGACATCCATCAGCGGCCTGCGACAGAGACCCGCAGCTCCGGAGAGCCGGGGTTCCGACGCGCAGAAATGATTCCCTCATTGACATTTCCCCGTCCCGCCGTCCGACCGGTCCACTCCATTACGAGCGGCGCGAGCCCGGCGAGCTGATTCCACCATCATTCTCGCCCCGCGCCCCCAACACGCCCATTATTTAACTATTATAACACCACCTTCATTACTCAGGGAGCTGCGGAGCGTGCCGGCGGCGCTCGCAAAAGGGTGATGTCAATCAATAGCTCCCCACCGGCCCGTATCGATCAGCACGCGGCCGGCTGCAGCGCCGCCGAACGGAGCGCGGGACGCTTCATCATCCTCCTCGTACCACAGACATTGATCGTGAGCTTCAAGAAAAGTCCAAAAGCTATAGAACTGCTTGAATATATATATATATATATATATATATATATATATATTTTTTTTTACATCCATCCATTATCTTCTGCTTTATCCTCTACGAGGGTCGGGGGGGGGGGGGGGGGGGGGGGGGGGGGGGGGGGGGTGGGGGTTCCCCATGCCCATCCAGGGGAGAACGTTTTGGGCGCTGGGCAGATACACCCAGGACAGAGCGCCAATCTATCACTGGGCACACACTCACTCACAGAGACACACTCTATATGGGGCAATTTGGAGAATTCAATTGACCTTGATCCATGTTTTTGGACTGTGGGAGGAAACCGGAGAACCCGGAGGAAACTCACATGGACACGGGGAGGACATGGAAACTCCACCCAGATGGGGATTCGAACCGGGAATCCCAAGTGCTGAGAGGAGAACATGCTAACCACTAAGCCACCGTGCCACTCTATATATCTATTTATTTCATCCGTTATCTTCCGCTTTATCCTCTATTAGGGTCGTGGGTGGGGTGGGGGGTAGGTTCCCCATGCCCATCCAGGGGAGAACGTTTCGGGCGCTGGGCAGATACACTCAGGACAGGACACCAATCTATCGCTGGGTACACACTCACTCACACATACACACTCTATATGGGGCAATTTGGAGAACTCAATTGACTTGATCCATGTTTTTGGACTGTGGGAGGAAACCGGAGAACCCGGAGGAAACCCTCGTGGACACGGGGAGGACGTGGAAAGTCCACCCAGATGGGGATTCGAACCGGGAATCCCTAGCGCTGAGAGGAGAACATGCTAACCACTAAGCCACTCTATACATCTCTTTATTAATTTTGTAATTATTACCCGCTCTTTATCTGTCATTATTATTAACCGACATTAATTAGCATTCATAGGCGGCACGGTGGCTTAGTGGTTGGCATGTTCTCCTCTCAGCGCTAGGGATTCCCGGTTCGAATCCCCATCTGGGTGGAGTTTCCATGTTCTCCCCATGTCCGCGTGGGTTTCCTCCGGGTTCTCCGGTTTCCTCCCACAGTCCAAAAACATGGATCAAGTCAATTGAGTTCTCAAAAATTGCCCCATATAGAGTGTGTCTGTGTGAGTGAGTGTGTGCCCAGCGATGGATTGGTGCTGGGTCTATCTGCCCAGCGCCCGAGACGTTCTCCACTGGATGGGCATGGGGAACCCCACCGCGACCCTAATAGAGGATAAAGCGGGAGATAATGAATGAATGAATAATTAGCATTCGTTACTGATGATGAGAACACTTTAAATATTTAATTATAATGAAACAAACATCTGGAGTCTGAACTCAGACGGAGGTTTAGGACGGAGGAGAGGGACCCTGCGTCTCCGAGTCTCCATCACTCTGCTCCCAATAAACACGGCCGACTCTCATCCCCCACAAAATGAAGTCATTGCTTTAATTGGATCCATTAAAGACTGAGCGTTAACGAGGAGACCGCCATAAACATTTACCTTCAGGTGAGAGAGCTCTGTCCAAGGACACTCATTCATTCTCCTTTACCTTCTCCAAATGTCTCCCTCTCTCAATCTGTCTCCTCTCTCTCTCTCTCAATCTGTCTGTCTCTCTCTCTTTCCCCCTCCCTTCGGTCTCGCCCTTTCTGTCTGTCTCTCTCTCTCTTTCTTTCTTTGTCTTGGTCTCTCTGTGTCCTGCCCCCCCCCCCCGTCTCTCTCTCTCCGTCTCGCTCTCTTTCCCCCTCCCCATGGTCTTGTCCCCCCCCCCCCTCTCTTTCTCATTCTGTCTTCCCTGTGTCTCTCTGTCTCTCTCCCTTTCACCCTCTTAGTGTGTGTGTCTCTCTCTCTCCCAGTCTGTCTCTCAGACTCTCTCTCTCTCTCACTGTCTTGCCCCCCCATGTCTCTCGGTCTCTCTCCCTTTCGTCCTCTCTGTGTGAGTGTCTCTCTCTCTCTCCCTGTCTGTCTCTCAGTCTCAATCTGTCTCCCTCTGTCTCCCTCTCTTTCCTCCTCCCCTCGATTCTGCCCTCTCTGTGTGTGTGTCTCTCTCCCAGTCTGTCTCTCAGACTCTCTCTCTCTCTCACTGTCTTGCCCCCCATGTCTCTCGGTCTCTCTCTCTTTCGTCCTCTCTGTGTGAGTGTCTCTCTCTCTCTCTCCCTGTCTGTCTCTCAGTCTCAATCTGTCTCCCTCTCTTTCCCCCTCTCCTCGATTCCCTCGATTTTGCCCTCTCTGTGTGTGTCTCTCTCTCCCTGTCTGTCTCTCTCTTGCCCCTTCCCCTCAGTCTTGCCCCCTCTCTCTCTCTCTCTCTGTATTTCTTTCTCTCTCTGTCTCCCCCCCACTCAGTCTCTCTTCTGTCTTTCTATATTCAATTTCAATTTCACTCTGTCTCTCTCTCTCTCTCTCTCTTTCTGCCCCCCCCCCCCTCAGTCTCTTCTCACCCCCCCCTCAGACACATGTCAGTCATGCTGTATGGAGCTCAGTCATTAGAGCACATGTTAAACCCTCACACAGCCTCCGTCTGTGACATTCACACCAGATTAAAACCCACAGCAAACATCTCGGGGGTGCGCCCCCCCCCCCCCGCCGGCCGTCCCCAGCGCGGGCCATATTTTACTTTAAGTGTTAAGAACACTTATGATAAGGCCGCGTTAAATATTTAAACTAGGAAGGTAATGCACTTTTACTTTGCCCATCAATCCTGCTCCCCAGCGAGCAGCAGCCATCCATCCTGCGGAACCCGGCGAGCGTTTGATCAGATTTACGACGGACCGCTGCGCCACCCGAGTCGGGACAGAGGCACGTCCTCGGGTCCGCTCGCGTTCCACCGCATACCAATGACATCACGGCTTCCTGCTGCTGCTGTGTGTGCTTTACATTAGGGGTGAGCTGCAATATTCGCTGATTCGACGATTCGATTCGGAGAACCGTAGTCGACTATGAACCTCATAGTGGAATGTACTATTTTGACCACATGGGGGCGCCCATGGCTGCTGCTAAGCATTAGTTTTTACATGCAATGTCTTTGTTTTCGTTATATATATAGCCTTTTGTCAAATAAAATCATCCTAATTTCTGTTAATATTTTTTTTAAATGATGTGTGCGCTTTAACAATAGGCTACACATTAATAAAGCTCCCCCTGCAGTTAGTTGCACATTCCAAAAGCTCTAGAAAAACAAGTCAAATATTTAAAAAAATATTTTTTAAACACCACGCTTATAGCGCCATCTTGTGGTGAAATTTTAACTGATTCGACTATCAGTTGACTATAGGGAAAAT